>CAJHNH020002369.1:187500-606648 GCA_905116865.2 Candidula unifasciata | reverse complement strand
TAGCAAGGGTGTTGATGTTCCTGGTGCGGTGATGCTAGTTCTAGATTATATAATTCACTCATGGCATTATAGGGGCTGCGTGGTCTCAAAGCATGATGTGCTGGAGGTGCCGGGTTCAATCCCCGGTAAGAACTCTGATTTTTTTTTTTCAACGTTGGACTTGGACTTCTAGTATTTCCCCTGGTCTCTGGGTAGTGAGATCGAGCGCCAGTGTGCATTGTTGCGCACGTTAAAAAAAATCCATCGGCAGATAAAAGTCGAAAAGAGTAGCCTAACGGCTCTGCCAAAAAAAAAAAAATTTGGAGTTAAAAATCTGCCCAAAGTATTTCAGGATCCTCGCCGGTGCTACAGAGTCTGTGCACTGTGCTGAGCTTCTTCGGACTCAGACTTGAGTTAGAAGAAGAGGGGAGTACTTATGGGTACCCTTATAACATGATGTTGATCCGTTGTTCAAACCTCACTCATGGCATTAAGAGGCGTCAGCATATGAACTGGGGCCGCAATACAGGCCGGCCATAAATGTGGTCTAATTTTTGAACGCTGTTTCTGTGACCTCTCTACAAGTAATCCTCATCCACATGGTGGCACTTTGTGTCATCGAGTGTTTATCGTTTGTGTGATGTCCTGGTGGTGTAAAAGAAGATAGACAGATAGAATTGATACATGCTGTTGGATACTTAACATGCTGTAGGATACTAAGTATCCTACAGCATGTATCAGTTCTGTCTATCTTCTTTTACCCCACCAGGACATCACACAAGCGATAACACTCGATGACACAAAGTGCCACTATGTGGATGAGGATTACTTGTGGAGAGGTCTCTCTACATCCTGTAGTTATTACTACAGGATGTAGAGAGACATGGTCACCATGCCATGATTTACAGTTAATTACCAACGGCTGTGGTTCTGACTAGTCGCACGAGTGACGCTCTCCATCAGGGTTGCCAGATGAAAAACTTTATCTTATGCCAAACCATTTCCCTAAATATACCAGAAAAAAAATGCCAAATAAAGTGTAACATTGTACTCACTTCACATCAAAAGCTCTAGATTTAATTCTTCACTGTCATCCTCGCTGGAACCAGTGGAAGATACAGCGTAAACCTTCTTGAATGTAAAATCTTCAAGCATTTTCTCATATGGGATTAAGTCTTTGCAAGTACTACCCCGAACACCCGCTCTCATGATTTCACTTAGATGATCAATTGTGCGTACTGCACAATTGCAGGTCATGCCTACAGCGCGTTCAACTCTGCTGCCTTTAAATATATCATTACTTTGCCTAAGAGCCATTGTTGTAATAAGCTGTGACTGGCTTTTTGATGGAGTTTTCATTCTGTGTTTTTCGGATTTTTCGTGATAGGCTGCCTCTGATTCGTCTGAAGATCTTTGATCCGTGGGTATGTTTTCTTTCAGTTACTATTATACTTGCAATGTCATAAAGATGCTTTCCATTTTTTTTTTTGGGGGGGGGGGGGGGGGATGACGTGGCCATTGGTAAAAGTAATAAAATTTATCACAGATAGAAATAGGTCTATATCCTCTCTATTTTCTGTCCCCAAGTAGTTTCTGAACAGTCTGAATCACTTGGTATCTTTGGTGGGTTTTGATTTTATATCCCCAATTTACTCCAGTAGATAGTCGGCTCTGTGGCTAAGTCGATGCGAACGCTTCGCTTTGTAATGCCGGGATGCCAGGTTCGATCACAGCTGCGGGCAATGCGCCTCGCGTTGGTTTCGACAGTGGTATCAAGAAAGCCGACCGTCCAGAAGCAATGGCAAACTACTGGATGTAAATTGCCTAGAGAAACCACACAACAGCCAGGGGCTGTTAGGGTTGGTTCTGCAACGTCCTGTAAAGGATACGCAACTAACTAACTAGCTCTAGTAGATTAACACAAATTACAGAGGAACTTGGTTTATCGAAGTCACGATCCGTTTAGGAAGACAACAAATACAATAAGAAATGGCGCGAATCTCCCTTAGTCCGTACCAGGACATCACAACAAAGTCAAACTTAAATGAAGATGTTAACTGTAGGTCTACAGTGGGGAACCAGCCCTGAGCTTCATGAACTCAGGAGGGCCCACCTCCGAATGCGTCTATGAATCGTGGGCCGAAACGCGTGTCGACGAGGATAATTTCTACTGATGACTGGTAGATCCCCGCTGTACTTGCTCCCTGTGAGTTTATTCCTATTGTACGTGGCTAGCCCACAAGACTACCAGGAAAGACTGGTGACTATCGGGAAAGACCTTTTGACACCTATGGAAAGACTGGCCCCCCGGTATCGCCGGGGGGATAAACTGACATTTGGAGACAGATGTCGACTGTGGACCGGGTTGATCACCCCTAACACAGTATAATGCCTCCGATTTCGAACAACCACAAAGAAATATGCCCCCAGGGCCCTCCGAAAAAAGGGGGGGGGGGGAGAATGAAGGGCCCAATCCAATTGATACTCTCGGTGACGACTTTGCTAGCCCTCGGACTCAGATACTCGCCCAACGTCCGGGCTGGCTCTGTACATGAGGGAAAAGCTTCACGGGGTTGCATGGTCTGAGAACGCATGCCGGAAGAATGAAATGCGAGGGTGCTCCACACAGTAAACGCCGTCGCAAAACTACTACTCCTGTGGTAGTTTCTGAGTCGTCAGGGTACGACGGGCAGGGTGAACCCCACTCGCCCGGAGAGGCCCATGACGTCGACTGCGGAGGAGCACCTTTGATGATTTCTGAAGAAGTGCGTTCCAGAATCAGGTTTCCACCTGCAAGCGAGAAGGTGGTGTGGTGTAAGTTGGAGGCTACATTATGTGAGGTACTTAAGCAAACTCTAAACAAGAAGTCGCTAGGCGACAAGCTTACAAAATTTGGTGATGTAATATATGAACACTGCTCCCGCGAGTTCAGGACAGTAGTAAAGGCACAGCCGGGTGCCAAGCAGAATACTAGCAGGAGGCAGAGGGACATTCTGAAGTGTCGGTCAGACAAGAATGCCCTCAGAAAACGGTTCAAAGCCGCTACAGGCAGCGAACGGGAGGGGCTGTATGAAGTTTGGTTGCATTTAAAGAACAAACACAGTGCCCTCTGTCGCGCCGAGCGTTTCTGTAACAACAGACGTAGAACCAAAAGGGAGCGAGAGAAATTCTTTAGGGACCCGTATCAGTTTGCCCGAGGTCTATTCGAGCAACCGAAGTCTGGGACTCTGGTTGTCAGTCAGGAAGAACTAGAGCTACATCTACGCAAGATGTACTCTGACAAAAAGAGGAGAGAGCCTCTCGATGACAATCCAGAGATCCTTAGCGGTCTTAAACAGCCTTCGGTGCCGAAGGTACCATTTAAAATGGTACCTCCCCTTTGGTCTGAGGTTGAGGAAGTTGTGAAAAAGGCCAGCGGCAAGTCTGCCCCAGGTCCGAACGGTGTCCCGTACGTTCTTTACAAGCGTTGCCCGAAAATCCTTAAAATGCTTCACGTCTTGTTGAGACAAGCGTGGATCCGCAATCACATATGTCCAGAGTGGTCAAAGGCAAATGGGGTCTACATTCCCAAAGAGCAGGACTCGAAGAGTCTTTCCCAATTCAGGCCCATCTCGCTGTTGAATGTCGAGGGTAAGATATTCTTCTCAGTCATGGCTCGCCGGCTCGAGCAATATTTCTCCAAGTTCGCTTTGCGCTTCTCTACCTCGACGTTTACCACGAGGTGGACTGAGTTGCAGATTGGGATAGCTATGGGCTGTACGGTCTCACCTATACTGTTTGTCATGGCAATGCAGATCATGTTAGACGGGGCAGCCGGCTACGGGCAGGGCCTTCAAATAGGGGATCACTGGTTGCCGCCACTACGCGCATTTATGGATGACACGACTATAATAACGGGCAGCGAGGAGTCTGCCCGCACGATCCTGAAAAGATTGGACGCGGTGGTCCAATGAAGCGGTATGCAGTTCAAACCGCAGAAGTCGAGGAGTCTGTCAATCCATAAGGGCAAGGTGTCGGCAATCAGTTTTACGGTGGCAAGGAACAAGATCCCTACGGTTCTGGAGGAACCGGTGAAGAGTCTCGGTCGCGTTTACGATTCGAAGTTATCTGATAGAGCGGAGGTCCGGCGAATACACGAGTCACTGGCTACAGGCCTGCTCGCGATCGAGCGATGCAGGCTGATCGGAAAATTCAAGGTATGGTGTCTCCAATTCATGTTGATTTCGAAGCTCCTATGGCCACTGTTAGTCTACGAGGTGACGATGACTGCAGTGGAAACCATGGAGAAGAAAATCAACACAGCCTTGAGAAAGTGGATTGGTGCACCGCCTTGTCTGACCGACGTGGCTCTGTATTGTAAACAGGCTAAGCTGGTACTTCCGTTCAAATCAATAACAGAAGAGTTTAAAGTCGGCAAGGTAAGGCTCGCCATGCTCTTACGCGAGTCTTCAGACCCAAATGTCATCGCTGTCCAGCCCGCTCTAAAGACTGGAACCAAGTGGAGAGTCCTCGATGCGATAGAATCTGCCCAGAATGAATTAAAATTGAAGGAGATAATGGGATACACACAAACCGACCGTCGAGGCCTAGGGCACGGGAAGGTCAATTGGTGGTCAAAGGCCTCAGCCAAAGAGCGCCGAGACATGGTAATACAAACGGTGAGGGACAACGAAAACGAGGTTCGGGTCCAGAAAGCAGCCCAGCAGTCGCAGCAGGGCCATTGGGTCAGCCTGGAGAGCGCATTGCCAAGAATACTCACATGGGGTGAGATCTGGCGGATGACCCCGCTGCAACTGAGCTTTATTGTTCGTTCGGCGTACGATGTATTACCGTCCGGTGTTAACATGGTTAAATGGTCTGCGACCAACGATCCGACTTGCCCGTTGTGTAAATCGAAGAAAACTCTTGAGCACGTCCTGTCCGCGTGCAGGAAAGCCCTAGGTCAAGGCCGATACACCTGGAGACACAACAAGGTGCTAAAAGAGTTAGCAGCCGTTGTCGACCAGGCTAGAATGAGGGCTAACGCAAGAGCCAATTCTAGCATCGTCCCCATTCGTTTCCTCAAGGCTGGGCAGGTTCCAAAAGGTAAGGTCAACCAAAACGCATTCGCTCCATCTGTGCTAGACTCTGCGAGGGACTGGTTACTGGCGGTTGATCTGCCAGGCCATGAACGGTACCCCGAGTTGATCCGTAAAACCGGCCTGCGACCGGACATCGTTCTCCCTTCTGCGCAAAAACGGCAGCTCACCCTGATTGAGTTGACTGTCCCGTTTGAGTCGCGTATGGAGGAGAATCATTTGTACAAGCTCGAGAAGTACAGTGATTTAGCAGCCGGTCTGAGGAGAAACGAGGCTTACACAGTACGGGTATTTGCCGTCTAAGTGGGAGCGAGAGGCCTCGTTTCCATTTCGCTCTACAATGTGGTGAAAGAACTAGGATTGCGCGGTAATGTACGGAAACGAACACTCAAAAAACTGGGAGAGGCAGCCGAAAGGGCCTCTAGCTGGCTTTGGACGCAGCGCAACAACGTAGAGGACGGGCCTCGGTGAGCTGGTCCGGGTGTCTAGTGGAAAAGGGTTTTTCACCCCTTTGAAAGTCCATCGTGTCCGAATTGTCTGCCAGTGTTCCTTTGCCAACTGCTAATTAAAGTCCAACATGTGTCAGGTAAACCAAAGTAAGCTTGTCGCTCGGTCGTCCAGGCATGCTGACTGCTTTAATTAGGCTGCCGTGGCGACTTCTTATCTCACAGTACCTCCTGCGAAACCACCAAGTCGTCTTGTCTCTGGCCGAAAGAATAACACCATCCGGTAATTCCGTACAGCGGGGAACCAGCCCTGAGCTTCATGAACTCAGGAGGGCCCACCTCCGAAAGCGTCTAGGAATCGTGGGCCGAAACGCGTGTCGACGAGGATAATTTCTACTGATGACTGGTAGATCCCCGCTGTACTTGCTCCCTGTGAGTTTATTCCTATTGCCAGGAAAAACACAAATATGCCAAAACATGCCAGTTCATTATCTTATGTCAGTTCAATTTCAAATATGCCAAATTTGAGGAATCTGGCATAAAAAATGCCAATATGGCCACCCTGTCTCCACTATGGTAAAGTATCTAGTTTCCTGCAACAGAGAAACGAACTGCAATATATTATTAAACAATACCGAATAATGAAAGTTATGGGTCGTAATATTTGGAAAACTGCAAAATAAAAGCGATTTTTCTTTAATTTGTGCGCAATTATTATGTGTGCCTGAAACAATAATCTAATTGAATCCTCCTATTTCTCTCCAAGTTTGTGTCACAAGTTTTCTTAGTTGCGTCCAATTTTTTTAACTCGAATAAGGAAGTTTATAGGTAGGAAAGTGTACTTAACTAATAATAGTAAATACTAGTAGCAGCAGTAGTCACTACATTTTCATTCATGACATGTCAACCTCATCAAGACCATCAAGACCACCGCCACCTGTTCCTAAGCCAGGTAAAAATCTTTTTTTTTTTTTTTTAAGAGAAGCAGATTATTGAGTTGCACTAGTACTTTGCTTCTCTAAAGGGTGCTACTGCTAGTGAAGTTCTAAGATTGGGTTGTTATGTTACTTATGAAACCATCAATCACAGCTGGACAGAGATTAAAATATCAAATCCATTGATGCCCCAGTGAAGCTTGTAAGTCAGTTCTAAGCGTAGACATTCATCATCATGTAGCAAGTCCTTTCATCATCATGTAGCAAGTCCTTTCATCATCATGTAGCAAGTCCTTTGCAGAACATCGCTCTCATCATGGTCTGCCTGAAAGAAACTCGGCCTCTCGTCAGCTCTCCCACTTCATTCATGCACTTTCATACTCAAGGAGTCACTTATATCCTGTGCCCATCTTTGTGTTGGTGAGCCCCTGCCCCTCCTTCCTGGTACCATGCCCCTCCTTCCTGGTACCGTGCCTTCTGCTTTAATTTTTGCCAGTCCGTCGTGGCGCTTAATATAATCAAAATATTTCAGCTTCCTAGGCAGGATGCTGTTTATTAGCCAATCTTCCTTGATGTTCAGATCTTTCAAGATGTCAGTATTTCTCCTGTTTTTTTTGTCCAAGATATTCTGAAAATCTTTCAATAGCATTTCAACTCAAAAGCCCCTAGTCTCTTTCTTAAGGAAGACATTAGAGACAGATAATTGGCTTATACCACTATAGATACATTAGATGAATGGTGTAATCTGACAAAAGATGGTTTTCCCATTTGTGTCACTGTCCCAGTAAAATGTAGCATTAAAATGACTAAATGTTTGCATTTTTTGGCAATAACGACTGTTTCTTAACGAATCTCTTAGCAACTATTTATTGGGGCACCGAGGCCTAATTGTATATGCATTTCTCAAATACATATAGTGCAAAACAAACCTTTTTAACATATAAAAATGGCTGCCACTACACTTTTTTTAAAGAAAATACCATATTTTAAAAAGATATTTAGCTTTGGAGAAGGTTCTTAAAAGAAGAATATTAAGAAACAAACAATTTTACTGTTTCAATTAATTCCAGTTATTGTTATAGTTGATATGTAGCCAGGATTTGACTTTTCAGCAGGCTAACCAACTCATTTCAGTGCCCAAGTTCTTGCCTGTGCTTTGAGTCCAAATCCATCTTAGCTATCGAGAATAAATGGCATGTTCCCGTGCAGAGTGTGATTCTGTTGCACGATAATACTTAACCTGCCCACATTTAATAATATTGTGCATGCATTCTTATTATGGAAGAGGTTAAGGTTTTGATACAAACAGACTGCAGGCCAGCTTTTTCACTATGTGACTTTTTTTTTTTTAGACCCTTTAAAAAGCTATCGACAATCTCACTCCAGCTCAGACTGCTTTCTGATAAAAGTGTTTCCATTATGGTAGCAATGTTGCAATTACACTATTTGCCATCTTCAAAAGCATGCTGAAATCCTGTGTCAACTACTTCATATGTCTTTAGGTTCATGCTTGCTTCCTAAAAGTTTTTTATATTACCACAATGCTACAATATTTTTCGTGCATTTGTGCAGCAACAAATATTAGTTTCATTTATTCCAGCCATGTGTGTTTTTTATACTGAAGCACATCAAAAATGCACTAACTGTATAATTCAGGAACAGAGTATGAAATGTAAATATAAGTGTTTATAAGTTTGCATATTTTGAATCTTTATTAATTTTTCTCTGAATCCATGTTGGAAATTAATTTGTACTTTTGATTGTTATGAAATTCATTACATTCTGTGCAGGAAAGGGGGCAAACAGAAAATGCATGCAATAATAGTAAAAAAAAAATTGCACTATCCTCAGTATCAAGTATGTTCACTGTGTGCCTGTAGACAACTTGGCATTGACTCTGCATGAAAGGCATTTGTCTGATGAAAATTATGAGGAATCAAGTCCCATTCATATGTCAAAGCAGCTTCCAGCTGTTACAGTTTAGCTGCAGACCCTTGCATCTAAACTCTTATGTCCAGGCAAAAGATAGGTTAAATTAGCTCTCATATGTGAATAGGACAGCATTCCACTGCGGTCTAGGCTACCTGACATATTGCTCTGCCCATTGCAGGTGCTGCTGATGATGTCTCTAAGTGAAGTTTGACCCAGCATAATGTCATCTTGCAGTAAGGCCTGAATCTCTAAGTTGTTCGTATGATTGTCATTTGAGAGACATACCCATGTTTACTCATTATTGTTGTTTCTGTTCAACTTGCTAGAGAAAATTTCCTTAGGGGACTAGGCACAACATTCCAGTCTTACTCAGGGGTAGTAACTAGTGGTTGGTCACTCCTATATTTCTCTCGGGCACTGCCAGTGGTTCCTTAACATTCATTAAGATGCACAGTAGTTCTGTGGTGGCAATTCATTCTTCTGGCACTGACCTGCAAGCTCATTCTTGTCTCCAAATACCAATGGCTGTTTGACGTCTATTTTCAGATAGTCGTGGCATCATAAGCACGTGTACTGGGTGTTTTGTCTCAAAAGGCCTTTTTATACTGACTTTACTGCCACAATGCCGTCACATTTTCAGGGTCATAGCTATTGGGAATCGTGTTGCACGTGTAACTTTCATTGTTTTCACGTAGACTATGCAAACTCGAGGGTTGAATCATGCACTTTCCATTCCAGCAGCCATTCGCTCTCTACCACATGACAAACATTGAGACAATCCATTTCCACACTTTTTCTGATCAGCTTTTCAGCAACGTAACATATTATAATGGTGCATTTTTAATGTGCTTCAGTATATTATATTTTGACACACAGTTCTATAATCTAAAGTTCAGTCTACATGGTTTGTGTTTTGCTATACACTTAACAGTTAAGAAATAAAGTTAGATAAATAGAAAGCTGCACATGTTAAAACTATCCCAGAATGACAAATCTAGTAAGGAAGGTCAGATTACTAACAGGGGAGGTTTTAAAGAATGTAAACAAACAGTCATAAATATAAATTTAAGTGACATAATTATCAGAGAACTTAAAAAAAAATTGCAAGAGATTGCGGGGAGAAGTTTAATTATTGCTAACATAATTTTCAATGTCTGTATCTGACATTATTTGAATGAATAATATTATATATTACAGGACAAGTGAAAGTTGTGCGGGCTCTGTACAGATATGAAGCTCAGCAAGTAAGTAGTTGAAGCTGCTCTTGAAGTAACTGCTGATTAAGGATGTTTGAATAACATTTTATTTAATTACAAATCTTTCTTGAATAGTACAGTAGTATCTTGACCAGTGAACTTAATTTGTTCTTACTGTGGTTTGTATCTCAAACACTTCATATCTTGAAACCCAATTTCCCATTACATCTTACGGGAAATTAATTAATCCATTCTCAGATAACAAACTGAAAAACAAATCAAATAATGAAAACTACTTTTCCGCAAATTAAGAAAATACATAAAAATGGATCAGAAGTGAGAAGGAGCATTTTTAGGCAATAAATATGCATTTTGTTTACCCTTACAAGTTTTTATTTATTAAATCCATGGTTATTCATGATACATATGTAAGGATTACTAAACAAAATTGCCTTCCATTATATTCATTACCAAACAAAACAAAAAAACTGTCTTCAGTAGCTTCCTTCTATTTCTTTGGTGAAGAAGGTTTTAAAATCCTATTTAACATTGTCTGCGGACGTTGTTTCATTAAGATGCTTCTAAAATGATTAATTTCATTGTCATTAAACACACTGGTGGCTCTGGAAACAACATTTTGATTTGGATGCCACATGTTCACTCCAATGCTGCAAGATTTCTTTATGTCACATGTTAGGATTGCTCCCTTTTTGTTGCTGTCTTCATTCTCTGAAGACTTTTGCTCTTCTTTCCATCATTTACTTTTCGGTTCCTAATTTGTTTAGCTCTTCAGTGGTCAGCTGTTTTATGTTCTTCTCCCAGCTCCTCTTTGTGTGCTTCATCAACCTCCACATGCATGGTCTTGCCCAGGGAGACAGCTGTATCTACAATATAAATTTCACGGTTAGGTCCTTGCAGTGTAGTTCCTTAGACACAGTACGTGCAGCATGTATCGCACACACCACTTCGTGCATCACATTCTTACAATCACATGCAAGTGTGCAGTGCATCACGGCTGGTATCTTGAATTTAAGTTCATATGTAGATGTGAAAATGGGATGGGAAATAAGCTTTTGTTGCAAAAAGTTCATAAGTAGAGCGGTTTATACTTTTTAGTTATGACCAGTGCAGCACTAGCTTAGGTCTCAAAATGAATAGTCAGTTTTGCAGCCAGTCTGGGTTCTCAATTATACTAATGTACATAATTGTAAATAATTGTATATAATTATTTATAATAAAATTATATACAATAAATATATACAAATATAATAATGTATATGATGCCACGTCTAGTTTGAAAATGGAGGTGGAGGCAGTCACTGCTGCCTTCCGCTGGCTTGAGAATAAGCTGTTCACTCATGCAGTGATTGTAACTGACTCACAGAGCATGTTGAGAAAGGTGGAGACAGGCATACTCCGTGCAGAGTGGCAAGCATCACTTCAGAGGTCCTGTGTAGTTAGTCCTTTGGATATTTTCTCCAGGTCATGCTGGTGTGTTGAGAAATAAGCAGGCAGATAGACTGGCCAGCTCTGCACCACTTGGTGGTGAATTGATGTATGACAAGTTAGATATTGTGAGGGCCCTTTGGTAGTGAGTGAACAGTGCAGAGGCACAGATAGATCATTACGATGTGAGGAGAATGGCATTGCGAGGAGTTACCAGGGGATCTGGCAGATGCACAGCACTCAGGGGAAGGTCGAGACAGATATACAATCAAAAAGTTACTGGTATCATCGAAATTGGAACTCTTTGCTTGCTGCTGAAGATGGGGATGGAGTGCTTATGGGAATGTCCTGAGTGCTGTGATATCGGTTTTTAATCAACATTCAACATACAACATTACTTTAAAGTAGAACTTTGAAGTTTTCTACCCAGCAATCCAGTATTTTTACTCAGGATGCTGCTATTTGTGTTGAACGTAATGGATGTGTTCTATGTACGTGAATAATAAGCTTCTCAATGTGCACTATACAATTTTGTCTAAAATGATGTTTTTTTTAGAAATCGTGTGTCTTCCCGGTTGAAAATCAACCATGTGGGATATTTTGAAAATTAAAATTAGCATATAAAACACAAATTTTGCACACACACAAAAAAAAGCTTCAAGAAGTTGCTTTATCTTTAAAAAAAAAAAAAAAAAAAAAACAACAATAATATTATATGCATCAGAGTAATTTACTGAATTACAAACCTCTATTTATTTAAATAATGAATTGATTAGAATGAAACAGCTTAAGTGAAATTCTATCCTTTGCTGTTTTATGCAAGTTCTGACATGACCTCCCTTAAATAATCATCTCCATCTGTGGTTTTCTTTTTGGGTCTCCCTTTGGTTCTGCTTTCTTCTTGTCAGTTTCTTATGTGCTTGTTTGAAGGGTTAGTCATTGAACAAAGTATTCAAACTATGATCACAGATAAAATGATTACTGAAAAACTTGTTTGTTAGATTGTAATCATCATCAAGTGGCTTGTCAACTGGTGAGGACAGTCATGCCTCTTGACATCTTATATCTAACAGCATGTGTCAGTTCAGCTGCTGACATGTTTCCATACTACAACACACAAAAAAGCTGTCCAGAATCTTCTCTTCTTGTATTTCTCAATTTCCTTTTCATAAATCTGTCCAGTTGTCACATGTTACAGATTTTATCGCTTGTAATTTTGAGGCTTAAAAACCTTTCAAACAATTATTTATTTTGCTTGTGTAAATTTGATATTCTAAACATTATTTGAAGATACTGTATTCTGTTTTCTTCTGCAGCCAGATGAATTGACTTTTGATGAAGGTGACACACTGTATATTCTAGACATGAAGGACTCCAGTTGGTGGAAGGCCAAATGTGGCAGAAATATAGGCCTGATCCCTAGTAATTATGGTATGAAAAAACAACCTCTTGTAAAATTGATATGAAAAAATAATCACATTTTCCTAGTATACATTGTCATCGAGAAGGTTTGCCAGGATTTTAAACTGTTGCTATAGAACAGAAGGAAAACAGTCACAACAGAAATAAAATGTTTACATACTTTACAAGGTGTAACAAGGAAAGATCGACTTAGGAACGATGATATCAGGAGAGTCGGCACAGAACCAATATTGAACTTTATAGCTGGACAGCAGGTCAAATAGTTTGGCCATGTAACAAGACTGGCATCAGACAGGGCACCAGAGAGAGCAATGTTATGCAGGTACAGTGGTAACAGAGCCAGAGGCCGACCACACAAATTATGGACCACACAAATATCAGAGATGCTCAAATTGTATCAATTATTCCCATAGAAATGACCTAGAATCTTTAGAAGTAGAGTGTGTCTGGCTGGAAGTCAAGCCGTCAAATCAGCAGTCAATTTTCATTGGTTACCTATATCGAAATCCTTGTGTAGGTAACAATTTGTATGACGACTTTACTTCTATGATGGATGTAGTTTTTAGCTTAGGAAAAGAAATTATACTGTTAGGAGACTTTAAAATTGATAGCAATAAACCTAACCAGGCGCGGGGGGGATATAATTATATCATACAACCTTAAACATTTAATTAACTTCCCCACCAGAGTTACAAAAACATCTTCAACCACCATTGATTATATTTATGTCTCCTGTCCAGGAAATGTTATTAAATGCATGGTTCCTGTTATAGCTGTCAGCGACCATTATCTGGTGTGCTGTACATGGTCAAAATTTGGCTTTAGGTCTCCTAAAGATAAGCACCTCACAATTAAATTTAGAAATTTTAAAACCTTTAATTCACTAGCATCTTTAAACGATTTGCAAAACGCACGGCTGGAGCATGTTTATCAGCTTTCTGAACCGGACGATGCTGTAGCATACTGGATAAAAACAGTCTACAATGTGTTTGATAAACATGTGCCGGTTAAAGAAGTTAAGAGTTAAAAGTCAAATTAAGTCTCCATGGATCACTAGTGAAGTTCTGGAAGTTATGAGAGACCGAGATACGGCACATAAAAATAACAATGTTATAGAGTATCGTAGGCTAAGAAATAAAGTGCAATACATGATCTGTAGGATCAAGAAAGATATTTTTAACAAGTTGATTATAGATAAATCAAACAGTACAGACATATGGAAGGCTATTAACATGCTGACCAACAGTAAACAAAATTCAGATCATGTAAAACCAGATTCTCTTACACGTAATGATTTCAGTAAGTTTTTTTAAATCGGAAATAGAAAATTTAAAATCCACCATACCAGATGCACAGGGTGACTTAAGCCTATTGGCATCATTTAGTGATGACAAATGCATTAATGCTAGTCCTTCTGAGATTCCTCTCATGTCTGTTGCTGAAGTATATAAATACCTCACCAACCTCAAGCAGACAAACTCATCTAGATTGGATGGTGTCAGCAATCGAATTCTTCGATGTGCTGCACCAGTGACAAGCGATTCCTTAACTTTCATATATAATCAGTGTCTTGTCAAGAACTACTTTCCTTCCGTATTTAAAGTTGCAAAATTTTATCCTTTTAAAACCTGGCTCAACTGATAAAACTTCTGTGGGTAACTATAGACCAATTTCTTTACTATCATCACCATCAAAACCATTAGAGAAACACATACATAAAATAACATTTCAACATTTAAATAACAACAGTCTAATCATCGATAGTCAGTCAGGTTTCAGGCCTAAATACTCTTGTCATACTGCTTTGACAAAAATGACAGACAACATCAATAATGGCAAGATGTGTGGAGCAGTTTTTGTTGATTTTAAGAAAGCATTTGATATAGTTGATCATATATTTTAATTAACAAATTAATTACCTCAAAAACTAACAACAGTTTAGTAAAATTAATAAATTCATTCTTGTCTGATCGACGACAAGTAGTTTCCTTTGAGAACTGCCTTTCAGATTCCACACAGCTAAATATTGGCGTTCCGCAGGGTTTAATACTAGGACCATTGCTTTTTGCCATATATATTAATGACCTTCCGTTAATCTCAGCATAACATGTGACCTATTTGCAGATGACTGTACTATATACACTAATCATGAGAACTATGATGAGCTAGGACGTTCATTACAGTACAAACTAGATAAGCTTATTAAATGGAGTAATGCTAATCGCATGCAAATTAACATAACTAAAACTAAATCTATGGTAATAGCAACCAGACAAAAGTTACAGACATTAGACTTAAATAAGCCTCTGCTTGAGCTCTATGTTGACAAATTACCTATTAGTAATGTTAATGAACACAAAACATGAGGCGTTACAATTGATAGCAGTTTAACTTAATGTTCTCATGACATGCCATAACCAAAAAAGTAGCACAAAAAGTCTATCAGTTAGCAAAAATTCAGCACTTTCTGGACCAGAGTACAAGAAAAATGTTATGTATCCTACATTCAACCCATATCGACTGTTGTTCAACGGTTTGGGATGGTTGCTCCAAATCTAACTTAAAACGACTATGTTCTCTACAAAATTGCACTTTACACCTAGTTTCAGAGAGAAAACACACCCAAAAAAAATCATCTCTATAGCCATTTAAGAATTCTCCTATTGAATAAATGATTAATTTTTAATAAAGCCAAATTTATTCATAAAATTTTAGCTCAGAACACTGCAGATTATCTTTTCCGGTTGATTGAAACCAACCCTAAGAACAGCAAACAGCTAAATTTATCGCATTTGCCGAAGCCTATATTAGATCTGTATAAAACAAGTTTGTCATATTCTGCTGCTCATTTATGGAATCACCTCCCACTCAAACTGAAAAATAAGAGTATGTACTCATTTAACCGCAGCCCTTTAAAATGCATGCTTACTAGTGATTATATGCCACCATAGATGTAGTTAATAATTCACATGCATTATCATCTTAATTATATGTATTATGTGGGTGTGATTGTTAGTGTGTGTGTATGTATGTGGATTTGTGTATGTGTTTTTAGGTTTGTAAGTATGTGTGTGTTTTTATGTATGTAAGTTGTAAGGATGTGGGTGTATATATGTTAGTGTATGTGTGATTGTGTATGAGTGTGATTGTGGGTGTGTGTATATTATGTATGCAAATATGTATGTATGCAGGAAAATATATGTGAATGTTTGTATGAGGGTGTCTGTTTGTGTGATTATTTATGTGTGTATGCATGCATATGTGTGTATGTATGTTTTTTGTGTGTATGTATGCATGTATGTGTGTATGCATGCATGTTGGTGGATGTGTGTATGCATGTGTATCTGTGTAAGTATGTGTGTGTATTTAGGTGTGTTTGCAAGAATGTATGTATGTTTTTAAGTATGTGAGCGTATGTATGGATGTGTGTATGTATGTATGTAGGTAGGTGTGTGTGTGTTTTATGTTTGTATATGTGTGTATGTATGTATGTTGATGTATGTTTGTATTATGTATGCATGTAGATTTAGCCTATGTATGAATGTATACATGTGTATGTGTGCGTACATTATGTAGGTGCGTATATTTATTATTTATTTTGTATGTATGAGAATGTATGTATGTAAATGTAGCTGTGTAAGTATGTGTGTGTGTGTATTTATGTATTTATGTGGGGGTATGTAGGTATATGTAGCTTTGTAGGTATGTGGGTTTTGTGTATTTATAAATTTATGCAAGTATGCTTGTGTGTGTATGTGGATATATGAAAGTATATTTAGGTTTGTAAGTGTGTGTGTGTATTTTATGAATCTATGTTGTAAGTATGTGTGAAAATATATGAGTGATTGTGGGTGTGTGTGTATATAATGTATGCAAATATGTATGTATGCAGGTATGCATGTGTGTATGTAAAATCTGTATGGGTGATTATATATATGTGTGTATGCATGCGTGTGTGTATGTATGTAATGTGTGTGGGCATGTATGTATGCATGTATGTATGTACCTATGTGTGTATATATGCATGTTGGTGGATGTATGTATGCATATTTAGCTGTGTAAGTATGTGTGTGTATATGTGTGTATTTAGGTATGTATGTGTGTGTGTGTAAAGATGTGAGTGTATGTATAAATGTGTGTGTGTATGCATGTATGTGTATCTATGCATGTATATGTGAATGTATGCTTGCATGTATGTGGGTGTATGTATTAATGTAAGTGTAAATGTGTGGTTGTGGGCATATGTTGGTGTCTGTACATGTGATTGTATATGTGTATATGCATGGATGCATGAATAGGTGTGTATGTACGGAATATGTGTGCATGTATATCCTTAAATGTATGTGTGTGTGTTTTCTGTTTGTGCATTTATGTCTATGTATGCGTTTTATGTTTGTATATGTATGTAGATGCATGTGTGTATGTATCACGTATGTCTGTATGTGAGTTCACATGTATGAGAACATAGGAGTATGTATACGTGTGTGGTTTGTACAATTGTGTACAAATGATGTGTGTATGCATTATTCTATAGTTTATGTTTCTTTATTATATCCATAACATGCATTATTGATAACAGTTATTGGTACTCTGAAAAATGAGTGCTTAGAAGGGCAGAATGTCAGACGGGCCTGCATGCCTCTTTGAAAATAAAGTTTGTTTGTTCGTTTGTTCGTTCGTTCTCCCTCTCCTCTGATCTTTATCTTATTCTTTTTCTCTCTATCTTTCCTTTTACTCTCTCATTTCCTGTCTCCCCTCCCCCTTGCTAATTTTATTTCTTGTTTGAATGTTTAATATCCAGAAATCTAGTAACTGTCAAGTACACAGGAAGTTGTGTTGTGGTGGGGAGGGGGGGGGGGGGGGGGTTCAGCATGAACCTGGGGGATATTTTCTTTTGATATAAGTTTTGTCTTTTGATGTAGCTGGCCTTAATCTCTGTCCATCTTCCTACCTGGCCCCTCACATTTTTTCCTACCTGTTCCTCACGCTCTGCCTGTCTGTCACTGCCTTCCTCTCTCTTTGTATTTGCCGCTCTCCCTCACTCCCCCCTCTCTCTCCATCTCTCTCTCTTTCTCCATGCCTTCATTTGGTGTAGAAGGTTATGTGTTGCCCAGTGCAGAACATTTCATGTCACCCTCCCACCCCCCACCTCCCTCACATGCATATTAAATATATATGTACTTTTAAAAACACATTTAATATCATCCCCCCCCCCTCTTTTTTTTCCTCCCACAGTGATGACACCTGGGGGAGGGGGTGCACCCCTTCCTGTTACTTTCTTCCCTCTATATCTCATCTTATTTCTTTCTCCCTTCTTTTTCTCCCTGTCTCAGTCCACACTTTCTTTTCTTAATCTTTATTCTTTCTCCATCTCTCTCTCTCTCTCTTTCTCTCTCTCTCTTTCTCTCTCTCTCTCTGACTCTCACTGTTCTCACCTCTGTCTCACCCTTACCATCTCAACATTCTACACCACCTTCCACCACCTCCTCTCCCCTATCCTTTCTGTAATTTGAAAATCAGAAATAAACAAAGTCCACTAGTGCCCTGACCTATTTATTTTTTTTTGGTTGGTATCCTGCTTTATTTTCCACAAGTGGTGGGTTGGGATCCGCCTCCCCCCTCCCCCCTAGAAAATGACCTTGGCTCGAAGGTCCACCAGCCTTGATTGTAAGAAATGGAACTATCTGGAGGGGTCAGCTCAATTGTTTATTGGCCACTCTTTCCTTTTTATTACTCTTTCCTTTGATCTTCCACTCTTCTCCTTTATCTCTCCATCCTTCCTCTCTTCCTTTCCTTACTCTGTTCTATCGTGCTCTCCCTCCTGTCCCATCTCTTCTTTGTCTCCTCTCCATCCTGTCTCATTTTCTCTAGATTTCCTTACCCTATCCTCTCTCTCATTCTCCCCCCTCCCCTCCCCCCATTTGTTTCTGGTTCTTCTACATTTGCTGTGCTGCCTTGTAACCATCTTTTCCTAGTGGTTATGTCCAGTACACTTGAAATTGTGTTGTGGTTGGGGGAGTGGGTGAGGTTTCGGCATGAGGCTGGTGGTTTTTTTCTTTGATGTCTTGTTATATTTGTTAGCAATTCTGGCATATTTTTTTATACTTTCTATCTTGACTCCCTTCCTGCCCCTCTCTCTTTAGCTGTGTTTGTCACTGCCTTCCTCCAAATCTCTCTCTCCCTCTCTCTTGCTTTATGTCTGTTTGCGTCCCTTCATCACTTCCTCTTTGTATACCTCCCGCCCATTCTCCTGCTCTGCCTTTTTTCTCTCTCTTTGGTTCTCTCCCTCTGACTGTCTGCCTATTTATACTGCCCGTCTCTCACTCCTTTATGTCTACATCTCTCTCTGCTTGCATCTCGCTCTCTCCCTGTCCCTTCTCTCTCCCTCTGTCTCCCTTCCTCCAACTCTCTTTGTCATATTTTTCCTCCTTCCATATCTCAGTTTCTTTCTCTTCTTCCTTCTCTCTTCATCTGCCAATTTCTTTATCTGCATTCCCTCTTTCTGTATTTGTCTCCCTCTCTATCTTTCACTGTCCTTTCCCCACTATCCCTCCTCATGTCTCCATCCCTCCCTCTCGTTGTCACCATTTTCCTCCTTCCCCTGTCTCTCTTTTCCTTCTTTCCTCTACCTTCATCTGTCCATCTTTACACTTCTCTCCCAGTCTAACTCAGCTTATGTCTTCCTCCCTCTCTGTATGACTCTCTCTCTCTTCCCCTCCCTTCCCCTTTGAAGTACCAGGCTCAGAACAGACAGGACTTCTGTTTGCTGACCTCTACCACCAAGTCTACCCCAAAAAAATGTAAAAGCACTATATCAAGCGCCACAATGGAGTGGAAAAAATAATAGCAGAAGGCATAGTACCAGGAAGGAGGTGTAGGGGCCGACCACCACGAAGATGGGCACAGGATATAAGTGACTCCTTGAATATAAAAGTACATGAGGCGGGAGAGCTGGCGAAAGATCGATTTTCTTTCATGCACATCGTGATAAGAGCGACGTTCTGCAAAGGACCTGTTACATGATGATGATGATATCTGCACTGGTATACCCACACCTTTGGCACAAATGAAGTACTTTGTATGCTCGGTACACCCTTGAACAAGGCAACAATCTTGTTTCAGTATTACACAGAGACAACCTTGAAAACAACTAAGAAGACCTTGAAAAGGACCGTGAAAAGCCTTGAAATTGATTGGTGAATTTGGCTATGAACCCTGATAATTATTCTTATGTACAGAAAGAAAAGGGCCTCTTGACCAAGATTTCATCTTTGTGTGCAAATCCATTTAATAGATGTATGCAGACTTATTATTGATCTGCTAGTATTAAATGTCAAGGAAGATAACAGCGAAATGTACTTTTATAAAATCAGCCTAAAATAAAAGAAAAGAAATATTCAATAGGACATAACTCGAGCAAATGTTTACTTTTACTGATTATTGCAATAATTAAAAGAAATGCACATAAACCTGACTGTCCATGTGACTAAATCAAACATTGTAGCTATGATGGTAAGAAAAAATTTAACCCATGTTGTGGTCACGGCATGGGAGGAGTAAACAGTTGAATTAAAATTACACACAAACTGTAGGAAGATGTTTTTGCTTTATAATATAGATACCCATCATGCCTACACACAATTCATTATAGTGAAATAAATTGTCATCCCTTTGTGGATTGCAATTTTTTTGTTATTTGAAGCCCTATTGCCTGGGGCCGCAATTTAGCCTGGCCATAAATATGGTTTAATGGCTGAATGCGGTTTCTGGGACCTTTCCACGGGTGATCCTCATCCACATGGTGGCACTTTGTGTCATCGGGTGTTTATCGCTTGTGTGATGTCCTGTGGGGTAAAAGAAAATAGAAATAGACACACTCTGCAGTTGCATAGTGACCACTGTCAAAAACGTCATACCATTAAGAAAAAAGAGCGAAAAAACAGACAAGCCTAGATGTTGGCATAAATGGAATGACAGGGTTAGAGTAATGTTTTAAAAATTCTCTTAGTGTTTATTGTGTATCAAAGGTAACTTCATAGCACTTTTGAAATGATGATCTGGTTTAGTTTCTTTAAATGACCTGCTAATCTAGAGCAAGAATAAAGGAGTTGTATGGTAGGAGGCAGGAACTAATATATTAAAAGCAAATTACTCCAGCTAATCCATGAAACCTGTCGAAATTTTGTCAATAATAATCTTGAAAAGAAACTACACTGTTGAGCTTGAACCTGGATTCTGCGGAAATTGCTCTTTTGCTGCAATCTTATCATGTAAAGTACCTGATTTTATTAGTTGCTGTTCACCAGACTGTTCCAGAAAGGCGCCACTGAGGCTCTCTTTTTGTGATAGAATCTGGCTTTTTTGTAGCCAAACTGTTTGGAAGAAAATGTATCCTTTTTACCTAGCCAGGCCTCTGGTAAGAATCTGTTTCTAGGATGACTCGAGAGGTAAAGATAGGTCTTGACCAGTTTAAGCCATGGTCTTGGTTCCTCACCACCACATGTTACACACCTCTGTATCCTAGAGTGAGCCCAATGGAGAAGATATTGGACCGTTGAGCATCATGGCATGGAAGAATATCTGTATCATTAATGATTGACAGTACACGTAAAAAGGCTTTAATTAGACATTATTACCAATGCCACACAGCAAAGGCTATACAAATATTAACATAAAGAATATTCACCCCCCCCCCCCTTTTTCCCCCCACCCCTTCCCCTTTCAAGTGTGGTTATATTTAATATATACAATTATTAATTTGCTGGTGTGTTTTCTGATCTCTACTTCTTTACTCATCGTGAGTGTTGATCAGTGTCTCTAAATTTATTTTTCATTTTTTTTTAATTGGCTTCAGGAGTTCCTCAGCAGTTTATATTTGTGTGTATCACCACAACTGAATTTTTATAGTGTTCATGGATTCTGCTACAAACGGTGGGACCTTTACCAATGCTGTGGGCATTCCTGGAGATGTCTTTATGCACTAAAGGTGGTCCATTACAAATCACAAGCATTAATACTTGCAGAGATGTCATTAATATGTTCATTTCTATTAAAATGTTTTATTCAAATGTTCTGTCTTATTTGAATATTTTATATTCTTTTTTTTAACAGTTGTTTATTCATACAATTCTTTTTCTTGGAAATAGTTGAAGAAAACACACAGTCTGTTGATCATCCATTACATGATGCAGCCAAGAGAGGCAACATTGATTTTTTGAGAGAATGTCTGCAGAATCAGGTTCGCTGTGCATTAAAATTTCAGTTGATTATAAATTTTGTTTTCTCTTTTTTTTTTCCTGTTACCTGAACACATACAGTGGAACCTCGCTTAACGAGCATAATTCGTTTCAGAATCATACTCGTTAAGCGAAACACTCGTTATGCGAAACAATTTTTCTCATATAAATTAATGTAAAATACGATAATGCGTTCCATGTCGAAAAAAATACTCACAGAATGCTATGTATGACGTTTATTCAAAGAAAATTATAAACATATTGTTGAGAAGAGTGAATCATCTTCACCTTTTCTACAAACGCAGAACGAACCCACCTGGAATGCGAATTTGATTTGCAGGGGAAAAAGTCGAAATAATTATGATACATAGCTAAAAAATGTTACTAGAAAATTTTGCGAAAATGGGACACATCATTTTCATTAAATAAATTTGCAATGCGTATAGCCACTTCCTTATTAGGGTGATGCTTCTCCCTCTCAGTTTGCCATGCTTTCAGCATTTCTCTTATTTTGCCAGAAGACTGTGGCTTTTCTGTTACCTCCTCCTCCTCCTCTGACAAACTTTCCTCCAAAACTTCCTGCTGTGAAACACAATGTAACTCCATAAGTTCTTGGTTGGTTAGCTCTTGGCTATGCTCTTCCACAAGCTCTTCGATATCACCGTTATCCACCTACAATCCGATGATAGTGGCCAATGACACAGTCTCGTTGATTACAGATTCCACAGGTACTGTCTCGAACCCTTCAAAGTCAAAAATCGACAACGCTTTCCGGCCAAAGCTTCTTCCAAGCAGAAGTTAGGGTTCTCTTGGTAACCCCTTTTCCCGCCTTTTCGATCATCTTAAGGCAGTCAACGATGTGGAAGTGATTTTTCCCAAACTCTTTGAGAGTGAGTTTGGTCCCTTCAGTCACCTGAAAACAATGCTCGAAGAGTGCTTTAGTGTAGAGCTTCTTAAAGTTAAAAATAACTTGCTGGTCCATGGGCTGGAGTAACAGAGTGGTGTTGGGAGCCAGAAACTGGATCTTGATGAACTTAAATTCTTCAGAGAGGTCATTTTGTAGGCCTGGAGGATTCATGTACATGTATCACAATATAACACAAGTTTGAGAAAATGTGTGATCACAAGCGACACTACGATGCTACTGGAACGAGTGCTAAACACACACTGATGTAAGATGCGCACAGTTCGGGACTTCCAATCTCCTCGCCACTCATTATGCGAAACGTTACTCGTTAAGCAAGTCATTTTTTTTTACAATTTGTTTTGCTCGTTATGCGAATTACTCGTTATGAGAGGTGCTCGTTAAGCGAGGTTCTACTGTATTATGCAAGGCAAGTGAGAAAGGCATGGAACTCATGAGATCAAGAAAGAAGGAAAGAAATAAATGTGCTTGTATTTCTTTTTTACACTCATGTGAAGTTGTAAAGCAGGTCTATTCAACTGGCGGCCAGCAGATCGTTGCCAACTGTGCTGTATTAAGGATCTTTCCATGTTGGTGTTCCCCCTCTGGACGGCGACGATCCTCATATTCAACATTTTGGCACCTGTGTAAACTTAGTTAACTAGCTTGATTGTAGAAAAATATAAGCACCGGTCTTAAAGGCACTTGATGATGTACTTTGAGATAAGAATACTCATCATCTGGTGCCTTGCCGGTTGGCGTGGGCAATCATGCCTCTCCACAATCTGCGAACTCCTGCAGCATGTATCAGTTTTTGTGCTGTCACACCTCCATGCCATGCAGCAAAACTGTCAAGAATCTTCTCTTGTTATCTTCCACTATTCCTCTTTCCATAGATCTTTCTAGTGGTCACAACATGTTCCATTTTTCCTCTTCTCATAACATGACTGAAAAATAATGTCTCCTTCTGATATCTGTGATAAGTTGTGTTCGAGCTCCCGCCTCTTCCAAAACGTCATGGTTGCTCTCTTTGGCTGTCCAAGGTGTTTTAAGCATTTTTCTATAAAACCACATCTCTGAGGCCTCAAGAAATTGTTTGGCCTGTCTACCAATTGTCCAGGACTCAGAGCCATATGTTAAAACTGGATGTATATAGTAAGCAAGAGTTCTTTTTCTAACCTTCAGTGAGAGAGATACATTGCGTAAGATGTTATTTATTTTATAAAATGCAGCTTCTGCCTGTCCTTTTCTGTTTCTTATTTCAGTTATGCATCTTCCATCTGATATTATAAAAATGCCCAGATACTTAAATTTCTGTACTTGTCCCAAAATAACACCACTGACTTTTATTACACATTTTGGAATAATTTTTTTCTTTGATACCACCATTACTTCTGTCTTTCCATTATTCAAACTGAGGCCCATTTTTCCACTTTCTACCACCACAATGTCTATTATTTCCTGTAGGCTCAAATTTCTGTCATATGCATGTCTTATGGTATAACAGCAAAGTCTTAAATGTCTGACTTTTAAAGTCCTATTGTTTCGCAGAAAGTTTAAGATGTCTGTTTCTATTGGCCTTACTCGCTAGAGTGTCAGGACCAAAATAGGGTAAACCATTTCTGGTGCATGCTTGTGTGTGCATACTGTCTTGCTAAGTGTCCAGTTGAAACAACGTTAAAATGTCTTATGTGCTGAAGAAGAATGTACCTTTTGTTTTGTCTTCTTCTTCTTCGTGTTCACCAGCTGTACACTCTGGCAGAAAGTTCTGGTTGCTCGTCCACTACTGAACTGCAGTCCTGCTCCAGAACCTAAGTGTTGCGTGTGCATCAGTTTTACAGATCTCATTCTCTTGAATACAGACTGTTGGTTCCTTGCCTCTCCGGCAGATGCACTCCGACTTCAAAGGAAGCTCCCAAACTAGTCGACTCTTACGACATGCTTTTGGGTAGGCAGTGGGTCTATTCTTGTTTTCCCCGCGATGGGGCCCCGGAACCCACACAGGTGGTTTTGTCTTCTAAGACTGCGGGCTGCTTCCTGCTGATTTCTAGATGATGCAGCCTGTGATGACTGGAAAGCGCAAGATATGGATGTGAGGTTAAGCAGTCATGAGCAGTTCGTGATGATTCCTGGGGTGAGCCCAGAACCAGAGCATCAAATGTCAGCTCTGTATTCATTGAAGCCTCCTTGGATTGTAGGAACTGCCCATGATGTGCCCTAACTTCCTTGAGGGCAAGCCAGTCTACATGTAGTTTGCCCTCAGTGCTTTGTCCAGGGGCAACAACTGGAGGCAAGGGGACAGAGAGAATACTACAAAAATAAGGCTGCATCATGTCCCACCTAACTATCTGGGAAATTAACCTAGTCAACAAATGCTCGATGCAGTTGGTCGAAAGGTCCAAATATTGCAGCTTTGCTATAAGCAGACACAATGCAATACATCACTCAGACGAATGAAAAGAATAAAATGTATGAAGAAGAATTTTGACTAGATGAAAATTTAGAACATCCAGAAGCAAGTATGTACAAGGTCTGTGAGATTCCTAACACAGAAAGGCATATGGAAGACCGTGAAAAGAAACAAGAAGACATATATGTTTTTTATTCATAAATGTAACAGACAAATTTAATTTTATTTAAATTATTGACCTTTCCAAAGTACAGAATGAATTTCAAAGCATTAACTCTTTCAGAACGACATTTTTTCTGGGGTTAGGACAGCATTAATTTTGAGCTGAATTTTTTTCTGCAACATGACAGCTAAACCCTTCTTTAAGAAAAGTATTGGCTGTATAGAGACGTTTAATCTATCGAATTAAAGAGTAGTGAGTGCAGAATAAATCTAAACTATCAAAGTTTCGGTATTACAACATATTATTAAAATCACACAACATTCAGGGATGTTGGACACATATGAAGATTCTTTACACACACACACAAATGCTTTTTACTTGTTTAACATTGCTATCCTGTTCTAAGAATTCACATGCCTTCTCTGTTTAGTTCTGTATCAGACAGTCTTTATTTGAAATAATTAATTTAAATACTTTTGATGTTTTAACCAATTTTGTATGTCGTCAGGTTTTGCAACAACCAAAAATAGGGAAAACAGAGATGATTCGATTGAAATATTTTGTTCAGCGTCATCCTAACCTATATTATCACCAGTAGGTTTGTCACTTGCATTATCAGTCATAATATCAAGACTGTTATCCTATCTAGCTGAGAGTCATCAACGATAGAATAGAACTTACAGTTCTAGACATTTTTCCTTATCATTTGGTATAGAAAAATCTTGTGAAAATTGTATCACATCTAAATAATCTAAAACAGATCAGAAAGTTCAAATCAGAAAGCTGTCCAAAACAACATGCCGAACTTCCTAGATGAAAGGACTCAGTTTTGCTAATTCTAGTTTTTCAAAACATGTTCGTACCAATTCTTTTTCCCAGCAAACAAAACAATATTAGAGTGTCTCTGTGTAGCACCACTTTAATGGCAAATAGTCCGAATGGTATGAATTCAAAAGCCACTTAAGGCGCTAGTCCATAAAGAATTAATGTCAGTTTCAGATTGACAGATCAGGAGGACCTGTTTATGAATTTTATATTTTGCTTTGTGGAAGCTAGTGTGGCATTTCAGTTAGTAAAGATAATGATATAATAATATATGCATTCTTAAACGTTTATTATCATTGAGATATTTTTCTTTTGGGAAATTACAGGTCTCTGTAAATGGACTAGATAAGGCTGGTTCAACCTCACTTCACTGGGCTGCACATGGTGGGCACCTGGATTGTCTGAAGACTTTGCTGGATGTTCCAAATTGTGCAGTTAATGTGCAGGTACCCAGTGTTTCCAAAGAAGCAGTGACAAACATAGTTATTATTTTTTTATAGCTACTTCTAAAGGTAAAACGAATTGCTGAAAGTTCAGTGAACAGTGTTAATGTACTCATGGACTCATAGCTTGACTGTATTGGTCATGGAATTAGGATTCACCATGATTAAGCTTCATATCAAAAGGGTAGTCCTGAATAAATATTGCATCACTGCAGTCTGGCTGAAAGAATAGAAATCAAGAATGAAAATAAACTTACTATGATAGCATCATATCTGCTAAAGGGCTCTAATACCCCAGCTGTGCTGTAAACGTGCATAACACCATTAATGTTTTGGAAAAAAGCAGCGAAGAAAAATTATTAAAATTTTTTTTAATGTTAATCTAATACAGAAGTCTTTATTTTCAGTTTTCTTTTTTTTTTTCTATCTCAGGGCATGAAGAGAAAAATGATGCGATAATTTATATATTTAACACAGGCTCGTTTAATGTGACCTTGCTAGTTATGGTCAGTACCCTTTAAGAGCAAGTGAACAATGTGGAAGCACAGTAGATTAGTCTGGAGAGAATGCTGCAGCGGGTAGTGACCACGTTACACCCTCAGAATTGTAACTCTGTCTTGGCTGCTGGAGATGGGAGTGGAGAATTTATGGGAATGTCACAGATATTGTGATGTTGATCTTAGCTTTCAAATGTTAGTTGAACTTTTTTCATTGATAACTGAAGTCTCTCAAACAATCATCTCTTGCAGTGTCATACCTCGCTTCCAGTGACTAGGTCTTTTCACATTTCAAACTTCAGTTTTCCACAATTAAATAGGGCAAGTTCGGCAGCATTTATGCCCCATCACAAGTGACTGAGAAAAACTGAAATATGCAGAATCCTTCAATGTTTTTTTTTCTCACTATCTTGTGCTAAGTTAGTAATGTATTCTGAGACATTTCTTTGAGACATACTGACAGGAGGTACTCCCAGATCACCCGAGAATAACATGCATTCCCTGATTTTAATTTTTTTTCACTCTGTTTATCTGTGGGGCTGTGAGTGTATTGATGCCTAGTGCATGCTTGCTGGTGCCAAGAGCTAACACGTTATATACTAATTGGCCATTTAAACTCATAGCTGCCTAACATTTATTGTAAACATACCTGATTTTAAAGAAGTACTGTACATCTTTTGTCACCTCTCCTATTTTTACTGGCAATAGATTGGATTATGAAGTTAGAAACCGCTAACACCAAAATTTATTATTTGTAAAAACATTATTGTAAACATACCATTTTTGGCTTTGGTTATAATTTGGTCTTCAACTTTCAAGAATTTGTAAAATCTTGTACTCACATTTTTCACAGAACCACTCTTTCCCATGTTCCTGCCACAGAATGTTACCATTGACATAAGTGTCTAGACAATATAGTTATTCATTGGGAACTAAATTGCTGTTTCTTTGGGTGAATTAATTGTTACCCCCCGTGATACGGCATCAGGATAAGATAAGATCATTTTGTAGTTCCGAAACATTGTATACCATGTTCCTGCCCTATCAGTATATGAGGGGGCCATTCGCACCTGAGAGCATGGTTTAAAAACAACATTTCTTCTGGTTTTCCTATTTAGGCAAACTAAACATATCATGTCCTTTTATAATGCCTTTATTAATGATCTGTGAGATCCCTCAGAGTCTCGTCGTTTTTTAAAGGGATTGCCTAACAGCATTGTCAAAATCCTTTTCATAGTCCACAAATTCCATATATTACTATCCCATGTGTATTATTCTGCAATGTCTGTTGAAAATAACTGGAGACAAGGGAGAACCATGATTCAAACTTGTGGTGACTTATTGTCTGAGAAGACCAGCCACCATGTTAGGACTAGAACACCACATTCCTCTAGAGCATAGAAACTGAAAAGAACTGAAGACAAGGAAGAACCCTGCTATGACTGTTATTGACTGGAAGACCAAACGCCACCCTCCTCTAGTATGCTGCGGCAGTTGTACATCTAACAAGACATGAGGACATGTCGAGTTCCAATAGTTAACATATTAGTTGGTGAAATAAAACTTTGTGCACGCGCGACGCACAGACACACATGCACCCACCCACCCACACGCACGCATGCACACACACACTATATATATATATATGTAGGGAACTCACTGCTATTTAGGCTGTTCATCATTCCAAGTCTTTGTACATCGTATGCTTTAACCGTTTTAATTGCCATTTTGATAGTGGTTGTTCATAGTAATACTGTAACATGCAGGGGACAATTTATCAGGCTATATCATGGCAGATAACAACATGCACAAAAAATAAATACATAAGCTGCTATATTATTTAGTGAGTCTTGTGTTATTGTATTGTTTAAAAATACCTGCCTATTAATTATTTTAAATTTTCAGAATAAGTTAGGAGACACACCCCTTCATTCAGCAGCATGGAAAGGGCATTCAGGAGCTATTCAAATGCTGTTAGAAAAAGGTAATTCACAAATATAAACAGAGGGGAACCGTTGCGGCCGTAGAATAATAAAATATAATAAACAAACAGACAGTGTATTGCTTGGCAATCATAGAAAGAATAGAAAGATAAAAAGACACACTACACTAGACAACATGAAAATAGAAAGCTATAGTTACTGTGCTGTGAATCGAACCTGTCACCTCCAAATGGCCTTTGCATTTCACTAGGGAAACAGGTGTATTAAGATACATGATGCAATGACTGCGTTTACATTCAGTTTGGCTCCTGTCACTTGCAGACTTCTCACCGTGCACTGACGGTCAACTCAACAGGTGAAAAAATGGACGACATGAACGACACGATGCGTTGTCAATATTTATTGTTCATTTACTCGCTGATTCTTTGGCCAGTACATGGTAAGCAATAAACATAGTCTAGGTGATTATTTATAACACATCGAATAAAGTCAATGTTACCTTTGGACAAATACACAAGTGTCCATTCACCCAACGGCAGCTGAAAATAACAACTTTCCTTAATGGGCAAACACAAACACGTTCATCGCTGACTGTGTAAGTCAGTTCTAACTGAAGGCCAGGTTGGGTATTGAAACTCACAAAGACATCGGATGCACACTTTTGTTTATAACTTGTTACAAACACTTTCTCCACTCCTCATGCGCACAGTTCTTTGACCCAGACAAGACTGCCTGCTAGATCTTTCTGAGGCATTAAATAATCTCCTGTTGCCCACATTCTGGATTGTGCAAAGCCTATGATCTTCGAGCTTTTCACTTCACCCGGGTTAAACACTTTTTTTTCATTTTGGCCAACATTTTCTAATGCCACAGTCCGCTCCTGGTAAACTAAAATATCTAATTTATATTTATGATCTTACAACATTCCCACTAATATACATAATTTATCAGGTAGAAAATGACTCACTAAACCAACTAGTACAGCTTGAAATCCACACCTATGAAATACAAATAGAATTTATCTCAAACTATTGAAATGGCACTGTAGGTTTTAGAAATTTATAAAAACCAAGCATAGGCCGAATAACAAACACAACAACAGTTATAGATAGATGTATCAGAACATAATGCTGTTTCAGAGAGATTACATTGATTGGTTTCATTGTCTCACACATAGTTCACATAAATAAACAGAGAAGATACCCTTGAAGCTGTAGAAACATTATGTATACTAAACAAACTGATACTGTTTTGATAGGCATTCAAAGAAAGAAGTAGAAAGGTAGGACATAGGACAACAAATGGGTAGCACAACAGAACCAACCAGTCAAATCTAAGACGACTAGTTTTATCAATGTTTTATAGTTTGTGATCTTAGTGTTGCGAGAAAAAGAATTTGACTTTAGCAGATGTTGAAGGGCATAGTAAACTTTATTTCCATTTTGTTTTCTAGATTGTATTTGTTCTTTCACCATGTTTGAGTAGTTGAAGTGTGCACCCAAGTACTTATATGTTACTGTTTGTTTTATTTTCATATTATCAACTTGTATTTGGCTGGAGTTTATATCCTTTCCCGCCTTGTTATTATCATGGATTCTGTCTTATCTTTATTGATAACTAGTTCCATTCTGTGAGCTGCTTCTTTTAAGAGAATCGATATTTTTACAATCTCTACTTCATTTTCTCCAGCAATTTCTGCATAACAAAAGTCTTCTTGTAGTTTCTCCTGTAGTACACTCTTCTTTCAATTTCCTTGAAAAGAATTGGGGACAGAGCATCATCTTGCTTTAAACCAGATGTTGTTTGAAAAGTGTTTGACTTTCTTCCTTTATATGTTACTATATTATAAGTGTTTTCCATACATAGTTTTGTCATGGTGTTTAACTTCTTTGGTATTCCAGTGTCCTTCATAGCATTCCATAAACTGTTTCTATGTACACTATAATATATCTGTAACGTATGGTTTTAGCCTATTTAGCAGTACCGTGGATAGTATCTTATAGCTTATAGATAATAGTGATATTCCTTTATAATTTTCCCATTCATACTTGCCTCCTTTCTGAAAAATGGGCATTAGTAATGAATCGTTCCACTTATGGAGTAATTTCTCCATTTTCCAAACTAGTTTTATTAATTCATGTATCTTTAAATGTAATTCATTACCGCCTTCTTGTATAAGCTCAGCAGCAATTCCGAGAGCACCAATTGCTTTATTGTTTTTTAACGGTGTCAAGACTTAGTCTTCTGCCTTTCTAACCCCAAATGGAGCATAGGCCCTCAACCAACTCATGCCAAGTCGTTGTGTACTTCGCTATAGCATGCAGCTCTCCCCCTGTCCTCCCCATCTTTGCAAATTCACTCTCTAACTCCCATCTCCATTGGTTTGTTTTTTTTGGTCTATGCCCCTGTGTGTTTCAGTGCAGAGACATTCTGTCTATATTGTTCTCAGGTTTTCTAAAAAACGTGTCCTATCCAACGTCAGCATCTTTTCTTCACCTCTTGGTTCACTGGAACTTGTTTAGTTCTCCCCAAAGCTCTACATTAGTAATCGTAATCATGAAACCAAACAAAAATGTCAAACTTTGTACTCTTTCAGCTGCCCGAAGGCCTGCTTTAGTGAAGATGGTTTCTTTGCTATCTGATTGAATTTGATTCTGTGTGGCGATCATTTTCACCTAAGTTAGGGTATTTGCTGCTCATGTTCAGGCTTAGCGGGCGTATTCCAGTAGTTTGTAAGTGGATTTGGCAGCCCTCAAAAGGGCTGCCTTTTTTGTCTGGGACGGCCTGGAATGGGCGGGGTTTCATCGTGTTTGTCTTCTGCTATCAGGTCTGGCGATCGTATGGTGAGCTGTCCGTGAAGATGACTGCTTATTTAGTGGGCTCTCATTAGTGGCTTTAGAACTGGTGATAACCTCTTCTCTTGGGCGTGCCATGTTTCTTTTGTTTTTGCTTTTGCACGCTTAGTTCATTAAGGGCTGCGTTGAGTTCATCGTAGAATCTGTCACATTTTGTGCGCCTCTCTCTTTCTTCGGGTGGTGGGTCTTTCTTTTTGAGTTCCTCCCAGTCATAGCGGATCACATAGCGGCCGCTGCCTTCTTTCTAGCTGGTGCAGGTGTACTTGTTTTTTGAAGTTTTCAAACATCGCTTCGCAGATTTCCCTATCGGTTGCCGCTTTCTTGACTTTCTCACTGGTTGTGGCATCAACTTGGTTTTCGCAATGAGTACATTGCTGCCTGGTAGCTGTTTAAGTGCTTTGATCTTCGCTTATATTGGGATCTGTCAGTTGTGCCTGGTGCCTCTTCGTTACCGCTTCGGTGACTGTGCTCTTGTCAGCCCTGCTGACATTTTGTTTCTTTGCGGCTCTCTCTCTTTCGCTCTGTAACCGGGCGCACTCTGTTCTGGCTGTCATCTCGGCCGCTTCTGCCTCTGCCTTAGCCTGTACTAGTCGAGTGACTTCTCTGTAGGCTTCCTCTCTTGCCTCTTTCAGCACGGCCACCTCTCTGCTTCTCTCCTCCCTCTCCTCCTGTCTGTGTCTCTCGTCTGCTGCCTGTGCCGCTGCCAAACTTGGGATTAATGCCTTGATGCTTTCTTTAGTTTCTGCATCTTGTTTCTTGTTGTAGATTTGTTGTTCTTCGTATGCTGTTCTGTTCTCTTTCAGGGCACTTATTTCTCTCAGCATTAGGGTGATTAACTCATGCGTCTCAGCTTTTTCCGTGGCTTTTTCCTTCTTCAGTTCGGATCTCAGTTCCGAAATTGGTTGCACTAGGTTGTGGTCTTTTGATGGCAGGAAAGGCTGGCTTCTCAGTTGGTTTGTTACATATGGTCTAGTGGGTCCGGGCGCCTGGTACCTCTGCTCTTTCCTTGCTACGGCACTGGACACTCCTCTCTTCATGTCTTTGAGGTACAGGCATCCCAGATACCTTGCATTGTGGCTCTACATTAGTGATTTTATCATACCAATAAGTTCTCTCTATTTTGTGCAAGCACCAGTTAATGAGTGTTTGTATTTTATTATTAATTGCCTTAGTTGTTTTCCATGTTTCCAATCCATACAACAGTACTGATTTAATATTATAATTAAAAAAATTATAGTGTAGTACAGTCAAGTCCACTTATGTCAATTTCAGATGTCAAATTTTGCTTAAGTCGACATGACCAGCTTTGTTCCGGCAATTTTCCTTCATCTTAGTATTTAAAATCCTGATTAGTCGAAATTGGTTAACTCAAATATTTGGATACTCGAATCTAAAAATAAATTCTGACTATATACACGTCCCTTTTTAAATCGAACTGTTTAATAGCACTATAAAAGAAAAATTTATGTTATTAAAAATTTTTCATTAGTTAGCCTGGCAAATAACGTGAAATCTCGCAACTATGATATCTTGCTACATACAGTATTAACAATGGCGGCTGGCGGTTAAAAGCTGGCTTCTTTAACTTTAAAAAAAAAAGATTGAACTGTTGGAAGAGATTGAACATAGTGGGAAGAAGAAAGTAGATATAGCTAGGGAATATGGTATTCCAAGTTTGAAGCTTTCTGGCATTTTAAAGCAAAAAGAACGCTACAGAACATTGTTTTTCGAGCGTACAGTTACTGACAGCGAGCTAAACAGTGACATGCCATTTTGTTGATGCTGCCCTTTTAAAGTGGCTTACTGAGCTTAGATCGAAATATGTACCCCATGCATGGGCCAATAATTATGGCAAAAGCAGAGGAATGTGCACGTCTTGGAGGTCAAACAGACTGGAAAAGTATTGCTGGCTGGTTGGATCGTTTAAAAAAACACCATTGCATAATATACAAGAGTGTGTGTGGAGAGAAACAATCTTGATGAAGCAAACACTAACTCATGGAAAGAATATGTGCTTAAACCTGCTTTGGTTTAATATAATTCTGTGGATTTATCACAGTCAGATGTTTTGGCACAAATTTAACATTTATATGATGCAGACTGGGTGCTCAGATGATGTAATCTCACCATTGGTTGCATTTTCACATGCCGTGGAAAGACATTTTTCACAGTCCGAAAAGCAAAGCAAAATCACAGACTTTTTCTTTAATTAATGTCTGAATTTTCATATGGTTTTAATATTATACCTTCTAAAATAATTACATTTTTCAACATTGCTGATATTCTATTGCTTCTTTAAAAAACCTTTCTGGATTCATTGTTCTAATGGTTAGCTTCCATATCCATGACAATATTGTTTATGTATTCTCGCTTTTGCTGCCTAACTACTTTTGTAGCTTCTTTACATTCTTTTTTGTATTTTCTTTATTTTGTATGTTGCTAGTTTCATTTAGCCGCATCTATCTGGCAAGGTTTTTTTCTGACTGCATCTTCATTTTTTTTTTTAACTGAATTATTTATTCTTTCTTTTTATGGTGGACACCAAGACATTCTTCTGCAGTGGTTTGAATTATATTCCCAATATCCATCCAGATTTGGTCTTCCTCTAATGGATTTTGTAAAATCTCTAACCTATGGGGCCATTTCAATAGAAAAAGGTAGACTGTTTGTGTTCTTAGCTACTCTTGTGAGCAATGTTAACGTTACTTAATCAACAGAGTATTCTCATTACACATTAAACCATTCAGCCCATAGGTGCTCACATCCCCTCCTCAGTAAATATATTTTGCAGAAGTACCAGTTAATCAATGTTTTTAGTTTGTTAGTGCATATTTTAATTGTTCTCTATGTTTTGGCTCCATTCAACAGTACTTATTTGATGTTAGAGTTAAATATCCCATAATTAGTGCCAGTTTAATTTCCTTTGATTTCCACAGATTTTCCATTGCTATGAAAGTGTGTCTTGCACTTTATATTCACATTACGATATCTCTACCTGAACTTACCATGGCACTTTAGTTTACATTTTGGACTATGAACAAGCCATTACCAGCATTAATAAGATATCTCTTTATAAACTGATCAGGCACTATAGAATTTCACAGAAAATGTGAGGTGCATTTTCCTGTGTGTGGCCTGAGATTAGCACTATTTTATTCATGTTTAGAATCTTGTTGCTGGTTCCGTTCGATCTTGTTTTGCAATCCCAAAGTGCCTTAAATAACAAGTGTCATTGGGGCAACAACTCGTGCCATCTTACTTATTTTTACATGATTCTAGTATATCTTGTGCAAATCTGGAAATTTTCCAGGGTTTGAGGGGGGGGTGGGGGGGGGGGGGTGGGGGGGGGGAGGTGAATCAGCAATTCATACTTTTTGTGGCTTTCTCCAAACCACATCATACTTCTAGATAAGCCTGGATTATCATAGTTGGCTGAGTTATTTTTCTTTAGACTTTTCATGGTTGGTTACATTCTACAGCTGTTTTCTGCAGCATTATGTAACTTGTCCCATGCCATACATCCCTAATCCTCTCTTACAGCATGCATGTTAGGTTCAAGTGTAATTATTGTTTTGCCTTTTTTATGGCCCTTGTAACACACAAGTGACTGTATATTTCTATAATTATTCTTTAGGAGCAAGAGTAGATATCAAGAATAATGAAGGCAAGCTTCCTCTTGATTTGACAAAGGACCCTGAGGTTGCCGCTCTCCTTCGGCAAGCAGGTAAATTTAAAGTTACTGTACACACATTAATACACAACCGCACACATATTTGCTAGGCTGCCACTTTCAGTTTTGTTCATATAAATTGTTTTTTGGGGCTTTCCTGTTGTTTTTTTTTGTTTGTTTGTTATATTTATTGCCGCCACATTATACTATATATTTTTAAAAAAAATGTATGATTGGTAATGTAAATGAGTTTTAGACTTTTAAATGTGATGACCACAAACAGATCGTCATGATTTGAAGAGAATAGTGTGGCGAGAGCGACTAGGGAATTTTGCTGATGCTTAACGTTCAGGGGGGAGTCACCGTGGCGTAGTGGCTTGACACTTGCGTGCAGATCAGAAGGTCGTGGGTTCACTCCATAGCAGAGCCGGACTTTTTTTCTTTAAAAAATGACCTTGACACCCAGGTCGACCCAGCCATAAGTGGGTACCGGGTGCAGTCCCAGAAAGTGAATTTTGCTGACCACATCACCAATGACTTCCGGTCAAAATGGACGCTGTGAATTGTAGATTCAGAAAATGGTGAGATACCTGTTGTCGCAATATTATTGTTGCCATTATGTGATAAAAATTGATTGCATGTGCAACTGCTGATCTGTTGGTGACTTCTGCTATCATCCATGATAGCTGCATTTCTAATGTCAGACTGTTTGTGTTAGAACTTCAGATGGCTACCGTATGCTTTTAATGCTTGTTATGCTAAGACAGCAGTCTGTCAATCTTTCCACAAGGGACTGTGATAAACATTCTGTGTGTTTTTTGTTGGCACAGGATAAGGAACAATTATAGGGTGACCCATCTGCTATGAAGCTGAAACTAAGATTACGAGATTACCCATTTTGTGCCAATTGGTCTTTAAAATATAGATCTAGCCCCATATGCCCTATACCATAACATTCAGGGAAAATAGACATAGTTGTTAACTGAGGTTTCAGTTTCACTGCAAATTGGTTGCCTGTAACTGCTTCAGTTCCATGCCAGTGGAAATCACACAAAAAAGTTCTTCGCTGTCCTTTTTAAAAACTAGTGAAACATATTCAAGTCCTAGCAAAATCTTGAAGCTCGCGCGTGCAAAATAAATGCATAAATTAGCTGTCAGATGTGCCAAAACTAACAACCTTTACCAGAATTGCCACTGTTAATGAAAGCCATTAATTATGAAAACCGGTATTGTACATGCAAAACTGCATAATTACACATGATTCCGAACGTAATCTGCCGACCATCATTTTTAGTGCAGTTCACAGCTCATATTGTTGCACGAAGCACTCAGCTCAGTAGCTAAGCTGTGGAACCTTTGCACTCCCAGTCCAGAAATGGGGAATTTGCAATAGCAACCCCTAACTAGAAAAAAATAACTGTTCAGGGTGGCAGCAGTAAGCCTGCTATCTGCCATATTAAATAAAATAGAAGTTCTGGAAGATATTCAAAACTGAAGGGGAAACAAAGGCAGACTTTTATAATCAGGTCACAACTGGTACTATTAGCATGTCAACTCTTCGTTGGTTACTGAAGAAGTGGACGGAGCATATGTGTGAATGTCCCGAGTGCAATGATGTCAATTCTTGATTGATTGGTTGATTCATTCATTCATTCTGCCATATTGAAAAGGAGGTGCCAGTGGACATACATGCAATCAGAGTGTTACTGGTAAGATCGAACTGGAACTCTGCACTTGCTGAAGATGGGGATTGGGTGCTTATAGGAATGTCCCAAGTGATTTTTATGTTGATTCTTATTTCATCTTATCTTTGTGTACTGTTAAATGATTTAAGTCACCACCGGACACTCATTTTTTCAATAGTGGTGGTCAAGGAAGATATATCTGTCAGTGTTAGTATTTATGTATACATAGATCTGAGAAGTGGTTATTAACTTATCAAATGGGGGGGGGGGGGGGAGGGCTGTGTGGTCTCGAGTGCTAGAGGTCCCGGGTTCAAGAAATGCTGGGATTTTTTCAAGTGGGTTTCTAGTAATTTCTCCTGGTCTTTTAGTAGTGAGATCGGATGCCTGTATGCATTGTTGCGCACGTAAAACATCCCTTGTCAACTAGAAATCAAAACTAGTAGCCTAACGGTGCTGCCTGGGCAAAATTTGTAGTTAAAAATCTACCCAAAATATTTCAATATCCTCGCCGCTGCTACGGAGCCCGTGCACTGCACTGAGCTACTTTGAACTCAGACTTGAGTTAGAAGTAGAACGGAGTACTTATGGGGTTACTATCCTTGTGCTGTGATGTTGATCTGTTGTTTAAACTTCATGAAATGTTGTTTAATGTTGAATTAAGAATTGACATATCCCCTGCTAACTCCTTGCAGCACCATTCTGCTCAAACCGATTTGTTTGTGCCTCCGCTGCCTCAGCACTGTTCATTCATTCTTAAGGAGCACTCGCAACATCTAGCTTTCATACATCAGTTCTCCACCAGAACTGCCCTGCTCATTTCCTAACACACTGGCAATACCTGGAGAAAATATCCACTAACTACCTAGGACGTCTGGAATGATACTTGCCATTCTGCATGGAGCATGCGTGTCTCCACCTTTTTCAACATGCTCTATGAATCAGTTACATTTATGACATGTGTAGTGCTGATTCTGAAGCCAGTGGAAGGTAGCAGTGACTGCCTCCACTTCCATTCTCAAACTAGACATTGTAATATCTTGCACTAAGCAAGACGTTGCACTTAGTGATGTTGATTCGTTTTTGCTGTGAACCCTAATGCACTTCATCTGCCTCTCAACACAGAGTCATCTGTATAGATAATCACATCACTTGGTTGGGAATTGTCATGAATCATTTGTTGAATTTCTGATTCTGCAGCACCAGCTGTACTTATGGCCTGAAGTGATTTCTTGCTCAGGTACTTTGACCCACTGCTCTCCTCACCCTTTTCAGCTACTCTGAGATATGACTTTTCTTGTAGAACTTTCAGCCTATCTGCAATAGTAGACAGTGCAAGTATATTTCACATACATCTTCTTCTTCTTCTTCACTTCCTCTTTTACCGCTGTGGGTGTCAAGGGAGATATAAGGTTCAGTTTCTGGCTCTTCTGGCCGCCTCGACCATATGCACATCGTGCTGTTGTAGAGCTTCTCTGATGTTATCCTTCCATCTTGTTCTTGGTCTACCTCTTGCTCTACGTCCTTCTTCTCTTTCCATGTATGCTTTGTATGGTACACATACATACTACCAGGATATCTCTTGTACATTCCAGAATTATCTGCATGACTGCATTCTGTAGGCGTTCAAATCTCATCAGGTGATTTTTTTATATGGTAAACATTCCAGGTCCATAATCTATCATTGACAGGATTGCATGCTAGAACATTGTGAACAGCATTTTTTGTTCCATGTCTATTACTGCCATAATCTTGAGAGCAGTGAATCCTTTTTGGCATTTTGCCACAAATGCAACATGATCCCGGCAGGACAGGCTTCTATCGAAAATGATATCCAGGTACCTCATTTTGCTTTCTATTTTGATGTGTCTGTGATTAATATTAGCTCTTACAATTCTATTGTCCAGAGAGCACCACAAAACAGCAGCCTTTCTGAGCTGATGACAGCACCCATCTCGGCACACCAGTCAGTCACTTTGTCTACAATTGCCTGTAGCTCTTGGGTCGTTTGTTGCTTATCGCTCCACTGATATGCAAATGTTGATACGTTTTCTAACACTTGGTTCCTCAAGGTCTGCTGTCTTGCTTGGATACACACGAAGAGCACTAGTGAAATTCAGAACCCTGGGGTAGTCATGGTTTTAAGGTCTATGTACCCAGTCAAAGGGCAATCATATGTGAATGCAGGATAGCAGCTATCCATTTCAACAGCCAGATGACAAATCCCCTTCTCAATGAGAGCAGATATAAAAATATTGTATCTGACTCTATTGTAGGCATTTTCAAGATCAAATGCTGCTACAAGCATCTACTGTCTTTCTGAAATCCCTGATAAACATCAAAAGCAAAAATAGCTGCATTTGACCAGGTATCTTTCCTTGGCTGGTAACTAACTGTGTACCCAATCCTGGGGCATTGAAGCTGTTATGATGCTCTGGTTGAAATGAAAAATCATTTCCCTCAAGTCTTCATCACTTATGCTTTTCATGTGGGCATACCTGACTCCATCTGGCTCTGCCACAGTGTCTTTTGCTTTTTACAATATATATATATATATATATATATATATATATATATATATATATATATATCTTATATACTCCACCCGAATGATATCCTGAAAGTAAACTTATCAAATGGCAGACACACATATATATGGTCCAGTATGCAATGCTGAGTCTAGTGTGTAAAGAATTGTATCTAACATTTAAAGTAGGGACATCGTTGATTGCATGATTCCATTGTGCTGTTAAAAAAAAATACAGAGAAATATTTTCCAGATTACATACTTGTTGGTTCCAGTGACTGACAGGCTGAGCTAAGTGATGATACCTTTTTAGGAGCATCTGGCTTGTTTGTTCTGAAGTATATTTAGTGTTTTGGCAAGGCACTGTCTAGTGTGGCAAGCATATTTAATCTCAGTGTGTCCATAGCTTTCAGTTTTTTTAAATCTCACTTGTGTTCACTAAGTCAGAAAATTCAAATATCTAGGAACAATCTTATCATCAGCTAGAAAATGTGTGACAGAGATTAAAAGCAGAATAGGTCAAGCGAAAGCTGCGTTTCAGAAAATGAAAAATATCCAATGCAATAAATCACTCTCTTGTATTTGCAAAATTGATACAATATTAAAAAAGTGTATAAAGTTTCGTTATAATCAGACAAGCAGTTTTTGAGAACAATATCTCGTAAGCTGAAAACCTGCCAAAATGAGAAAGCGGGGGGAAAAGGAATTTGTTCATGTTTTATTGTACTATAAAATTATTTTCAAGATTTAACATGTTTTTTTCTACTCAGAAAAAATAGTTTCTGATATTACACAATCATTAGAACAATCCTGCTGCATATTCAGGACCTCCCTCTGGGGCATGTAGTTCATCTTGCCTCTTCAGTTTGGCAGCTCGTACACTGTCAAGTCTCTTATTTTGCTTGTCCTTCTTATACTTCAACCTATTTCTAACTCTCTTCTGCATCCTAGATGCGCCTAGTCTTTTCATATGCAGGCCTGTAGAAAATCCATAAAACTGGGCTGCGCCTTGAGAAACATCAGCACCAAAGTTGAACTCTCTTGCTGCAGTTACTACTGTAAACTGAACGCGCTTGCATGAGGCAAACTTGTCTTTAGTACAACAAGCTCAGATCAGGCTGTGTAAACACTCATTTGAATTCTTAGTTTTTAATGAAAACAAATCTTCTTAGCAGTTTAGGGTCAGACAGCCTTTCATAAATTGACAAAAATACTTCTGTAGCTTGTCACAGTTAAGCATTGTGTGAGAAACATCTTGCCATGAGGAGCCGGGGACTGGTGCTTAACCAGGGCGGACTGATAAAAACACACCAAGATTGCTCTCCATTTGGGCACATTTCATGGTGTGGAGTTTTGTCGGTCCAGAAAGAGTGATGCAGTGAAGCCATAACACTGTTCCTCATGAACTCTACACTTGTTTTGTTTCTAATCGCTCTGTTTTAATCAATAGTCAGCTTATGGATGGCATTTTGGGTAAGCCGAACATACTTCACGGTTTTTGAGAAAACCATGTCCTCCAGATCTTCTAACTTTGAATATAATTTACTTGCTTTCTTGTGAAATTTTTTCTGATGAAGACCTTGCAGGTTCATATTTTCACAAAAATTATTGAATGTTGCGGTACCCATTCAACAAACCAATGCAGAATAAACAAACTGTTTGTTGATGGCAAATGATCTATCCCCATCATTACTTCTTGAAATTAGGTACCTTCTAGTAACTACCTTTTTTTTGACCTTTCTTTGCTTACGAGCATTTCCAAGTTGTAGACTTTGAGATTTCTTACGCCGATCTGCTAAGTGGAGTTTAAATTTCTTGGAACCAGGCATTTTTCATTTCACAGCTGTCATGCCATTTCTAAGTAAAAAAATCGACCACAGCAGCCATCTTTGAGAATCTGACATCCACATGATCAGTTTCAGCCAGCAGAAATGGCCCGTAGAGACTAAGATTGTTTTTACACCCTTATATGGAAGTTTAAAAGCATTTATAGAGGTCAGTGAATCGGCGGTAAATGGAAAACCTAAAATTCTACAATCACAAATCCCACAGAATAGAGTAGGGGACATGATTCCGGTTTCAACGATATATAAAACATACAGCTATCTTCTTGTGCATATAGCGTGGCCAGGGGAAAATTGTCGCTAATTTTATAACAAATTTCAATAAACAAATAATTTCACAGCCCAGTAAAATATTAATATTGCATTGAAATTATATATTTTAGACAAAAACAAATACTGAATCTGACAGAAGACATACTAAGGTGTGTAAAAACAAACTTTTCAAACAACTGTCGACCTGACCCAAATTTTCTGTTTTGAACACCCACACATGGCCTTCAGTCATGTATGACTGATTTTTTTAAATCACATTTTTTAAACTGAAAACAGACACCACCTTGTATGCAAGCTTTGCCAAGTCCTTGCCCACAAATCTCTGCTTAAACTTTTATTTGAATGCATAGCAGGCAAAGCGGAATGAGGGCAGAAAAAATGAATACTGTGAAAAAAATAAACCTACTACATACAGTAGCAAAGCAGGCATATATTTAAAAAAATCAAGGTCACTCTCAACAAACCAGAAAAGAACATTAGTAACCATGGAATAAGATGTTTGAGAAGAACTGCAGGAGTAACCAAAAGAGTAACATTAGGAATGAGGCACTCTTTTGAATACCGGTCCAAAAATTATTCACTGCGAAAAACATCCCTTTGAGAGCCTCAAGAGTTTATGTAGTGAAAACATTTAGGCCATCATTATCAGTTTCCACTTCTGCCATTATTGCTCGATGGATAACAATGTTATCCATGGGGAGGAATTGTTTTCAATCAATTGAGATGTCATTGGGAGGAATAGATTTTGATCCATTGTTTAAGCGTTGAGGAGAGGAGTAGTTTTCGATCCATTAAAGCATCGTGGGGAGGAATAGTTTCTGATCCATTGTTCACATTACCTGTGACTCGCCTTGTGGATTCCAGGGCCACATGTTTGAGGGGAATTTAAAAAAGAATAGATCCGCTGCCACTTAAAAGCCATGTTGTAAAAGGCGACTAATTAGGACTTTGCTGAAATGGGATTTGTGTTGGGGCGAAAGGCGCAGATTTCACAGCCTAGCTGTTTTGAGGTCCTGAATGGGATTTTTTAAACAGTGAATAATTTGGGACCGGTATTCGGGAGAGGGCCGTAATTAGGTCATAAAAGAAAAAATGGGCACAGAATGATTTATAAATTACATACAAAGACAGCACATCAAACGGTTTGCCTACTTTAAGAGAATGGCTTGTAATGCCATACCACACAAATGAAACACTAAAAGAGGAGGACACAGATCATGAGGCAGATGGAGAACAAGGTGGAAACTTAACATCAGAGGGTCTCTACAACACAGTATGTCTTTTTTCGAAGTGGCCAGAAGAGCAAGAAGCAGAACCTTAAATCTCTCGACACCGGAAGCGGTAACAGTGAAACTGAAGAAGAAGAGAAAGAAGAAAAAGTTAATAACGAATTCTGTAGCCAACAAAATAGAACGGCGTTATTTGGATAGATTTGTAAAAATATGGGTTTTAAAACTAGATTATAGAGCTGATAATAACAGATTATAGATGCATCCAAATTTTACATGCTTAGCAGCATAACAATATTGTTGTCACTTTGCTAGTCTATGTTTCTAGCAACTACAAAATATGTTTATAAAATTTGTTACAGTTGAGTCTGGATAAGTAGAAGTCGCAGAAGAGATGTGTTTGTACATGAAATGTCGCCTATTCATTCATGGTGTAATAAATTAACATGCTAACAGCATAGTTTGTTCAGGTGAAACTCATGTCATATTCACCAGATATAAATTGTCATATAGCAGTGATTCCCAAACTGTGCATGCGGCGCCCCGGGGAGCTGCGACTTCTTCATAGGTGCGTCACAAAATATTGTTAAAGCTTCATAATTGATTTAACGAAGACACAAAAAGCCATACTTTTACTTAGGTTAGGGTGCCATGGATAAAATTTAATTGAAAAAAGGTGTTGCGGCCAAGAAAAGTACGGGAAACACTGGCAAAAAGCATGAATGTCAAGTTAAGCTATGTTTATAATTTCCTATACACATGAAACTGAGCAATGAAGGAGATGTAATCATCAACAGATGTAGCCAGTTTAGTTCAGCCAGGCGCCATCTCCCCACTAAAGGTTGGCCACAGTGGACCTCCAGTACTCTCATCTTGGTTGTACATTCTCAGACTTCCTTTAGTCTCTTGATGTTGTCTTCCCACTTGTGTCGCCATCTGCCTCTTGCAGTCTAGTCACAAAATGTACAGTAATTACTTGGAAGTTTCAATTTGTGTTTATTCTGTTACAGCTGGTGTCCAGTCATCGAGATATTCAAACAATGACTATGAGGATGAAGAGGATTCTGACTAAGTACTAAAATACTGGGATAACTGTTGAGTATGTTCATATTTGAACATACCTTTTTTTTTCAAGCTGAGTAAAGAAAGAATGAATTTTGTTTAGACAAGTTGATTGAAGCATTTTATATTTTTTCTTCTTCTTCTGCATTCACCCTCTAAAGGATGGTTGGCATGTTGTGTGTGGTTTCAGCTAGGCTTTAATATCTGTGCCTTTTAAACCAACACATCCGATTTGACCAAACTCCCAATTAACCATTTTTATTACATGCTTGTTAGGAGGCAGTTTTCCCCCCTAAAGATGGGGCCCCGGAACCCACACAGGGAATTTTGTCCCTAACAGTGAAGTGTACACAATGTGCAGTTTTTCATGTTTGTGTATCCACATTGTCATTGATCATTGTGGCTGAGATAATTGATTATTACAGACAGCAATTTAAACATGTTTAGGACAGTACTCTGATTTTGCACAGAGTTTGCAGTGACCTGATGATGCTGAATGAGATTATGACTGACACATAAGCAGTTGGTGCACAAATAAAGTAGTGTCAAGTGGTCTCTACAAAACATGCATTATGCAACAGTCTCACACAGGAAGCAAATGGGACACCTGTGTTCTTAAGAAGCTCCCCTGACTAGGATCTTCACGTATAATATTTGCCACATTCAGCACAGATTTACACTTGTATGTCAAGCTCTCCTCTGTCATCCTGCTCCCCTCCATGATTTTGCAATGAAGTCCCATCAACTGTTTCGGTCCCTGGCCACTGACCCATTTGTGTTTATAATCACATTGAAACTCTGTGACTGATATATTTGTATTTGTGTACTATACACTGCTAACTAGCAGTAAGCTGCCACCCAAATAAAAATAAGAAATAAAAAATCTGATCACTTGATCACTGTTTAAATTGTAATCTTATCCCATGAATCAAACGCCTAGTGGATTTAATTTTATAATTTACTTAGTATGCTATTAATAATAGTATTTTCCAATGCCTAGTGTGTCATGTAGTCATTGTTCACATGCTGTATGTGTGATTATGATCTAATATGTTTTTCTAACTTTTTCTGTACCTATTATTTCATAATGTGGGGAAAAAAAGGGGGGGGGGGGAGTGGGGTGAGGATCCATGAAGTTCCAGACGTGAAAAAAATTTTAACATAGAAATAAAGGAGAAGGCAATACATGCATCACTCTTACTTGCTTAGTCTCTCCTCTTTTACCTTGGAGTGTAGAGGTTTGCCAGAGAGATCGCCAGATGTCTCTATCAGCAGTTGTTTTTTTTTTTCTGGCTTTGTTCCATTCCAGTCCTCTGTCAGTTAGGGACTGTCTTATGTTGTCTTCCCAGCGCACCCTGGGTTGTCCTGGAGGTCTGGGTCCGTGGTTCTTAGCCTCCCATGCCTGCCATGGTGGCCGATTTTCTCCCATTCTGCATACATGTCCAAACCATCGTAACTGTGACTGATCCACTCAGGTTTGTAAGGACTGGCTATCAAGATCTTGACGTATTGTCTTATTGTGGACTTTTTCCCTTCTTGTCATTTGGACCACCTTTCTCAGATATCATTTCTGTGTCCTGAAGCTGGCTTCTGTGAGCTGTTGTCATTGCCCATGACTAACACCCATAGGTCAGGACTGGTACATAGATAAAGTGTTAAACATCCATTGTCATCCTCTTGCAACTTTTTATTTTGCTAAGAAACTCTTGGTTTATGGCCTGGAAGAGTCTCCCAGGAGCTGCTTTTTGTGTAGCCAGCTCAGTCCTAATGCCTCCATTTCGGTCTAAAACAAATCGTAGGTATTTGAACAGGTTGACCTACTCTAGTGCATACTGTCTGAAGTTTCTTCTTGATCTGGTGTTTCTCCTCTCTTGAGATCACCATGATTTTAGTTTTAGAGATAGAAATAAAGGAGAAGGCAATACATGCATCACTCAACATGTTTTCTGATATATTAGCTGCTACTGCTCTTTCAGGCTTCGAGCTAATTTTTCATAAAGAAGACACGATGAAAGCTCTATAAGATCATATGGACACTGCAATTGAACAGAGAATCCATACATTCAAAGACTAATTCAGTGGAGGCTAGTAGAGGCATAGAGGAAGATATTCTCCACTGAGGGGAAAACTTAGATGAATGTTTAATCAAGTTACAGCTGGTATTGTTAGCATATTGGCTCTTCCTTGTCTACTAAATAAGTGGACAGAGCACATGTGGGAATGTCCTGAGTGCAGTGAAGTCAATTTTTTTATTCATTCATTCATTCAGTTTATACAGTTGTGAAACAGCTAACCTATTAGTGCTGCAGGACACAGACTTCCCACCTACACTATTACACTGGGCTCACCTATGTCTCAGCCAACCTGATCTGACCACCTGCTTATCACTGGGGTAAACCCCCGGCCCCACAATGCCTGTTGACGAAACTGCATTCTTTTCAACGGCCAACAAACCCTGATCACAATGGATTCCTCCTGCTGGTAAATCTAAGGTGCTTGATCTTTATATCAGCCACACGCTCCATGCAATCCAACAGTTGGAACAGAGGCCTTTACCTAAATCCAACCTCTCCACAGGCAAATAGTGTGCACTCTCCTCCCTCAGAAAGAGGAATGGTATTGTTATAAAATTGGCTGACAAAGGGGGCGCTGTGGTGGTTTGGAGGAAGGATCTTTATATTGAAGAAGCCAGCACCCAACTCAGAAACCCCGTTTTCTATTCCGTCAGAAGGGACGACCCCACAGTCTCCAATAAAAAAAATTCAAGGACATGTTACAGTCATTTGTTTCCCAAGGGACTTCCTAAGCAGGCCAACAATGTACGTATTTTTGACAGTTAACCTGGCAAACCGTGAATGTACTTGCTGCCTAAGATCCATAATCCCAAAAACCCTAGACGCCCCAATCTGCGTGCTCCTGTCCCACAGTGTATCTTTCTGAATTTTTAGATAGTTTTTTTCCAACCGATTGTCACCAGTCTTCCTTCATTTCTTAAAGACACAGACCATGCCCTCAACATTTTGGATCCATCAGGCTACTTCCTGGTAAAACCTATAATCTTTTCCTGATAGACGTATGCTCTCTCCAAATGTCTATTCCTCACTCTGGTAGTCTTAGGGCACTCCAGTTCTTTTTAGACAGGAGGTCCAATCCAATTATCCCTACTACGGTTCTTGTATGCCTTGCCGAAGTGGTACTGACCCTTAACTCTTTTGAGTTCAGTGGTGAGTATTTCGACCAGATCAGTGGGGTCGCAATGGGCACCAAGATGGGTCCATGTTACGCGTGCCTCTTTGTGGGCCACCTGGAATATGAGGTCATTTATCATACCCGGGCAAGTTTCCAGAGGTGTATAGGAGATAATGGATGATGGCGTTGGTATCACCGATATGTCCAAGGTTGAGCTTTACCAATTCATCACTTACATCAACAATATCAATCCGGCTTTCAGATTTACCTCGCTGATCTCTACTACTTCAGTAAACTTTCTTGACATTACGGTTCGCATCGAATGTGGAACCCCTCAGGTTGCGGAGAGAAAAAGCCACTTTAGAAATTTATGAAAAATGCATTAGGAAGAATCGTAACCATCCTAATAGACACCTTATAGAAAATTGGGAATACAAACAAAGAATAAAGCACAAATCGGTTTTACACTTTGTACATGAGGTACAGGACGGATACCACCTCCCAGAAAGACATCAGGGCACTCAGAATGTTGCAAGAAACTTATCACCACATGCTCGCTTTAAAGTTCCAGGAGTCCGGTTGAAATTGGTAGACGAAGAAACTAAACAGTCCGATCCAATCACCCTTATGAACTCATTACTAAAGACCATTGACTTTTACCCCGAAGAATGGATACATGTTTATACTGATGGATCTGCATTCAAAGCTATCATTAAAGCAGGTTACGGAATCTACATAGGTTACCCTGATGGATCTATTGAAGAGATATTTGATGCATGCGGGGAATTCTGCTCAAATTATGAAGCTGAAATAATTGCACTGGAAACAGCAGTATACCACCTAAAGACTAATGGATGTTTATCTCTCAAATGCCCAAAATATTGTCTTCACCGATTCAATGTCTGTTCTTCAAGCTCTGGAGGGCAGTGAACGCTGCAGAACTGACATAGCTAAGATAATTCTAGATGCTGATCAGCTTATTACCTCATACAACATCATAATAGTGATGCAGTGGATTCCAGGCCACTCCGGCACACCAGGTAATGACAGACTGGCAAAAGAAAAGAGCAACACAAGAACAACCACCTACGGCGACAACCGTACAGACAGCAAAAACACTTATAAAGCTATAAACAAAGAGACTTGGCTGAACAGATGGGCCATGGGGGATACTGGAAGAGAAGTTTATAGACACATGGCTAGCCCTGATCCTAACCACAGCATTAACCATTTAACAAGAAGGGACCAGGCCACCATCTTCAGACTTGGAACACAACATACTCCACTCAATGGACACCTAAACAGAATACAGCCACAACATTCCCCAGAGTGCCAGCTGTGTAACTACCCCTACGAAACTGTAGACCATCATCTCTTTGAGTGCCCAAAACTCAACGAGACTAGAAGAATGCTATTCCCTCTGAGACCAGACAGGTGGAACACCCTGTACGGAGGAAAAGAACAGCTTGTGAAAATATGTAAATTCCACTACATGGCATTGGGCCAAAGGGCGAAAGCTCATGCGCCGCTGGATCAATAAAAATAACAACAACATCGATTTCCCGTGTCTGAAGACCACGACCTACTACAAACCCACAGATTCTCCCAGTTATCTTCTCTATACGTTTTCTCACCTACTACAATGTAAAAAATTATATTTCGTATTCACAGCTCCTTCGACTGTGCAAGTTGTGCTCTGATTATTCTGACTTCTTTGAAAAATCAGTTGAACTTCTTGATTTCTTCCCTGCCCGTTTATTTCCAGAAAACATTCTACAAGAGGCACTGAACAAAGTTTTAACAATCACCAGGAGGGATGCTTTCCTGACTAAACATAATTCCACCAGTGATGGACCCAGATTGATTTTGACTTTTCACTCTAACAGTTTAGTTGCTTCCAAAGTATTCTTTCGCCATTTGGACACCTTTAGTGAGAAGTCGAGATTAGTTTATAGACGAGACCGCAACATTAAAGACATACTTGTCAGAAGCCAACTCCCACCGATCCACACAGCACTTCCTTTTGGGACTACTGAATGCTCCGGCAGCACCTGCAAGATATGCCCTTTCGAGGTCCAGACTTCTTCGGTCAGTTTCCCTATTGGTTCCTTCAAAATTAGGGAAATTTTTACTTGTGAATCTCGCAACGTAATTTATGCCATAATCTGCAAAAGATGCAACAAGGCATACATTGGGGAAACTGGCAGGAAGCTGGTTGATTGTTTCCAGGAACATCACTCTGATATTGACAAGAAGACACTTAAACCAATCCCTCTCAATTTTAACATCTCTGACCACAGAGGTAAAAATGATATATCTGTGACAGCATTAAAATCTTGCTCTGGCGATCACACCACGCGCATCGCTTTGGAAAATCACCTCATCCACAGCCTAGACTTTGTTAGTCCAGGTGGTGTCAATATCCAACAGTTTTACTCTTATCACATTTTAAATTTTAATTCTGTTATTTTATTTTATTTCAGACTAATATTTTATTATATCTCCTATCAGTATCATTTAAAGCATGTGCCAGAGTAAATCTTGTAGTTAATAAGGCTAAAAGAAATGAGTTGAGTCAAGAATTGACGTCACATCACTCAGGGCATTCCCATGCATGCTCCATACTCATCGTTGCACAGGGTTCCAGTACTGATGGTACTGGTCACAATCTGGTTATATGTCCGTCTTGCCTTTCCCCTGAGTGCTGTGAGCCGGTTACACCCATGTGCCTCATTCTCCCCAGGCCACATTAATTAAAAGAAAGGATAACATCATATTAGACGAAATGAAAGCTTCGGAAAATTTTGGAATTGAAATTATAACAAAATTGTTAAATGACAGAGTGGAGTGCAGAGTATGGTTTAGACGGCAATATTGGAAAAACAAAAACTATGGTAATTAACAAGGGAAAAGAACGAGCAACAGTGAACATCACAGTAAACGGAGAGCTATTAAACAAATAACAAGTTTCTCCTATCTGGGACACGTAGTCAGATGATGGAAGAAGCGAAACAGAAATCAAAAAGAGAATAGGAATGGCTAAAACTGTATTCAATAAGATGCGCAAGTTACTGACAGATAAAGAGATAAACAACACACTAAAAGTAACAATCATCAATATTATGTATACTCAGTCCTGCTATATGGTGCAGAAACTTGGATAATGAACAAGCCACTATAAAATCGAATTGAGTGTCTGAAGATGTGTGTATACAGAAGAATAGGTCGTTTTTCATGGAAACAAAAACAGTCTAATACAGTGGTTCTAGTGAGGCTACAGACAAAAAGTGAATTACTTAAAGAAATTTTTAAAAAGAGACAATTAAAATACTTTGGTCACATTAAAATCATACTGGAGGGAACGGTCGAAGGCTAGAGAGCAAGAAGTAAGCAAAAATACAAGAGGGAAGTCAACATCAAGAGATTGACGGGCAGCAGTCTCATAGAGTGTACAACCAGGACAAGATACAGAGCTTGTTGGAGATCCATTGCAGCCAACCTTCACTGTGGAGACGGCACCTGATTGATTTTGTTTATAATAGTGTGTACATTTCTAATGGCCTTTAAAATATATTTGTATTGCTTTGCTAAAGAAACCAGGCACTATAAAATGGGAAGACTATTGCACCATAAGTCTTTTGAGGCATGTGACAAAAATCTTGCTGAAAATAATTACGAGAAGAATAAGAAACAAGATTAAACCAGAAATTAGTGAGTGAGTGAGGTGAGTGAAGTGAGTGAGTGAGGTGAGTGAGATGAGTGAGGTGAGTAAGTAAGTGAGGTGAGTGAGGTGAGTAAGTGAGTGAGTGAAGTGAGTGAGGTGAGTAAGTAAGTGAGTGAGGTGAAGTGAGTGAGTGAGGTGAGGTGAAGTGAGTGAGTGAGGTGAGGTGAGTAAGTGAGTGAGTGAGGTGAGTGAGATGAGTGAGGTGAGTAAGTGAGTGAGGTGAGTGAGTGAGGTGAGTAAGTGAGTGAGTGAGGTGAGTAAGTGAGTGAGGTGAGTGAGTGAGAGAGAGAGAGAGAGTGAGTGAGTGAGTGGAGTGTGTGTGTGTGCAAAATCTGTACAATCCGTATCCATAGCTCACATTTCCCTCATCACAGTCAACCTGCTATCCGCAACCAGGCTCCTCGAGCCTCAACCCTTAATCAGGAGTCTTCACCCTCGTCCCTCAACCCAATTTTTCATCTAGAATATCTCTTCAAGTGTGAAATGATAGACTAAGACTAAATTTGCAGTTTTGGGAAAATGTGATTTTGGCAAACGCGATAGGCGTGCACCTGTGGGGAAAATGTCACTTATGGTAATTTTTATGTTATCTCAGTTGTTGTCCTAAAATTGTACCAAAATGTCAAATCAGACATCCAGTCTACATACTCTGCATCTAGCGTGTCTATTCGTGTGTAAAATGTATCCGAAGCGGCTTTTACTACTCTTAGCCAAAGTATGGTACTGTCTGAAACAGTAGTTTGGATGCAAATGTGGGTGACTATCCCATCCTTTGAACATTCTCTGTGTCAGACTCATCAGAAATGCTAGATTCTCTAACAGCTAACCACTTTTCGAAAAATGAAAATTCCGGCGCTTCTTTGAATCGTTCCCCAAAATGGCGGCTGTAATATGATGGCGTTCAAAAAGGAGCTAAATTGGCAAATTTCTGGCCATAAAATATTCAAAAATATCCGAATGCGGGGTCAGTTCTATTAAAAATATATGTGCCTGCTCCGAATAACGAAACAAAAGCTCTGACAGGGTCTAGGCGATACGTTGCTTGCCGACCTGCTTCTGCGAGTGTGCCTCACCGCCGAGCGTATCCCGCGCGCCGCTACGCGCGGCGCGGATGGGGGCTAAACTAGATGGCTGGGACTCACGAGTGGCAGCTACCGCATCTCCTGCAACTTCCTCCAATTACTGTACTCGTGAGTCCCAGGCACCTAGATACGCTCGGCGATGAGTTTAATCGCGTTTGGCGCATGCCGACAAGTCTGACATCTGCCGCTGTTAAATCCTCCAATCGGAAGAACACAGTATTGCTAATCGGCTTTTATCGTCTGTAATGTCTCGAAATTGGTCAACGGTCGCTAATATCGTCTGCTAGTATCGTCGTCTGCAGAAACGCTCGAAATTTTTGTCAACGGTCGGTATTTATCGTCTGCTACTAGTACCGTGTGCAAATGTTGATATTGGTTGTCAAGTAATCCTAATTTTGCCGCGATTTGTTCGTTGGCAGAAAGTCCGTATTTTAGATAAACGCGAACACCGTCGTTCGGATATTTTTGGATATTTTATAGCCAGAATGTGGCATGCCGCCATTTTGGGGAATAAATCAAAGAAGCGCCAAAATTCCCAATCGACGCGGAAGAAAATAGCAAAACGGAAAGATATTAAAAGACAAATGTTAGATGCAAAATCAGCTAGATTGAGAGGAATATGTTCTAGAGAATACGCCTTGAAGAACAATAAGGTTGAAGCAGGAGCAAAAGCAGATAAACTTTCGTATATTGGAAAACTAGTAACAGAAGCAGAGGAAACAGAAAATAAGCAGGATTTCAAAACATTGTGTACTAGGGTGGAGAAGCCCTAAGTACCAAGATAAAAAATAAAGGAAAATAGAATAGTTCGTTTAGGTGGGTGCTAGAAACAATAATATTCTAGTCCAGGCACGAGATCTTCTGTGTAAAGTCCAATAAGCCAGGTAACAAATAAACAAACTAAGCACACTAGCCACAAGTACTAATCCGAATCAAAAAGCTGGGACTATCATTATCACATTCACATCTATTTATTTCACTGAACATCATCTAAGGTCTTCACAAATAATAATGCATTACAATTCACAACGTGTTAGGGAATACCCTACAATAGATGGAACCTATCTTTCTCTCTACACACCTCAACCCACGTTGCGTAAAATCATTGAACGCAACGGACAAATCAGAACTACATGTTTCTCGTCCTAAAACCAGTGAGCCTAAGAGGGCGAACTGGTCACTCCCGTCTGTTTTATCACTTCCTGACCCCCAAGTTGGCCAGGTTTTTAGCTCGCTTAAATAAGCCTAATTCAATTTATATAACAGTCGTCCAGCGGCTGTTTCAATTGTACAACGTAACAAAGAAACTGAAAGAAAATGTAGTATCGTACCAAAAGATGGTTTAAAAACAAAGAGTGGGAAAAAGATTTCAGCCGAGAAAGAAAAATTTTAAAGGTGGAAAGAACACTTCCAGGAATTACTAAACTGTCCAGACCCACCTGTACTTGCTGAAATACCTGAGGCACAGAAAGACCTACAGATAAGCCTAGGGCCTTTTTCAGAGGCAGAGGTTAGGGAGGCTATTAAAGCTCAAAAGGTTAACAGAGCACCATGGTGTGATGTAATCTGCCCAGAAATACTGAAAGTGGAGGAAATTGAAACGCCAAAACTTTTGTGTAAGATTTTTCAAGAAATCTGGAACAAAGAAGAAATCCCACAGGAGTGGGAAAAGGGTACTATTATTAAACTACCAAAGAAAGGAGATTTAGGAAACTGTAACAACTGGAGAGGTATCACATTACTATCAGTAATTAGTAAAATGTTTAGCCAGATAATTCTTAAAAGAATGACTCAGGCACTTGATTGTATAATAAGGCAAGAGTAAGTAGGATTCAGAACAGGGAAATCATGTACTGATCACATCTTCACGATGCGTCAAATAATTAAAGAAAGTAACGAATGGAATAGTGCAGTTTATATGACCTTTGTGGAGTTTTAAAAAGCCTTTGATAGCCTGCATAGGGAATCACTATGGGAGATTTTGCGTCACTATGGTGTACCACAGAAAATAGTAAATTTGATCAAAGCCATTTTCTTAGAGTTTCAATGCAAGGTAGTTTGTGATAATTATACAACAGAAAGTTTCTTTTGTCAACACAAGAGTCAGACAGGGATGTATAATATCCCCCTCTTTGTTCAATTTGGCCATTGACTGGCTGATGAAGGAAGTTACACGAGCTAGAAAAAGAGGCATCAGGTGGTCACATACCTCTGTTTTAGAGGATTTAGACTATGCAGATGATATCAGCCTTATATCAAGCCATCATGTGTACGCTCAAGAAAAGATTGAAAGACTTTCAACAACAGCCCTTAAGATAGGACTCAAAATAAACACAAGTAAAACTAAAGTAATGAGAAATAATTTCAAAACAGAAAATCAAATTGTCTCAAATTATGAAGCAATAGAAGTTGAAGAATTTATATACCTCGGAAGTACAGTCACTCCAGGTGGAGATTCTGAAAAGGATGTAACATCAAGAATTAACTAAGCAAATCAAGCATTTGCCGTGCTTAACAATGTATGGAAGTCCAGGGCATTTAGTTTGAAGACAAAACTCATAATATACAAGAGCAACATTTTAGGAATACTATTATACAACAGTGAATGTTGGAAAATGACAGCGGGAATTACACATAAACTTGAGACTTTTCAAAATAAATGTTTATGGAGAATTCTACGAATATTTTGGCCAATCAAGATCACAAATGAAGAACTGAGGAGTAAAACAGAATGTGCATCACTGGCAAATGTTATCAAAGCAAGACAACGGAGATGGCTTGGACATGTTTGCAGAATGCCTTGTGACACTGGCAAAAACAGCTCTCCTGTGGATAGCAGAGGGGAAAAGTTTCGCAACTATAAATTTTGTACATTTTCAACAATCTGGGTTTTTTTTTTCCCTTTGTCTATGTATTGCTTGGGTTTTTGTTTAGCGAAGCTGGGTTTTTCAAAAAAATCCCATTGGCAGTCCTGATCTGATACCATGGGCAAAAAAAAAACACAAAAAAACAGCAGACCGGCAGCAATGGAAATCACTTGTAAATGCCCACGGCCATCTTTAGATATAAAGCAAGACTGGAGAAGGCCGTGTAAATGCCTTATGCAGTGTTGCCACTTTGGATCTTTTATATCCAAATTTAGATCTTTTTAATTGCATTTAGATACTGTTTTTGACGTTTAGATCGTAAATATTTTTCTAGATTCTTGTCATATGGAGTTAGATATTTTATAGATTTTTTTTCTTTCATTGTCAATTTAATAATTACTGTGTAAAATATTTACTACAATATTTTTGTTTTGGTCTGGCACGTACATTGTGACAACTGCCATTATTTGAATTTTGAACTCTCACTGGGGTCAAGGCACAAATATCTGGCAGTCCCGGTACTGATCAATAAAAACGCGCGTAAATCATACTAACTTTGTTTCAACTGTATCCTCACTGTACTGACTTTGCGTTTCTTTTTCATGTGATTAAAAAAAAAAATAATTGCTCACCTTCTTATGTGGCTTTCACTTTGAAAAAACTTTTCAACATGCCAAAAGTAAAGTATGAGCAAAAAATTTGGAAATAGTGGTTGCATGATGACAAAATTAAAAAATTTGGATATGACCAAAGCTTATTGTAAGTACTGCAAGTGTGAAATTGAAGCGAAAATACAAAACTCAAAAGAGTCATGCAGAGACTATAAAAGCATAAAACTGCAGTTTCATTTAAAGATATTACACCGCTGACATCTGTTTTCATAACTATACTGATAAATGAATCATCAAAAGTTGAAGTATCAGTCGCAATGTTTTTAATTTGTCACTGCGCAATTTCAAACTGTGACCATTTGTAAAAAATCTTGGACTAGTTCGATTTGAAAAGTGTGATGTAGAAAGTATAGTTTAGGAACTGAAGGACCTTTTAATCAGCAAACAGTTAGGCTTGAAGAATTTGGCTGTAATTGGTACGGATAATGCCTCAGTGATGGTTGGTATAAACAATGGTGTTTATGCCAAGTTGAAGGAAGCTAACCCATCGTTAATACTTATAAAATGTATGCGTCATTCATTGCAGCTAGCATTATCACATGCTTCATCTAAATATTAACCAAGGAATTTGGAATACCTTATTGCTGAAACTTTACTAGTTTTCCAAATCATTTGTCAGACAACAGCAATACAATACATTATATACAGCCTTGAATGATGGTTCCACACCACCTAAAATTCTGTCAGATTGCAAAACTAGATGGTTATCAATTTAACCAGCTGTTGAAAGAATTATGAAGCAATGGATGAAGTGGAAGACACACTTCGAAATAACAAGACAAAGTGAAAAGTGCTACACAGCTGAAATACTATATGGAATGTACAGTGATGAAACAAACAAAACAGAAACTAAAGTGTTTTGGAGTAAAGTGAGACAATTTAAAGATGCCCAATCAAACAGTCCATTCTGTAAGCTCTTTAAAGTGTCATGTCTGCCATGATACTACCATTCAAATGCTGACGTAGAAAGAGTTTTCAGTGCTAGGAATTATATCAAATCTAACCTAAAAAACAGGATGAAATTTGACCTCTTAAATGCTATCGTGCCATTAAAATTCAGCCTAATGAGACTAGAGAAATAAGCCTACTGTTCCACTTATAAAGAAATTTGAACAGCTAAAGCATACCAGGGTCATTTTGGATCTGAAGCTTCAACTTCATTATCCAAGCTAAGTTTATCCTGTGGATCTTGTGGGGCAGACATCAGTGAAGGTGAGGACATGATTATGTAGGGTATGTAATTTTAAGCTATGTAATTTTTGACTTTTTCAATTTGGATGTTTTTTCTAGATCTTTTCCACTGAGATTCAGATCTTTTTAGATATTTTTTGACACCGTTTTGGATATTTTTTGTCAAAGAAAAGTGGCAACACTGGCCTTATGTGTCAACAGCGACACGAAGAGGATAGAGAACAGATAGCTGTAGTTGGAAAATTAGGATCCATGGCCACACTAACACGAAATTTAAAAAACTCTACAATCCGGAAATTATGTTAGTAATGAATGGGGTTATTTGGCACCTAAAATGTGCAAATAAAGACTTGTATACAAAAACAAATGTTAGAGTGAGCTAAATACTTTAATGGTAGTTCCGGGCGTTAAAAACAAATACGGAGCAGTATGCGAATCGATATATTCGAGACACACGATTAACACAGACAGTGTTGTTTGGACAAACGGAACTTCTCAATCAACAAACATGGTGTTGTTCTGGCCTCAAAGAGTTAACCCTTGCACTTTCCCAGATACCACGTATTTTAGTGCATGCTAAAAATGCCATAGCTTCAGAACTATTAGACATAAACTTATAATATTTTGTATTTTTTGTACCATATTTAACGGAGAATAAATTTCAAGAACAAAAGCTATGTTATCTTGTGTGACATCGTCTACGTGTGGCTATAGATTGGTGGGGGAAAAGGGCAACCGAAAAATCTTTTTTAATTCAGACATAAATATAGACTAACACAAATTCAAAAGCTTCACGACTATTTAACAAAAACTCATAAAGTTTGCACTTTTACACCGAACTGAATGGAGAACAATCTCCAAGAATAAAATAATCATGTACTCTTGTTGTACATTATCAACATGTGGCTGTACATTGGTGCAAAATAAGGTAACCACAAAACTTTAATCTGTCGCTAACATAACTATTTGTGTGTGTGTGTGTGTGTGTGTGTGTGTGTGTGTGTGTGTCACAGACGCAGCTAACAATACACAACTAAAGCATATACCTGAAACAGTTTACACAAACTGATGTAACATAGCACACTTAGTCTACCACTGACTGCCCTGCCACTGCTGTTAAGTGAAAGGTCGTCTTATAGTTTCGACAATGTCTTTGATGGCAGTTGGTAAGAATGATTGAAGTCACAGTCATCAAACTGTTCAGTAATATCGGCACCTTCATTTTCCGATTTAAAAGAGCCAAGATAATAACCCATAGCATCAGAAATATTCCCGAAATCGTCCTCTTATATAGGCCCAATGCCTACCCAAAAGCATGTCGTAAGATTCGACTAATTGTGAGCTTCCTTTAAAGTCAGAGTGCATGTGCCTGAGACAAGTAACCAACAGTCTGCATACAGATTAGTGGGTCTGTCAAACGGATGCACACGCAACACTCAAGTTCTGGGACAGAACTGCAGTCAAGAAATGGACGAACCTCCTGAACTTCTCTCTATAGTTTACAGCTGGTTAATGCGAAGAAGAAGAAGATAGGGCTGGTAATATGATTTTTATCAAATCACAAGCTAAGCTGGGGGAAAAGACAGCAATACAAAAGCAAAGAACACAATACAAAACAAGATTGATAAAAAGTACAAATTTTATAGTTTGAAAATGAAACATTAAACCACTTTTATATAAGGATATATTTTTTTAAACCCAAGATTCTAAAATCTGATCAAATAAAAACCCAGATCTGGGGGGGTAAACCCCATCATTGGCAGCCCTGAGTCTAATGTTGTCATCGACATAGAAGCTCACCCTATGAAATTGGTGGACAATATACTTTAAGCACTACCGATTTGTTTTCCCTAATTAATGAAACATAGGGAAGTGAACGGACTAATGGCTTTAATTGTATGTAGTCATAATTCTAACATGGCGACGAGCGTCCATTTTATGATCGCAGGAGGTGTGATCATGGTAGCCACGCATAACCATCAGCCAATCACATAACATGTGATTGTGGTTCTCAGCGGATTACTAGAAGTTACATATCATACACCAGCTTCATGTACTAGCAAAACAAAAACGCTAAAAACTTATTATAGCTACAGTACAGTGTAAAACACCTAGTGCTAAGAGGTCTCCACGCAACAGGTGGAGAAGAAATAAGTTAAATTGTTATTAGCTGATATGGCCTTTTAGAGAGAATCATAAGAGGAGAGTAAATCGTGAAAGGAGCTAGGTAATTAAATATTATATTTGGACATGCTCTGTCAGAACATTCTTGACATCTTTAAACATGAAGCCCGTAAAACACTTTTTGTAACCAAACTGGCTAGGTAGTTTACAGAAAGTATAACCAGGAGCAGACTACAGTAGTGACCATATGCCAGTCATGGGAAAGCTCAAAATAAAATGGAAGAACATTAAGAGGCATTGAAATACCAAGCTAGATTTTGCCACACTTGCATCAAACAGAAAATACAGCAACACTGTACAGAATACACACACTATAATATAGTAAAGATAAGTAACCTAGATGGACATTATATGTTAAAGGAGTCAGTATTACACATATAACAAGAAATAAAGGAGTTAGGAAAAAAATGGATAAAAGAGAAAATTCTACAACCATCAACTTTAGAGAAATAAACAACAGTTGGGTTTGATTAAACAGTGCGGAGGCACAGACAGATCATTACGGTCTAGGGAGAATGGCACTGTGAGGAGTTACATGGGGATCTGGCCAGCGCTCAACTCTCAGGGGGAAAGGCGAGACAGATGTAGAGTCAGACTGTTACTGGTGCTATCGGAATTGGAACTCTTCGCTTGCTGCTGAAGATGGGGACGAAGTGCTTATGGGGGTGTTCCAAGTGAGTTGATGTCGATTCTCAATTCAACATTCAATAAATTTAGATGACTAAAAGATTGCCAGGTAAGAAACATGGCACCTAAATAGTACACGCAAAGAGCTTAAAAGGCAGAGAAGGGACGTGAACTTTACTAAAAGATATAGGAACTGTCAGGCAATAGAAGTATAGCGTACCTAATTGTTTTAAATGAAATGTCCATAAAATATTATTGGATAAAGAGAAATGTAATTGAAAGATGCACAGAGTGGTGTATTCAATAATTATATGATGATAACATGTCAGAAGAAACACATAATGGTCAGTGAGAAGGACCACCAGTATTGAAAATTAAAGTAAACAAATGCTGTTTATTTGCTGAAGAAAAGTTTTTTTTATAAGCATCCCACGCGAGACAGCGGGTTACTTTGTAGCCATAAAGGTGCCAAAATTTAAATGTGATTTGCTCCTCGTGGATTCTCATCCAAATAGTGAATCTTTTAGTCACTGATGACAGTCCTGGGTGGGGAAAGTTACGATTTTTAAAAAGTTTCTAATTTTGGTACAGAAATGTTTGCAAAATTATTGAATAACATCTACCTGGTGATTCAAGTTCCGCAATCTTTCTTGTATACACATTAAAGATCACTGGTGAAATTGCAGAACCCTGGGGTAGTGCCGGGGCGATATTACATGGTTTTGAGGTCCATGTACCCAAGCAAAGGGCAACAATACATGAATGCAGGACAGCTGCTATCCAGTTCACAAGCCATGAACAACCCCCTTCTCCGTGAGTGCAGAAATCAAAATATCACATTTGACTATATTATAGGCATCCTCAAGATAAAGTGCTGCCACAACTATCTCCTGTCTGTTTTGGATGCCCTCAACATCAAATGCAAAAATAGCTGCATTTGACCAGGTATCTTACCGTAGCTGGTAAGAAACCTTTTGGCAGGAGCTCTTCCCTTTTCAAAAACGTTTGTAGTTAACTGCAATAATCGTTTCTAGCACCAAGCCAAAAGTATTTTTGTAGGGTGATAATCCTGAAACCGCTGAGTTCGGAAAGATCTTTGCCTGGTTTTAGAATTAGAGTTAGGTAGCTGTGTACCCATTCCTGGGGTACTGAAGCTGTACTGATTGTCTGGTTGAAGTAAAAAGCCATCTCCCTCAAGTCTTCATCACTCATGCTTTTCATGTAGGCATACCTGACTCCATCTGGCCCCGGCGCAGTGTCCTTTGCTTTTTGCAATACATGTTTTATATCCTCCACCCAAATAATATCCTAAAAATAGTTGTCATTTATTGTATTATACAGATTATCTCTAACTGAATTTCTAAGCTTCCTATCATTATGATCAGTTCAGGCTATAAATCTCTTCAAAAATGATTCCCCTTTCTCCTTGTTGTCGTTGGTATATTATTATCAGTGTATATAATGCCTGTTAAATTAGGCCGATCCTCCCTTTGCATCTGTCTGTGAAGTCTCCAAAACCTACCTAGTAATCTATCCCCTCCAATTTCTCTTAAAAAATGTTCCCATTTAGCCTTCTTTTCATCTGCTGCATAACGCATGAAATTGTCTACTTTTTTTTTTCTCTTTCTAGCCTCTCTACATGCTCTTGTAACCTGTGAGGTGCCTTTCGCACTTTCTGTAATTTTTTAACTGCTGCTCGCTTTGCTGTCCATGCCTGTTCTACTTCTTGGGTCCACCTTGGAGGCTGCACAAAAGCAGAGGTAGTAGGGTGAAATTTACGCTGGTCTCCCCATCACGCAGCGTTTGACCCTTCATTTGTGCTTCCTAGGACGTGTCTAAATCGGGGTGGGGGGGGGTAGGGGGGGGGGTGTCACAATGGTCAACTTCGTGAGACAAGGCTGAATACCCTATCAGGGCCTCAGTCATATGTAAATTGCAGACCTCTTTTCGGCGACTATACCGCCACTGCCGAGGGGATTCTTACCTAGATGGCTGGGACTAACGAGCAAATAAAATTGAGGAAGCTGCAGGAAATGCGAAAGCTGCTGCTCGTGAGTCCCAGCCATCTAGTTTAGCCCCCTCCGCGTAGCGGCGGGGGAGAAAGTCTCGGCGGTGACTTTAACTCGGCGAAAACTTTCCCGTGGTATGCGGATGCATTTTTTTCTTTTCTGTACACACAATTTTCTTGGAACCCGTACTCAAAGGCCTTTATGCGCTGTTAGCTTGTTTAGTAAGTGTACAGGTCTCACCGGCGTATTTTGCAATGGGAAAAATGCATGCTCTTAGAAATCTAATTTTTGTAGATCTGTCTGTCAAGCTCCATAATTTATTTAGTTGTTTTTGTTTTTGAAGAGCAATTTATAGTAGTCGTTTAATTCTTTTCATTATGTCACCATTGTTTGGAATTATTGATCCAAGATGTTCAACATTTTCCAGAACCTCTAGTCTTTCCTCATAAAATATAATTCCTTCTACGTAGTAGTTTTATCTGTATGCATTATCTTTGTTTTTGCTATGTTAAGCTATAAGTTGTGATTTTCCCCAATTTCTTTGGGTTGAGGTTATTAAGTTTTCTATACCAGTCTGTGATGTGGATAGCAATAAGTATCATCGTCATATCAGATCTATGGTTGAACATGTATGATGATAGTATAATTAATTGTTAATCTATTTAAGCAAAATATGTAATTGTTTTCGGTTAAATATTTTTGAATTTGATAAGAATAATTGATAGACGAAATATAATAGGTAGGGAGTAATTATTAAGGAACATTTCGAATTCTTTGTTAAACATTAGCATAAAGGGTTAGATATTTAACCAAAATCGTTATATGATTTAAAATCCCAAACGTTTTTCGAAATAAGTGACTTAAACTGAATTAATCTTAGTTATCTTAGTAATCTGGGCACATGGATAACATCAGATGGAAGATGCATAACTGAGATAAGAAACAGAACAGAACAGGCAAAAACTGCATTTTATAAAATGAAAAACGTCTTGTGCTATATATCCTTGTCATTGAGAGTTAGAAAAAGAATTCTTGTTGCTACATACATCCAGTTTTAACATGTGGCTGTGAATCCTGGACAATCGGTAGGCAGGCCAAACAATTTCTAGAGGCCTTAGAGATGTGGTTTTACAGAAGAATGCTTAGAATACACTGGACTGCCAAAAAGAGCAACCAAGAGGCTTTGAAAGAGGCGGGAGTCCGAAGACAACTTATCACAGATATCAGAAGGAGACAGTCATAATATTTCGGCCATGTTATACGTCGAGGTATAGCTGAGGACAATAGAGGTGTCATACTGAGTGTTAAACGTGTCGTGGCTCTATACGAGCAAGAGCTAGTACGAAAGAGACACCTTACAGTAGGTGACTTCTATAAGTTAGTTTACCTTATCCTTAGGGACAAGATTTTATCTTCATGCAGTAAGAACCTGTTCAACTTCTTTCCAGGAAAGGAAACCCCAACCCTTGGACGAGGTGACATTTATCGGGCAACAGTGTATCGTTGCGCACCCAGGAAAGATTATCTTTAAGCAGATTATTGAGGAAGCTATGCCTGCTGCAGCAAGTCTATTGGTGCAAATTCCTTCCACGTTTCAAAAACTGAAATTAAATTTTTACCAGAAAGGCCAGGTGACAGAACAAAATCTAAAGGAGGAGGAGAAATCTCTGAAAGCATTTACTGCTTATCAGCAACCAGGTTGTTGCTATTGTGGATCGTGGCGTCATAAATCAGAGGACAGTTATTTCAAGCAGAACAAGAAATTTGGCGACGAGAAACCACCTAAAAAAAGGTTCCTTCAAGAGACGTGGAGCCATCAGTTGCTTTCGATGTCTACAGTCAGGTGATTTTGATTTGATTTGATTTAAGAACCGACATCACAGCACTCGGAGCATTCCCATAAGCGCTCCGTCGCCATCTTCAGCAATTGATACTAATGGTGCCAGTAGCATTCTGATTAAACGTCCGTCTTGCCTTTCCTCTGAGCCTCGAGCATCTGCCAGAACCTCTCGTCCCTCCCAACTGCATCAATCTCATCAATCTGCTCCTCCGAACTGTACAGGCTCTCTCACAAGGTACTAACCACGTCTGCCTTATCATGCATCAGTATTCCACCAAGCTGTGCAGAGCCAGCCAGTCCGTCTGCCTGTTCATTTCCCAACACACCGACATGACCTGGATAACAAATCCAGACAATACTCCTCAACCGTGTCTTCCGCCGCGAGGCATGCCACTCTGCACGAAACATGTCTGTCCTGATCTTCCTCAGCATGCTTTCTGAGTCAGTTACAATCACAATGTGTGTGTGTGTGTGTGTGTGTCGTATTCTCTAACCAGCGGAAAGCCGCAGTGACCGCCTCCACCTCCATTCTTAAGCTGTATCATATCAGTATCATATGCCAGGCTCTCCTGCACCAAACGTCGACCATTAACTTTGGCTAAGAAACCCCAAGCACTTCTTTTGCCTCTTGACACTGAACCGTCTGTGTAAATGATTAAATCTTCTGAGCGAGTATTGTCATGAATTAATTGCTGAATTTCCACCTCTGTGGCACCTGCTGGCTAGTCTTTGCATTCCCGGCTCGGTGTGATTATGACCCTACACAAGTTTGACTGTTCAGGTGGCACTTTGACCCACTCCTATCCTCGCCTAATGTTCTCAAGGATGCAAACCTGTCTGAATGTGTCTTCTGCCTGAGCCATCCATGACGTCCCTCTTATCAGCCGGTGACCCTTAACTGCATCCAGAGCTTTGTGCAAAGAGTGGTCTGTGTCTGCAGCTACCCCAAGATATGACTTCATCTGCAGCACCGTGTGCCTACATGCAACAGTTGGCAAACTAAGGATGTATCGCATATACACCACTGGGGTGTCTCAGGTGCAACACAGAATGACCCGCATTGCTGCTTTCTGTATGCGCTCTAGTTTGTCTATCTGGCTCTTTGAGACGGTAAGCATTCCCAGTCCATAATCAACCACTGACAGGATCAGGTGCTGACATAGTGTGAAAAGCAATCTCTGTTCTATGTCAGTTGCAGCCATAGTCTTAAGTGCACCAAGTCCTTTTTGGCATCTTGTCACAACACTATCCACAGGCTCCTGTCAAATGTAATTCCCAGATACTTCAGTTTGCTCTCTCTGTTGACGTTTCTACCATCTATCGTGAGACTTGGGACATTAGCTTTACCGATCCTGTTGAACACCACAAAACAGACTCCTTTTCCGGGTGGACGACAGCCCTCATTTCTGTACACCACTCAGTCACTTTGTCCACTGTCGCTTGTAGCTCTCGGGCTGTTTGTTCCCTCTCTTTCCCCTGCCTATATGCAAGTATATCATCCGCAAAAGTCAGTATCCTTCCAACTCCTGGTGCTTCTAGGCTTGGAATCTTGCCCGTATACACGTTAAAGAGCACAGGCGAGATAGCGGATTCCTGTGGCAGTCCTGGGGCCAAACTGTGTGGTTCTGAGGTTCATGAGCCCAGACGAAGAGCAACGACGTGAATACAGGACAGCTGCAATCAAATTCACCATCCATGGACTGACCTCCTTTTCCTTCAGTGCAGTTATCAAGATCTTAAATCTTACTCTGTTATAAGCCTCCTCTAGATCCAGTGCTACTGCCATAGTTTCCTGTCTGTTCTGGAACCCTTCATAGACGTCAAAAGTAAAAGTGGCCGCATTTGCCCATGAGTCCTTTCCTGGCCTGTAGCTTCCAAGACCTCCTGGGAGAAGCTAGAGAGAGCACGCCGGTGTGTTAGGAAATGAACAGGCGGACAGACTGGCTGACTCTGCACAACTTAGTGGAATAATGATACATGATTAGGCAGAAGTGGTTAGTGCCTTATGGGAGAGCGTGTACAGTTCAGAGGAGCAGATGAATCACCACAGTTTGGTGAGATTGATGCAGCGGGGAGTGATGCGAGGTTCTGGCAGATGCTCGAGGCTCAGAGGAAAGGCAAGACGGACGTTAAATCAGAATGCTACTGGCACCATTAGTATCGGAACTCTTAGCTGGCTGCTGAAGATGGGGACGGTGCGCTTATGGGAATACCCCGAGTGCTGTGATGTCGGGAGAAGCTTTAAAGGGAAAATTCTTGCAGCTTTACAGCAACTATCTTTTCCAAGACCATTCCAACTGTGTTTTGTAAGGTGATGATTCTAAAGCCACTGAGCTTTGAGTGATCCTTATAAGGTTTTGGTAGTGGGATTAGACTGTGCACCCAGTCCTGCGGTAATTTTGCTGTCTTAAAGCTCTGGTTAAAACAGCCAGCTCCGCCAGGTCCACATCGCTCAGAGCCTTCATGTGGCTTTACCTGACCCCATCAGGCCCTGGTGCAGTGTCCTTTGCTTTTTTCAAAATTTGTTTGATATCTTCTACTCGTATCATGTCTTCGTATTGCAATTTTTTTAAGGTGTCAGCTAGCTCCTCTCTAACTGCATCCCTGATGTCTACATCATTATGATCTGTCTGAGCTATAAACCTATGGAGAAAAGCCTCCTTTTTCTCCTTGTCTGTTGTCATACGCACACCATCGTCTCTACAAATTGTTCCGACTGTCATAGGCCGATCTTTTCTTTGCATCTGCCTTTGCAGTTTCCCACTTTGCTCTTTTGGCCTGTGCATCACAGTGCTTAAAAACCTCCACCATATCTTTTTTCACATTCTCCGCCATCTCCACTTCCTCTCTTGAGCTTGAGGGTGTCTGTTTTACTTTCTTTAGCTGCTTCATTGCGGCTCTCTTTGCCTTCCACGCCTGTTCTACTTCTGGAGTCCAACATTGAGGCTGTAGAAAATTAGTTCTGGCAATTCTGTTGCATGCTTCCTGTCTGAGGCGTCCAAGTAGGTTGTTGGTCCACTTATACCAGAAGGTCTTGCGTGCTCTGACAGCCTTAATCTTACTTGGTTTAGAAATCAGGACTGAACATGGTAGGTGATCACTCCCATGGTCATTCAGTGCAGTCCATTTAACATCCAACACCGACGACTGGGAGACAAATGTCAAGTCAATAGTTGTGTCTGCATCTCCAGACCTCATTGCCATTCTAGTCGGCCTCCCATCATTGATACAGACCTTATCAGAGTCAGCCATTACCTCTGCAAGGGCAATTCCCTGTCCGTTTTCTCCACTGCTGTCCCATTCTCTGTTCCTAGCGTTGAAATCCCCACACATGAGTAACCTATTACCTGCAACTCCTCCAATTACTTGAGCCATCCCCATTGTTCCCCTCTGACAAAACAGTCTACCCTGACATATATATTTATGAGGTTCCAACTTAAACCACCAATCTCCACCTGTATCCCTTAAACCTCTCTTCCGCTCTGGTTCCACTGGCTTAAGTCAAGCAACACATGCTTCACTCCTTCCATTACCACCAGACCATGTCCATGTATGTCCTGTCCAACATGCTTTATATAACTGACGTACCCAGGGCAATGATATATGCCTGTATTTAGCTCTTGGAGCATGATAACATTAAAATCAAAAATCCACCTCTCTAGTACAGGACCTCTCTGCCTAGCACTCCGATAGTTCCATAATCCTACTCTTACACGATTGAAGCCTAATCTCTCCGCTTTTCGTCTTCTTCTCCTTGCACCTGCCCTCCTAATCCTATGCCTTCTTCTCTCCCCATTCCCTCATCGTCTCCTCCTCTCTCACTCTTCACGAACTGCTGAAAAATATGTCAAGCGCAGAGCACGCTCCCCGTAGCTTCAGCGACGATTCCTATGCATATTTTTAAAATCCATTTGCAAAAAAAGGGTACTGAAGGAAATAACCGGTCACCCTAGTATTGCCTGCCTGCTAGGAAACGGGCAATGGATGTCCCGTAGGAGTCGATACGTCTGGTGCCGCCCCGCACGCCCGCTAGACGTCCAACGTTCACGACCAGCTCACCCGTGGCCATCCAGTTCCTCAGCATATTGGCCCACCTTGAACTTAGGAGTTTATATTCGAAGTTTGCCGTCTCCTAGGTGGACTGCTTCTAAACCTAACGGGTTCCACTGACAGCATACAAAGCATGAGTAAACCAGGTAAAACATTTACGGTGTTTGGTTTGATCATTGCAAACAACTAAATTGTTTTGCTTCAGTCGAAAAATGACCATGAAGAGAAGTGACAATACACTGCCAAAAACAGCCCGCAGCCACGTAGAAACCGTACTTTTTCATCGGCTACAGACAAACAGTTCATCAAGCAGTTCCTTATAGCGGCTTCAGATTCCTGCGAAGTCGGTAACTCATCTTCCGTGCAGCGAGGTATGCAGCTGCTCACTCTATCATTTAGTGAGACTACGAGATGTTTGATCGTATCTGTTTCGGATGTTTCTATTGACTGTGTGAGATTTGGGGGAGCAGCAGAGGTAGTTGGATCCTGGTCAACACAAGCAATGACGTGACACATACCACAGTCTACCAGACCCATGTCACAGTTCCAACAAGGTGTATAGGAAACTTCTGTCTGCAAAGATTCTTGTGTTGGATTCCTGAAGTAGCCATCCTCACAGGCAAACAAAGTGAGGGCAGCCCTAGTGCAGGGTCTAGTGATGATCGCCTGTGTGACGGTATTCTCAGATAGTTGTTCACACTGTAGACACTTTTTGTTCACGTGGTAGTGGTCGGACATGAACGTTTCGGCTGGACAAGGGGAACACTCATCAATGCATGTCCTCAAAAACTGCCCATGTCGACACAGAACTGACTCCTTCTTGCATAAAACCTCAGCATCTTTAGCTGTACCTGTTTCTATAGCTGCATCGCAGCACACAGAATTATTGAACTCTTGACACCCTCGTCCATGTTCTGGAAACGGGCACTGTGAACATTTTATACATCTATCGCTCTCATCGGGTGCCTGACCTATGTACCTGCAATGTTTTTTTTTTTTTTTGCAGAGTATCACAGCGTCATGAAACCTCTTACATGCTACAACGAGGACTTCTACGGCTGGGATTTCTATCTGTGTACAGTTCAAGTATCTTTGATAAGTATATTCATTTTTTTTTGGGCATATAGGTTCCACTTTCGCACATCAAATAATCTACTAACCCATCTTGTGATCTGTGCCATTTTTCTCCTCTCGCACACGGCAGCTCTGTGTTTACAAGGTAGCACACTGCCAAGAGGACAGTAAACACTAGCTTTCTCCAGCAAATGAAACATCTAAACGTTGCTCATATAATTATTATTTAACAACGAGATATTCCAGTCAAATCTTGTCATAAAAGTTCACGAGCTTTGGTCCACGAAGCAACTTCTGGTTTCAACGTGAGTTCTTAAAACCTGTTCACTTTATTCGTATCTCCAGACGAAGGTGTTTTGTTGTCCAAAATCTTAAAACCTAAGTCAACAATATTTCACAGTTTGGCATCAGTTTGGTACCACCTCAACAAAGCTTCACACAAGCGGTAGTACCATTGCCTGGAATGACCATACAATGTCACATTTTCCATATATCACTTAGTATATATCCTGTTAGTTATATGTAAACTTGGTATACACCGTGTTTGGTATACGTACAAGAATAGCTAGCTACAAAATCCAGCTCGCCTGGTGTTTTTACCACAGCCAGAGTAACCAACGAGGCTACAAGTAAAGAAACCTGACATCCTCGAGTATGCAGTGGTGGAAAACATTGCCGTCATGAGTCTGAACTGGTAAGAGGTTTGATTTAAGCGATGAAAACCGATTCAATACGCAGTTTTTGCCTTGAAATAATCATGGTTGCTAGCGCCGCCATACTGGAAGTACCGTATTATCTTATCGTCGATATGAGTAACCCAGATATTTGAAAGAGGTGAAGATCCAAAGATTCTTATTTTTTTTTCAACTTTCACCGGCTGTAAAATGTCACATTTTCCATACATCACTTAGTATTTATCCTGCTAGTTATACGTACACTTGGTATACACCCTGTTTGGTATACGTACAAACTCCAGCTCGCCTGTCGTTTTTACCACAGCCAGTGTAACCAATGAGGCAACAGGTAAAGAAACTTGATATTCTCGAGTATGCAGCGGGGGAAAACATTGCCGTCATGTGTTTGAACTGGTAAGAGGTTTGATTTAAGCGATGAAAACCGATTGAATACGCAAAGATTTTGCCTTGAAATAATCATGGTTGCTAGCGCCGCCATACCGGAAGGCCCCAACCTACAGTCAGGTGAAGGACAAGGGAATGCTGCATATATTGCTGAGACTAGTAAAACCTCAGACACGCATGATGGCATGGTGTGTAAAGGTTCGAATGAAATTTACCCTGTATTGTCAGCGGTATTAAAAGTGGGTGGTTTACAATTACACAAAGGTTTTATTGGACGCCTACCTGCCAGTCTTGAAAGATACCGGGGCAAATGTCATCGGAATTGCTAGACGCCTAGTACCAAACGCAGCATACTTTGATAGAAGTATGAAATGTCGTACATTTGGGAGCAGCATTGAAATTTATCCTGTAGCTCAAGCATACATAAACGGTTGATACGATCACGGCCTTACTGAAGTATGTGTTTTAGAACATCCAGTAGCGGATGTATTAGTTTATTCAGTAAAGGGAGCCACGATGCCGAGTGATATGACAATTGAAGAGTGGTACCAGACACATTTGGGAATAGCAAACGCTGTGGTAACAAGAGCCCAGCTATTTTATAAAAGCGAAGAAGCTATACTCCGTGCTGGGAAGGATGCTCCTGACAATTGTCAGATAGTTATTGAGTCAGGAGTAACCAGTAAAGAGCAATCAGTTGAACCGAAGGCACATAGTCAGTCTGATTTTAATGAAAGCCAGAAAGTAGATCCAACATTACAAAAATGTTTTCGTAAAGCAGATGTGCCAAATCTGAAGAAGAGTAAAAATGGCAAATGGAAATTTCGAATCAAGAATAATGCACTCATGCAGTACTGTGAAAAAGGTTACAAGAGTTAATCGAAGGGACGACTAGTTAGTTAGACAGGCAGACTGTCTTTAAAAATAGACCTATTAATTTTTTTTTATCTTATGAAAAATTGCAGCTTCAAAATAATGCTTCAAGAAGGCAGAAGATTTTGAAAAACAGTCGGTTGGACAGCCCGCTGAAAGGACGTCTGGTTTGTAAAATAGCAAGATAGCTTCCGTGAAGAACAATCGACTAGACGTGTATTTTACAATCACTTATGATACAACCAAGCAGGGGACCAGGGAAAATTAATGGTCGGACATCTAGTTTAAGGGACGACTAGTTGGTTAGATGGTCGTACTTTTCATTTTGTCAAAAAGCTCACAGTCACTTATGATACAGATAAATGGGTGAACTTGGAAAACAGTCGATTTATGGCACAACCAGTCAGAAGACCAGAAGAACAAAAAGTCAGACGTTTAGTTGAGGAGACGACTAGTTGGTTAGACGAGCTTGCATGAGTACGGTAGGACAAAAAGGCATCAAGCAACAACTTGAAATGGTCAAGTGGAGAAAGACATCAAGTGACTTAAGGTGCTTCAAGGATAGTGCGGCTGCCTGAAGAAATTTGACACAACCAGTGAAACATAACAAGTTAGTAAGAAGATCGAAACAATTATGTCATTAGGTAGCCTTGTGTTTTCTAAATAGCTTTAAGGAAAAAAGCAATCCACACTTTAAAGAATAATAAAGCACCAGGCAAAGACGAATTATCAGATCCTAACAAACTGCCAGCTTTCGAGAAACATTGTTTGCTGATATTTGAGAGAAAGAAGCGTTGCTAGCGCCGCCAGAAGGACAATAGTCCAAATCCCGTAAAAGGATATTTAGCAGACTGTGATAATTGCAGGGGAATTTACTCTACTCTCAGTACTGAGCAATTTTGTTGTTGTTGAAAAATATCGTAATGCTGTTCGAAGAGGGAGAAGATAAATGCCTACGAGTAGAAAAAAAGACTGAGGAACAGCTGAGCACATCTTTTCGTTATGCAACATTTAACCACATTAAAGGAGTTGGACAACGTGCAAAATTAAGCGCTCAGAGTCATCACAGGAAAGATGAAATCAACCCCCATATTGGAAATGGAGAAAGCTGGGAAAACACAGGCACTGAGATAACGCAGAGATACAAAGTTGCAAATATAAGCTGAAAAGTTCCTCAGTATGCCAGATCACCCGATGAAAAATAGATTTCAGAGCCTAGCCTTGAAACGGTTAAAAAAGAAGTAGCTTTATACACCAAGCAAAAAGAATATGTAGACAAATTGCTGACCTTCCAGAAATTGGTTGTCCACTTAAAAGTATCCCAGAACAACCCCATGGAAAGAAAAATGCAAACTAACAGTACACATCCAGACAAATGTGAAAGGGATATTTGACAAGAAAGAACAAGATAGTGTACAATGCAGAATGGCCACCCTCAGTTATATTGATGAAGAATACCCACAAGAACAATGGGTCAGAGTCTATACAGATGAGTCCACACAAAGTGCAGTTAGAAATAGTGGTGCTGGAGTGTACACAGAATTCCCAGATGGTACTAGGGATAAGTCCAGCGTACCAACGGGGAAGTACTGCCATAACTATGATCCAGAAACTCAGGCTATCAAGGTAGCAACAGAGAAACTGCTAAATACCAATCTTGGCTCACGGTATGTGGTAATGCTAACAGATGCTAAATCCGTACTTGAAGCACTCCAGTCTAGGAAACTACCAGAATTGCAAACACTGCTGCCCCAGTTTGCAGAGCATATACTCCAGGACTGCACCGAATTTGACACATTAAGGCAAACCTTTTGGACTGAAAGAACAACAGTGGAAGGTAAACCATATGGACCACTGAATGAATTAACAACGACAGTGAAATTTGTAAAAGAGACAAAACTGCTAATAAAGACAACTTATTTCAGGCGAAGGAAAGAAGAAGAAGAAAAAGGAGAAGCAACATTTAAAAACAATGCACACCAAAAAAAAAATGGTTAAGAAGTATATATGTTAATTTTGTGGATGTTGAGAAAGCATTTGACAGCGTCTGTAGAGACAGTCTCTGGAAAATATTACGACATTATGGAATCTCAAAAAAGATAGTCAACCAAATTTACATCTTCTTTAAAAACTTTTCCTGCAGTTATAAAAATTTACAACACATTTTTTCCAGTAAAGACAGGTGTGAGATTGATGTTTTATGTCATCACTCCTTTTTAACCTTGTGATTGATTGGATACTAAAGAAATACAGTAGACAGGACATTGAGAGGTATACGATGGACTCCATTTACCGAGCTCAAGGGCCTTGATTTTGCAGATGAAATAGCACTCATATTACATAAACATGAACATATTCTAGAGAAAAGTAAAAGATCAACCAGTACAGCAGAAATGGTAGACTGTTAATAAATACAGAAAAACTAAAATAATGCCTAATAGTTCAAACCAATGACCATAAATAATCAACTATTTGAAAATGTAAAACAGTTCACATATCTTTGCAGTGTGATTTCCTACTAAGATGGGGCAGAGGAAGACATATAACCCTGCTTGAACAAAGCTGGAGCCTCTTTTAGAAGGATAATGCAAATCTGGAAATCCAACAGTTACTGCATAGGAACAAAACTTCAACACTACAAGAGCATTATTTTGCCAGTTCTTTTTTATGAAGCAGAATGCTGGAGAATGACCAAAAAGGATGTGTACAAGCTATCCACCTTCCATTATACATGTCTACGTAGAATTGTCACAATTTTCTGGCCAGATACAATCTCAAACACTAAATGACTTCAAATCACAAACCAAGAAACTCTAGACAGTATAAATAAGAGAAGATGAGAATCCTGATATAATTGCTGAAACAGTTCTCACTTGGACACCAGAGGGAAAGAGAAGGAAGGGGCGTCCAAAAACAATATAGAGACGAAGATGGAAAGTGAACTAAGTGCTGCATCTCTGACATGGAAAACTGCACTGAAGATTGCACAGGACAGGAAAGCATGAAAAGTCTTCTTTGAAGCCTCATGTGCCACAAGTCATAAAAAACATGATGATGATGTGTGTGTGTGTTTTTTTAAGTCGCCTTATGTTTAATAAAATTCACATTGTGTCCGACTGAATGGCTTCAGGTGTCCCAAAGCGGAAAAATATAGAGGTTTTTGACTTGTTCCAAGAACAGTAGACCACTTAATAAGGAATTTTAGTGACCGACTCACCAACACCAGTGACAGACTTATGAAGTACCTTGTCTGATAAAAGGTGGCTCAAAGCAACAAGACATCGAGCAATATCCCCAAGAGAAAAGACATCTAATGACTTGCACAGTACTAGTGCTAATTGATGACTTACCAAGAAGCACCAGTGAACGATTGCCTTATGGAGAAAGACGAAGAGTTGTGTCCCAATGGGGAGATACACCGGGTGACCTAAGATGTTCTAAAGACAGTAGCTACCTTACCAAGGAACATCAGTGAAGACTTTCTAAGGAAAGCAAGTGAAAATATTGCTACGCACATTGCGTGACTTAAGATATCCCAAAGAAGAAAGACATCTAATTACTTAAGGTGTCTCATAGATAGTGGATGACCTTACCAAAGAACTTTAAAAAAAAACGACTTATAAAGATCAGTGAGAGACTTGAGAAGTGTCTTGAGTAACTTAAGGTGTACCAAACGAGAAAAACATCGAGCGATTTAATGTACACCAAGACAGTGAACGCATTATGAAGAACTTAGCCGCCTTTAAGGTTTCCCGAGAATAGTGGTTGACTTACAAAGAAACTACAGTGAACGACTTACAAAAACTGGTGACCAACTAGAGAGGTACACAGAACAACTTACCAAGGAACTTCGGTGAACCACTTATAAAGAACAGTGACCAAGTTGTGAAGTACATTATGTGATATATGGGGTCCCTTGACCCATAAAACACTCATCTAACTAGTTGACATGACGACCTGACCCTCTCACTGAATATCTACTTCTAACACTGTATCATGACATCTACCCAATTTACTCAGTGCTGATATTTTGTCATTTGAAAGGCCAAAGCACCATATGTTACTGGAGCCTTAATACCCCACATCTAACTAACTGACACATGACACACGCTTAGTGATCACCCGCACCTAACATTGTGACATGAGACCAGCCCCTTTGTCATAATTTTTCAGTTTTTACTCTACATAAAGTTATAGAATCGTATGCAGTGACCTCTATGATCCATAAAACCCCTCGTATAGCTAGCTGACCGATAATTTAACTTCCTTACTGAGCCACCAGCACAGCTTGACAAAACACCCACCTCGTTTACCCGAATGTTTTACTTTTTCCTCTATTTAAGTCATACACCATATGTAGTGACCCCTCAGTGTCGCATGACAGCATCTACACATCTGCCACAGTAGGAAGGTCCATAAACTGACCACCCTAAACTCGTCATCGTAACTATGTATTAGAATAGGCCAAGCATAGTTAGATAGTTCGTTTGTTGTAGGGGAGTCCTGATAGGAAAAATCCATACAAAACCCTTTGATAATGACTCTTTTAGGCTTTGAGTGTCGAATTAAATGTTAGGACACATTTTCTACGCCTATTCTAAATAAATTGTCTGACCACTGCACTGCATTAGTGAGCGCGATTCGTACGCTAACTGCTGTTGTTAGGGGACGTGTTTGTGTGCGTCACTTCTCTACAGTCCGGTCTTGGAGGCAGGCGTTTTTCCTTGTGTCTCGCCAATTGACCGTTATACAGACAAGATTCATTATTTTCTTTTTTTATTTACAATGGGTGAGTTTTCTTAGGGACTTTTTAATGGAATATTTGCGTTCATAGTGTCTGTGATGTAGGTAAGTAAGGTCAGCAGCTGGATAATGCGAATCTGTTTTCCTACGATTCTTGCCAAGGAAGGTGGCGAAAGGAGCTCCAGATCGGAATGCACTTTCGGTTGACATTTCTCGCAGAATGCTTTGAAATGGCCTTTTAAACCTTTTCAATTCAATCAATCTACATATCTGGAGTGGGTTTGTAGTATTGATAACTTTGTATTGTTAATTATTTGCTGGTATTCGGTATCAGAACTTGGTAAGTCTCTGAATGGTTTTGAACGACAAGAAGCTTATGGGCAGGTATGACGTCATGTCCGCTGTTGCTAGGTGATTTCGTAACCACAACAAGCTTCGACTGTCGTATTGTTTTCATAACATATTTCAGTAGGTCTTGGTTTTGACTTCATCGCCGATCCCTTATTTTCTACGTTAGAAGGAACGGTAAATAATGGGGATCTGTCTAACCTTTGCCACAGAACTGAATCCAGGAACTCTTCGAGTTAATGATCTAGTGCTCACTCTAGGAAACAAAAAGGATTCTAAGATTTAAGTAACCAACCTTCATGGTTTGGAATAACCTAAAATATATCTGAGCATTTGGAGGAAGTAAGGACCTTGATTAAATAGGTACGTTGAGTACAGTTCGCTCATGTCTGTTACTTTACGTTTTTCAGGATTTTCTGAAGATCCAACAAGTGTCCATGTTTGATAGTGTGGTTCCAACTGCCATGACCCAGTAAACGATTTACGTATGCTGAATTACGGTGTTGAATGTGCGGACGACACTGGTGCCGGAGTCTCTCAATAGTGATTTGAGTTTCCTGTATCAGCACCTGAAGCCGATTCGTTCCGGTGAAGTGTGTCGACAGTCCTTGATTAATACCAGAAGCTGATTCGTTCATGTGTGGTCGTACTGGGAAGTACGGCAGAGAGAGAGTTTCCTTTCCGGCATCCGGAGAAGCTGATTCAGTCCTGTGTAACCGTGCAGTAAAGCACGGTGGCGTATTACTCCACTCTGAGACGCTGAGGAGCTACGAGATCTGATCAGATAAGTGACGTGGCAGACTAAGATAACTCTTCTCCAAACGTGCCCTCAGGGTCATGTTTTCTCCTTCGCCGTGATGAACACGATAGTCTATAGGTCTATTTAGACTAATTCTTTCTCTTGTGTTAGATTTCAAAGTTGTGATCGTTCCTGTTATTTCTTCGCTACGGTTTTCATTAACTTTGTTATAGTAAATTAATTACAATCGTGATGAAATTCAGTAGTCTTCTAGTTGATAGAAAAGTTTCGTGTTACTGAATTTTATTGTCTTATTCAGAGAGGCAGTGTTGTCTTGTCAAATTCGCTGTTGATTATTTGTTCGACTGGACTTGTTTTGTTCCAGTCTGGGGGCAATTAGTGGTGAGGACGTCTGGCCGAGAGGTACCCAAGTGTTCATAAGAACCCTGTGGAGTCAGAGCTCGTGTCACCTCATCCCTGAGACAGGTTGAATGGAAAGTTTGAACCGAGGGTTAGGCCTCTAGACGAACGAGAGCCACCATTCAAAACTCTCCTGTCTCAGAGCACCTGAGGGATTTGTGAAAATATCCTGTAAGTAAGGTGCGCGACAAAACTGCCATACGACACTCAGTAACCCTTAAACCGTACATGTAAGTAGCTGACACGACAACTTAGTCCCTCGCCAATCTACCGACACCTAACATTGTGACAAGATACTAACCAACTTTGTCATAACTTTACGTAAAAAGAAAAACTATATATAATGGCACACCACTATATACTGTGCCTTTTTAATAAATATTAAAACTTCTAATTTAACTAGCCGACATGAAAACTTGACCTCTTCAATTAATCACCAGCACCTAACAATGTGACTTGACACCCTCTCATTTGCCACACTTTTTTAAATATTTCCCTTTACATAAACCATAGCGCATCATTTGTCCCACAGGCTCCCTGAAACTCCTCATGTAACTAACTGACACAACAACCTAAACCATCAGTGATCCACAGGCACCTAACACTATGATACGACACCCACCTTTTTGCAATAATAATTTTTATATTTACTCTATAAAACGTCATAGCACCGTATGCACAGGAAATCCTAATAACCCCTGGCACCCCCTCCCCCATGACATGTTTGTAGATGATCGCTTATTGCCGCCTAGTTGTATACTACTACAACCACAGCTTATCAGCTAACAGCTAATACCACAACCGATCTTTGAGAGACATAATCGCCCCAACCCGTAGGCATGGCACTTGATGCTGCTGCTGATGATGTTTGACCACTACTGATCCACCACCTCTATAATACGTTTTATTATTTTACTGTATGACACACACACACACACACACACAATTAGCGTTCTTTTCTTCTCTGAAAAATTCTAATGTTTCTGCTGATTACTATTCACTCTGTCAAAAAGTCTGGGTCGCTAATAAAATGTTGGTGCCTATATAACTACCTATCAAGGTTCTACGTGGTGACGTAGTTAATTTATGGTCGATAGTATATTTCTTCATACAATCACTCGTACCGCCTACCAGTTTCACGGATGCCTATTTCACGGTCATCAAAACTGTTGTAAGAACCGGGAGGAAAAAATCCGGGAGATTTCCCACTATTTGAGGACTGAAATAGGCGTTAGTGTGATAGAAATGTGGGAATGTGAGTGGCAGAAACTCATAAAAACTGAACCCGTCAAAACGTTTCTGACCGGTGTGTGTGCGTGTGTATGTGTGTGGGTGGGTGGGTGGATGTGTTTGAGTGTGTTCGTGTGTGTGCTTGTGTGTGGGTGTGTGTGTGTGTGTGTGTGTGTGTGTGTGTTTGTGTTGTGTGAAAAGAAGAACAACTGACAAAATTATTCGCTTAGTAACATCTGAAACCAGTGTTATCGTACCATGGAACGAGTCGGCTAATAACCGAACTCTGACCTTCGAAACACATACATGTCTTGCAGACTATCTGTCAAGTCAGGGGCGCCGTCTAGAGAAACATATGGAAACATCGTTAACAACAAATCGGTACAGGGGCTAGAGGCTCCCCCAACCATCAGACCAAGCTAATGTCGCTCCTAATTTTCAAGAACTTTTTTCCCACGTTCAACTCGCGAGCCAATCCGCAAAAAGCCAAAACGCAGATCTGTACAATCCGTATCCACAGCTCACATTTCCAACATCCCAGTCAACCCTATATCCGCAACAAGGCTCCTCGAGCCTCAACCCTCAACCAGGAATCTTCAACCCTCGACCCTCAACCCCGCCAAGCCAACCAAGCCAACTTAGCCAACCCAGCTCACCCTCAAATAATATGGATACGAAGCGGCTTATACTACTGCTAAGTTACAGTGAAATCATTGCAGCTACGGGTCAGCGCCGCCAACTGTTAAACTAATCCAAAAACTGATAACTGGAACGCATTACATTCCATTAGGAATTTAATACCAAAGATGAATATTTTGTTTTCTGCTCATTGACGTCATACAGTCTGTTCTTAAGACTTTTCTTGAGCATGGACACTTCTTGGTGTAGTTCATGAGGATCAGCTTTTGTTGTTGTTGTTGTTGTTGTTGTTGTTGTTGTTGTTGAAAAAAGACTGTTCAGTCTTTCAAATTCTTGTACAATTGGTGTCGCAAACACAAATAATTATTGTGGTCTAACAACATTTCCTTTAACAATCTTACTTTATATTTTGTGTCAAACATTGTCTGTGCTAATTCAGCACATGTGAAATAAGCTTTCAATTCTTCCCAGTTCACTAACATATTGAACATCAATCAAATTAAACAAGTTTTCTCCTGTAGCCACTTGCAAGGAAATTAAAGCAAGAAATCCAGTAAATATTTTATTTTTCCTGTTACTGAAAAAACTAACTATGATGCCCAAGTACTTTTGAGTGGAAACGCCAGTAGACACATCTATAATGATGGCATATTTCTTATTCCGAAAATTATCAACAAGGTCATCCTTAAGCGATATAATATTTTTTATTAAGCATAAACATTTAGTTCTATGCATCTGTTTGTGCTCCAGTTTACTCCCCTGACCATGCGCTCTCGTGATTTCACTTAAATGATCAATTGTGCGTATTGCACAATGGCAGGTTATGCTTACAGCAAGTTGCAACTCTGCCGCTTTAAATCTATCATTACTTTGCCTAGGAGTTATTGTTGTAATAAGCTGTTACTGGCTTTTTGACAGAGTTTTCATCCTGTGTTTTTCGGATTTTTCATGATTTGAAATGCTGCTAATTCTTGGTGCAACAGTGCACTGACACAGTTTACAATATGCTGCCTCTGATCCGTCTGAAGATCTTTTGAGCCATGAGTATGTTTCCTCCCAATTACTATTATACTTACGATTGCTGTCATAAGATGCTTTCCATTTTTTAGATGACGTGGCCATTGTTAAAAGAAATAAAATCTATCACAGACAGAACTAGGTCTATATTCTATTTTCTATCCTCAAGTAGTTTCTGAACAGTCTGAATCACTTGGTATCAGTGGTGGGTTTTTCGTTTTTTGGAATCTGGCATAAAATATGCCAGTATGGCAACCCTGAGACAGACCCAGCAGAAACCTCCAACCAATCGAATCCAGCTTAGCCGCCATGACAGAACACTAAACTAGTCCAACCGGCACCAGGGTTGCCATATTGGCATTTTTTATGCCAGATTTCCCAAATCTGGCATATTTGAAATTGAACTGGCATAAGATAATGAACAGGCATATTCTGGCATATTTGGGTTTTTCCTGGCATTTCTTATCAAGATGTGCTCACATTTTCTACATGGTTCCTCTGTTATAAACAAGCACATTTACTAAAAGCAATGTAGACCTAGTTAAAATCTTTATTTCAGTTTGGCTTTGTTGTGATGCCCTGGTACAGACTAACGGAGATTCGCGCCATTTATTATTGCTTTGTTGTCTTCCTAAACGGATCGTGACTGCTATAAACCTCTGTAATTTATGTTAATTTACTAAAATAAATGCAAGATATAAAACGAAAACCCACCACTGATGCCAAGTGATTCAGACTGTTCAGAAACTACTTGAGGACAGAAAATAGATAGGATATAGACCTAGTTCTATCTGGGATAGATTTTATTACTTTTACCATCTTTACCAAAAGCCACCAAGTAGCAAGGAAGAATATTAACCTGAGGTTAGACAAACACCAAGTGATGAAAGAAGAGCATCCCACATACCTTGGAGTCACACTTGACCCGCAGCTCAGCCTCAAGAACCATATTGAAAACATCAGGAATAAGGCATTGAGGCGGTTACAGTTATTAAAGAGACTTGCAGGTACATCATGGGGATCAGACAAGGAAACTCTGAGGGGCTTATACCTAGGATATGTTCGCTCTGTGATAGAGTACAACAACTCACTGCTTACAACTTGTTCCAAAACTAACCTAGAGACTCTTGACAGAGTACAAAATAATGCCCTCCGATTAATCTGCGGAGCTATGCAGTCTACACCAACTGCTGCATGTGAAATCCATACAAATGTGGAACCCCTTGGGTTGCGGAGAGAAAAAGCCACTTTAGAAATTTATGAAAGATGCGTTAGGAAAAATCGTAACCATCCTAATAGACATCTTGTAGAAAACTGGGAATCCAAACAAAGAATAAAGCACAAATCGGTTTTTACACTGTGTAAATGAAATTCAGGACAGATACCACCTCCCAGAAAGACGTCAAGGAATTCAGAATGTTGCAAAAAACCTACCACCACATGCTCGCTTTAAAGCTCCAGAAGTCCAAACTAAATTGGTAGGCGAGGAAACCAAACAGTCCGACCCAATCGCTCTTATGAACTCATCACTAAAGACCGTTGATTCTTACCCCCAAGAATGGATACATGTCTATACTGATGGATCAGCATTTAAAGCTACCATTAAAGCAGGTTACGGAATCTACATAGGTTATCCCGATGGATCTGTTGAAGAGATTTTTGATGCATGCGGGGAATTCTGTTCAAACTATGAAGCTGAAATAATTGCACTGGAAACAGCAGTATACCACCTAAAGACTGTAATGGATGTTTACCCCTCAAAGGTCCAAAATATTGTCATCTTTACAGATTCAATGTCTGCCCTTCAAGCTCTGGAGGGCAATGAACGCTGCAGAACTGACATAGCCAAGATAATCCTGGATGCCGATCATCTTATTACCTCATACAACATCAGAATAGTGATGCAGTGGATTCCAGGTCACTCCGGCACACCAGGTAATGACAGAGCTGACAGATTGGCAAAGAAAGGAGCAACACAAGAACAACCACCTACAGCGACAACCCTCCAGACAGCAAAAACACTGATAAGAGCTATAAACAAAGAGACTTGGTTGAACAGATGGGCCATGGGAGACACTGGAAGAGAGGTTTATAGACATATGTCTGGCCCTGATCCTAATGACAGCATTAACCATCTAACAAGAAGGGACCAGGCCACCATCTTCAGACTTAGAACGCAACATACTCCACTCAATGGACACCTAAACAGAATACAGCCACAACACTCCCCAGAGTGCCAGCTATGTAACTACCCCTACGAAACTGTTGAACACCATCTCTTTGAGTGCCAAAAACTCAGTGAGACAAGAAGAACGCTACTCCCTCCGAGACCAGACAAGTGGAACACCTTGTACGGAGGAAAAGAACAGCTTGTGAAAACATGCAAATTCCACTACATGGCATTGGGCCAAAGGGCGAAAGCTCATGCGCCGCTGGATCGATAACAACAACAACAACAACAACAACATTACTTTTACCAATGGCCACGTCATCCCAAAAAAATGGAAAGCATTTTATGACAGCAATCGCAAGTATAATAGTAATTTGGAGAAAACATACTCATGGCTCAGAAGATCTTCAGACGGATCAGAGGCAGCATATTGTAAACTGTGTCAGTGCACTGTTGCACCAAGAATTACTAGCATTTCAAATCTTGAAAAATCCGAAAAACAGGATGAAAACTCCGTCAAAAAGCCAGTCACAGCTTATTACAACAATAACTCCTAAGCAAAGTAATGATAAAGTTAAAGCAGCAGAGTTGCAACTTGCTGTAAGCATGACCTGCCATTGTGCAATAGACACAATTGATCATTTAAGTGAAATCATGAGAGCGCATGGTCAGGGGAGTACATTGGAGCACATACAGTGCATAGAACTAAATGTTTCTGCTTAATAAGAAATATTATATCGCCTGCACTTAAGGATCACCTTATTGAGGATTTGGGAACAAGAAATATGCCATCATTATAGATGAGTGTCCACTCAAAAGTACTTGTGCATTATAGTTAGTTTTTTCAGTGACAGGAAAAATAAAATATTTACTGGATTTCTTACTTTAATTTCCTTGCAAGTGGTTACAGGAGAAAACTTATTTAATTTGATTGATAAGGAAATCAAAAGGTGTGGTCATACAAATTGCACTTGGTTTGCGTCAGATGGCGCTTCAAACATGATCGGGTGCAAAGACTCTGTATGGTCCAGAATTAAATATGTGTCTCCTTTTTGTGTACAGCTCAGATGTATCTGCCATTCACTAGCACTCTGCATTTGTAGTGCAATTGACAAGCTGCCATCAAATATTGGTTTCTTACTGTCAGAAATACCTCATTGGTTTTTGTCATAGTGATTTAAGATGAGAAGCCTAAGTGATGAACACATCTACGGAGTTTGAATCAGAACGAACTGCTCCTCTTCCATTTGAGAAACTGTCATCTATTAGGTGGCTTGTGCGTGGAAAGATTATGTTTAATATGTTGGTGAACTGGGAAGAATTGAAAGCTTATTTCACATGTGCTGAATTAGCCCAGACAACGTTTGACACAAAATATAAAGTAAGATTGTTAAAGGAAATGCTGTTATACCATAATAATTATGTGTACTTTGTGTTTGCGACACCAATTGTACAAGAATTTGAAAGACTGAACAGTCTTTTTCAACAAACAAAAGCTGATCCTCATGACCTACACCAAGAATTGTCCATGCACCAGAAAAGTCTTGAGAACAGACTGTATGACGTCAATGAAAAAAAAATATTCATCACGTTGACTTTGGTATTAAATTCCTAATGGAATGTAATGAGTTCCTACAGAAGAATAACAGGACTGAAGTTCAGATAGAAATAAACAATGTTAATGAAAGATGCATGTCTGTGCTAGAGGAAGCTCTCAATCAAATTATGTGTAGTCTTCCCACCGAGAATATATTTCAGAATCTGTCAAAATTGAGCCCTTTGGCGGTTTTAAATCAAATATCAAGGACACAGTTTTCAGAGCTACCATTTTTACACCTGTCAGAAAACAACATCAGTATTATAGAAGAACAGTACAGAAAACTGATTGTTGTTAACTGGAAAGAAGAAGCTACACTTAAGAAGGATGGACTACCTACAAACAGGGAAGATTTTTGGATAGGCGTACTTCGACACCAGGCATTTAAAGAGTTGGCCACTTTCGCCCTTACTTGCTTTCTAATGCCCGTTAGCAATGCTGTAGTTGAGTGAATATTCTCTCTTGTTACTTCAACTAAATCAAAAGCAAGAAACAAAATACAATGGATTTTCTTGATGCAGTTGTCAGAATTAGAGCAGAACTATTGATTATCAAAGAAATGTTGCAAAGACTTCATTCCATCTGAGAAAATGCTTAAAGATTTTACACCCAAAAAGGTTTATGCTGCATCTTCCACTGGTTCCAGTGAGGATGACAGTGAAGAATTCAATCTAAAGCTTTTGATGTGAAGTGAGTACAATGTTACATTTTATTTGGCAATTTTCTGGCATATTTTGGGTGATGTTTTGGCATAAAATGACGTTTTTTATCTGGCAACCATGACCGGCACGTAGACACCCCACACCTCGCGACCAGATAGGCAACCGAACCTCACCAGTCCCACCCAGACCCATATGCCAACCCACCTCTGCAATACTAAATGTCCTTTTTAGGACAGTTACCCCTACCCCGCCAACCTGTGTGATTATAATCTGTCCTAATCAGGACTTTTAGTTTTACCCTCCCAATACAGCCTACTTCACACCAACCGAAAGGAAAGGCCCAAGCATGCAAATCGGAACTCAAGGCGCAACCAAACGCCTCCAAAAAACAAAACGACCTAGAGTCAGCATACAAACAAGGACCTAATATAGTCACCGCTCAACCAGGAGCAGACTGAAAGAGTCAAGGAGTTTTATCATTTTTGTTTTCCACAAAGTTCAAGTTCAAGTGCGTTTCCTGGTCCAGCTGTTAAGCTAACGATAAATTCCACTGAGATAAACTATTGTTACATCAGACACTTTGATCGCTGCTAGGAAGATCGCCTGGGTAAGCTGTTCAGTTATCTCATTGTGTTTCACTTTGTAAAGGTTTCTGTTGGGTTTGTGTACTTTCTTTGCTTTTAGAAAGAATTATGGACTCACTGAATGCACCTCGTCACAGTCTCTTTGCGAATTTGTGCACTTGCGTGGAAAATTGCTTAACGCCTCTTTGCGAAATTGTGCACTTGCGTGGATAATTGCTTATCGTCTCCTTGAAAATTTGTGCACTTGCGTGGATAGTTGCTTATCGTCTCCTTGAAAATTTGTGCACTTGCGTGGATAGTTGCTTATCGGCAAAAGTTGCGAATAAAGTTGGAATATTTCTTTGATAATTTGTGCAGCTACCTGTAATTATTACTATGGCAGGCAGACCATCGGCTCCGACACAGATCAGCAATAATATTCTACAAGTTGATCAACTGGCTGCTGTAGATGTCAGACCTGATGATTTATATAGAATAACTAGCTGTACCCGGCCACGCGTTGCTGTGGCATAGTTTGGCTAAATGGAAATGAAAGAAAATAGAAAACGCACGTGTCTAATACAATCATTGTCTGCTCAGATATAGAGATAGTCTTTGATCCCCGCCCACCACCACAACTAAATCCACCTACTACTATCTCCCTCATCAAAGGTTTTTGGAAAAGAAAGACAATGGAAATCGCACGTGTCTAATACAGTTAATGTCGCAATCATTCTCTGCACGGATATAGCGATAGTCTGGTTTTCCAACTTTAGAACACGCACCTTATAATTGTGTCTTTACATTAGTGGTCGTTTAAATGGTGTTATTAGCACAGTAACAAAAATGGTTATTTGGTTATCACATGCTAAAGCTGTTTGTATTTTTATAGGGGACGGAAGTAAAGCTACAACTGTACTTGTGAATAACAAAGTAAGTCGTAAAAAATAGAAAAGCGGAGGTAGCGTTAGTAAAATATAAACAAATTAGGCAATGAGAACTTGAAAATCAAGTGTAAAGCTCTTTAATTTCTCTTAAATTTAAGTCATTACCCCCTCCCCTCTTCCACCAACTACTGCTCTCTCCCTCTTCGAAGGATTTGAAAATCACTAACTGGCGATATTTTGTTGTTGCTGTAACTGACATTGACATCCCTGTCCATCTGGACTAAAATAGGGAGCAGGAATTGTAAAAGGTAGTGAATAGGGCTAGTGTAATATTTACCACATCATCCTTCAAGTACCAGTACAACTACTAAAATAATGTCACTGCTATCTGTGTTACCTTCGGAGTAGACAGAGAGTCGTGAGCCAGAAGATTTGGTTCCGCATGGCTAGTACTGTCGCCACAGACTGGTCAGGTTAGGATGTATAATTTCACTTGCCGACAGAAGAACGCCATAACCTTACCGGCGGTATTCACATGAGAGCACTATGGTGTAACAGCCCTGGTGTAACAACTATTACTGCTGCTGCTACTTTAAGTGGGTAAAGCAGTTACTGTGACTTAAAGCTCTCTCAGTTAATAGTTCCCCCCCCCCCCCTCCCCCAAAATTCACCGAAAACTCTTTCCCTCATTGAAGTGGTTGGGAGGAAAAACACACACTTGAAAAGCAAACGAACACAGGAAAAAAAGCCCATAATTAGGAAATGAACGCCATTGTAAACAGCACAGCTTAAAATTCCACCACAGATGAAATAACTAAATCTAAATGAAAATAAATGAAAATCTATAAAATTTCAGCGAAACCATGCAATCGGAAAGTTTAACAATGCAATCATAAGTATGTGAAATGGTCAAATTTAATTATCAAATGGTTTACTCATTTACTTGCTTTTTTTTTTTTTTTAAATATTAAGGCAACATGGCTAGTGCTGTCACCACGACAGAGCAGATGAGGATATTATTTTAGTCCGGGGTAAAAAATAAATTTAACGACTGCGGATTCGAACCCAGGTCTACCGCACATGAACCCAGTGTTCTAACCATTCGACCAAGCAGCCACTTAATCGGAACAACGAAAAGAGAACTTAACTATTAGACATGTGAGTCCCTACTACTGTGTCGCGATTAAAACACAATTCAAAACCGCAGGCAATTGTTTTCTCGCAGACAGATACTCCAGATATATTAATGAAATAGAAATCGCACGTGTCTAACACGGTTAATGAAGTTAATGTCGCAGTCACTGTCTGCGCCGACGTCGAGATAGTCCTTGATTGCCCCCCCCCCTCCCCCATCGAAGGTTGTTTGAAAAAAAAACAGAAAATATAAATCGTGTTTAATATGGTTATTGTGGCAAATATAGAGATAGTCTTGTTTGCTGTACCACCACCTACTCTATGTATTAGTATTAGAGAAGGCGTTGGCTGCACGTAACTCGCCGTCGAATGGTAAATACGGCGCATGCGCAATTACTAACGTGGCTATAATTAGAAATCACTAAAGTTATAAATATTAGTTGCGTATATTTTGGCATAAATTGTGGTCACCTATCTCTAACAATGACAGGTTGAATTTCAAACCATGACAGTTCAAAATCCGGTATCACAACAAACATATCCTGAAAATTTCAGCTAAATCGGTTCAGTAGTTTCTGAGTCTATAGGGGTGAAACAAACACACAAACATTGATTTTTATATATATAGATGAACGATAAACTATAGTGGTTGCAATGGCTTGCTACGCACAGATTAATACAGAACACAGTAACCTGTTCGTCTTGCAACCGTCGGATGTCTTTTGTGTCAAGGCTAGAATATTCGGATAGATTCTCGTGGCCATGTCGTCACTGTAATACTCGTTGCAGTGTACGGACTGGTTCGTTCTTTGCTAATTGTGAACTTCCAAGTGAAACAATTGTGATGATAATGTTTTACTGGTTGTTCGATGTGAAGCTGAAACATGTTTTGTTTTTTGAGAGGTTGACAAGCTGTGATACTTTAGTCAACTACAATAATTGTTTTTGGGTAGAGTGTTACAACTGGCTGCTGCTTAGCAACCCTCATTTGGGAGGATTTGATGCTGAGTCAGTGGTTGTTGAAGTTGACGAGAGCTATTTTCCACCGCAAGTACCATCGTGGTTACTTTCGTCATGGTCAATGGGTAGTTGGGCTTGTTGAATGTGGTAGTAGTCGTTGCTGGTTGGAAGTTGTTCATAGGCGAGATGCGACAACACTGGAACGCATCATAAGTAAGTATGTGTTACTAGGAACTACAATTGTCACTGATGCCTGGCGAGGCTACAACAACGTTGGTCAACTAAACAATGATATCTATAAACATCTCGTTGTTTATGCCATTAATTTTGTTGACCATGTACACAGAGAAATTCACACCCAAACAATTGAAGGGCTGTGGATGCAAGTCAAAAGGAAACAGCGTTTCCAAGGAGGCACTAGTCCTGCATTGTATAATACATATTTTGCGGAATTTCAGTGGCGCTGCAAGTCACAAAGAACATGTTTTCGTACGGTATTTACAACTGTTGTGCCACAATTTCAACATATAACTGACATATATTATTGGCAGAGTTGCCACTTTTCTTTGACGGAAAGTAGTATTTTTATTTTTTCTGCCTTTCCTTCTTTTCGGTCTGTTATTTCATTTTCTCAGTGACCACACTAGCTGGTGGTGCAAACTTAATTGATACTGAACATCCTCATGTGTTTAGATAATTTGTATCCAAGAAGATCTCCTCTGCCCTGTCATTTCTACTACACATCTTGGTATTTTTAGAACCATAACCGTAGATATAGAATTGTGGCAAGCATAAGGCAGCCCTCTCTTCAATATACATAGAATGCATTAGATATTTCGAGAAACAGGACGACAGTTTTTTTTTCCCTTCTCTGAAACCCTGATTTGGCTTCTTCTTGTAATTTAATAATCTGATTATTTTTTTTGTGTTTTATATATATATATATATATATATATAGTTTTCATCTAAGCAAAATTTTTATCTTTGATTAAAGTTTTTAGTATTTTACATAAGCGAGATGCTAGTAAAGTTGCCTATATGATTCTGCATTGTGATCTTTTTTCCTGTTTTTAAAACAGGTTCTAAGTACTTGTGCCCACAATGTAAAGTACATTTAAAAAAAAAATATTATTGCGCAACTTTGTGTAGCTTATTTATCTTTCTTTAAAAATTCCACTGTGTGGAGGGGAAAAAAATGGGGTGACAAACGTTTCCGCACCGGGTACCACCCGACCATTCGATCAATAAATCGAAAACTATTCCTCCCCACGGCGCTTAACAGCAGAAGTGGAAACTGACGATGATGATCTAAACATTGCTACATGTCGATCAATGTATTGAAAACTATTCCTCCCCATGCCGCTCAACTCTAAACATTGCTATTCATCGAGCAATAACGGCAGAAGTGGAAACTGATGATGATGATCTAAACATTGCTACCCATTGATCAATGGATCGAAAACTATTCCTTCCCACAGCGCTTAGCTGTAAACATTGCTATCCGCTGAACAATAACTGCAAAAGTGGAAACTGATGATAGTGGAAACTGATGATGATGGCCTAAATGATTATTGGTACGTATTCCGCTTCTATATTTTGTTCCTGCTCCATATTTTTTATAACTTCTTGAGGCTCTAAAAGGGATGTTTTTGGCAGTAAATAATTTGGGACCGGTATTCGGAAAAGTGCAAAATTATTGCTCATATCGGAAGCTGCAATATATTATTTTACTGCTTTATTCTCTCTGCCCTGTTATAAAAACTATTACTGACTGATTATAGCCTGAGAATGCTTACATTTTTTTTTTCAGTAACTACGACAAGAAAAACCTAGCTACTGTCACTCTCTCCATGCCCTTACCTGTGAATGCTTAGTCATGGCTGAACAAAAACAGACATGCAACAACTGATGATGGCTCTGATACTGATATTATCACAACCGCAGATGGCTTTGTCCTTTGTGAATAAGACATCGGAATGGTAATTCTCAGCTTCACATAAAAGACAATGGACAACAAACTACTTTATTAACAGAAGAACTGTTGCACAAATAAATACTATATCCAGAGTATGTATGATGGTGGAAGCAGTCAATGTAGCTCTTCATTAGTTGTCTGTGACTCCCGAATGGAAAGTACAGTGGGTCTAAATTTAAGGTGATGCTTCAGAAGGTAGATTACGGGTCAATATGGTATGTATTTAAAGGAACAAAGGTAGACCAATAAGCTTTCTTTTAATCAATATTTAGTTAAATGTACAAGGTATATCACAATGTAGAAACATCAAACTTTTGTTACTCTCTGAAAATTACAAATCTAATCCAAGGATAATACTTTATTGTGCTTTGTTTGATTGAATCATCATAGTAACAATAATCAAACATTATGTTTACCTTGCCTAAACAAAGAATATTTTTCACCCTCCAACCGTTTGCTTAATAAATTGGGAGCCAATTGGGAAATTTCTGCATATGTAAGACTGTTATAAACTTCGTAAATGCAACAAGCTAATGGGATTTCATGTCCATAAGCAGCTATGTGTCCTAAATTCGTGTGAGCGATTATACGTGAGTAAATAAAAATACCATATTCACAAATTCTTGCCATTTCTGATCATTGTTGACTGTAAAGTCTATAATGATGATTCCCAAACCTTTGTGAGTGTGTGTATGTGGAAAAAGGGGGGGGGGGGGGGGGGGGGGGGGGGGAGAGACTGCCCTTTTCAAATTAAAAAAAACAACAACAAAAAACCACTTAGTGTATCTGTCTCCCTGAAAATAATATAATCTTCATCATGTACCATGCTGATTAGCACAGGTAGTAATGTTTCAATCGGCCGTATCAGGAATTAGGTTAGAGCTCATGTCCTGCCCCTTGCATGTGGCAAAGACATCAAGGTATTCATCTCTTCCCTCTACCAGAAACTTGTTCTATGAATATTGCTGTTCGTCCCCATATTCTGAAGTCTTTTCCCAAAATATACCTTCTGTAGTAGAACAAACATAATGAAGCAGTGGCAACTTTGCTGTGTTTCCTCTTCTCCTTTCTTTCCTACTATTGCAAAATAGTCACAACAGTGGAACAAATGAGGTTAACTCGATATTCTGTTCTAGGCTGGCTTCATCAGACAATAATAGTTTGTCTCATTAAGTGCATTGGGAATGGATAGTCTAATTATTATCTTTGTGCTGGAATATGCAGGTATTCAAAGCAATGAAGGTGCAAATTTTCTTGAGGACAATACGGCTATTAAAACTGCTCAGGTACTGGTAGCGATGTCATCAATCCCCTGCGAGACGCATATCGTGAGGATGATTACACCAACTAGAATCACTTAACCCCGTCCAGTTAGGTGGTGCAAATAATAGCTGTCAGACATGACAATTATTCAACATAGAACAGGTGAAATCAGGCACTTTATGCCTATTTTTGAGGAGACTGCAGCACCAATGGATCTCTCTGGATTGCTATGATTATAGTCCTCTTTGATCACTAACCATAGCATAGCAAAGAATATGTTGTAAATAAGACGCTTTAAAACTTAAAAAGACGCATGCTTTTTAAATCAGCCTTAGCGAATTTCACACTGCATATAGAAAATTAATATAATGAAGAAAAATATTACAGCTATTGTTCTCGGTGATCAACATTTGTTATGCCCACATTCTAGTACAGGTAATAAACAGGACTGTGTGCATTAATTCTTTTCTGGTGACCCATAGTTTATTTTGCAGCCCACTTTAGAAAACAATGGTTTATATTATACATTTCTTATTGTGGTAATCTCTGTGTACAGTACCAGGTGGACTGTTTATTTTTCTTCCTTCCTTTCCACAACCTTCCTTAAGCACTGACATTTTTTTTAGTAGCCTGTGCTTTTCCCTTTCAGATTACATTTGTCCTTTATTTAATTAAATGCATGGTTTTTATTCATTTTATTAGGTTATGTTGAGTCGAGAATTGACATCACAGCACTCGCAGCATTCCCATTCATGCTCCGTCCTGGTCTTCAGCAGCCAGCGCAGAGTTCCGATACTGATAGTACCAGTCAAAATCTGGTTATATGTCCCTCTTGCCTTTCCTGTGAGTGTAGTGATCCAGCCAGACCCTCTGGTTACACTCAGGTGCCTCATTCTCTGCAGGCTATAATAATCTTCTTTCTCTACTGATTCCGTTGCTTGTTCCCAAAGGGCCTTGACCACATCTGCCTTGTCATGTATCAGTTCACCACCCAGTGATGCAGATCCAGCCAATCTGTCTGCCTGTTCATTACCAGCCATGCTGGCATAGCCTGGAGAAAAGATCTAAAGTATGCTCACTACAAGCAACTTCATTAGGTTATTCAACTAGCTAAGTGGAAATCTCAAAAGCACTGATTGTTATATATATATATATATATATATATATATATATATATATATATATATATATATATATATATATATATATATATATATATATATATATATATATATATATATATATATATATATATATATATATATATATATATATGGCAGCAAGAGTAAACAAGAAATCATGGATACAACAATCAGTGCTTTTGAGATTTCCACTTAGCTAGTAGAATAACCTAATGAAGTCGCTTGTAGTGAGCATATATATATTTTTTATATAATTTTTGTGATCTTTTTTGTTTGGTTTAGTGACCCTATCTTATTTAACTGTGTGTCCTCTTCAGTTTTGGATTTAATTCATACCACATGTTTAAACTACTTTATTTTGTCTTTTAACTAATTCTGTGCATGGTATTCATTCATTTCATTAGGTAATTCAGTTCAGAGATTGGTGTTAAAGTGGTCTAATCAAGTCCCTCTACTGTGGGCTATTTTCAGCAGAATGTAATATCCTACTTCGAGACCCCTCAAAATAATTTTAAGTGAGAGCTCATCTGGTAGCATGTTGATAAAGATCAAATTTGACATTGATAGCATTGTGTCTTGGGAAGAAAAATACTTTCTGCCATTTGACACTTGAATTAGTCACAAAATAATTTAGTAATTTCTAAAAACATTTCCTGCAATCACTAATTTTAAATTGTAGTCTATATTGATTTTCAGCATAAAATTATTCTTACTGTAAGGCAAAACATGTTAATAAATACAACAACTCTGGGTTGGGCATTTTAAATTCAGTTGAAACATTAGAGGTATTTGAAAACAAACTCTAAATTTTACAATTTACATAAAATATTTCATTGTTCCATCTTAGTATGTCACCTTTCGAGTGTTGAATCATATATACAATTTAAGATAAATAATCACTACAATTAATAAGACAATACTGTATTTTTAAACGCCCCCCCCCCCCCCCCCCATCTTTTTTAAAGAGGACAAATAATAAAGAAGATAAATTGGAAGGAAAAAATACCAACGCAACAAGCAGTCACTAAATACAAATGCAATAGTCATAGATGTTTTAAGAACAAGCCACAAACTACAGGCAATGACTAAATGACTATGCAATCTCAAAAGAGACCAGAATGATCTGCCTTGTTACATAATCTAACAACTGCTTCTCAGTATTTACATTTTCTGACTGTGCCTTCAGAAGCTTTAGCAGTCAAAATTTATAAACTGACTACCAAGATGCCCCCCCCCCCCCACCCCCACCCCCAGGAGTTTTTTCACACTACTGAGGAGTGGGAGCTTGAGGTTTTAAATAGCCCTGAGAGCTAAGCCAGGGGTAGCACAGCTATCAGCAGAGCCTCTTAAGCCAGAAAGGTCAAAACATAGAGAAAAGACAAAGGGACTCCGTTTTAGGGGTTGAAGTGTGGGGCGGACACTCCCAATACCTCTTTCTGTATGAACAAATATACACTGAGCACATCAGGTGGGGATAGCAATTTTCTTATCACACACAAAACCACATTATCCAATGGATAGGCCTAGATTAACCAGGGTCTAAGGAATCTCATTTTAACAGAAAACTAAGCTGAATTCAGAAGTGCTGGGCCTAAAAGTGCAGACAGTAATGAAAGGTGTCACAATTTAGCGTAAAACTACAACACCAGGCAACTCTTTGTACTGCTAGTGTTAAATGAGAATTACAGAAGTTAGTGTAGGGCCTTTTGAGCCCTGCCAGCTGCCTCAAAAGAGTCCAACTCAAGCTACTAGTAGCTCTTCTGTCTTGACTAGTAGAGCCACAAGATTAACACATAGGGAAAACAATACTGGCCAAACACCAGAAAAGATACAGAATACAATCAACTCCATATTTTACAATGGAATGCTGAGGGTATTTACTGCAACATTTGAAGAAAAAAAATATGTACCCCCCAAAAAAAAAATTTCTCTCACTCTCAATCTATACAAAGAAAATCAATGTGACATCCAAGAACAAGTTTCTAATCAGGGGATACTAATTCTGTAGGAGAGGGGAGACTCAAGAGTGGTGTGCTTAGCCTTGTAGAAAATTCAATGCATCCAGCAAAATTAGAATAATTACTGACCAGTAGCCAGAAAATATTGGTATTGAACTCACCCTGGAGAAGCGCAGTTGCATTATCTACAATTATCATTGTCTTCTAGTCAGGGACCTACTGTTTTATTACATAGATATAAATGAACAGTGTATTGTCATTGATGACTTCAACAGCCACTCACAAAGCTGGTGATATGATGAACTAAACTCCAGAAAAGAAGAGGTAGAAGACTAGGTAACAGAAACAAGACTATGCTAATTAAAGCAGAAGACAATGGATGACAACAAGCCCAGAAATGGCTTGCATCACAGATGAAATTGCAGCTTAAAAAAGACAGAACATTGATGACAAACAAGCAGACAATGAATACCACCCTGTGTTTCTACTCAAAGACACACTGCACCCTCAAAGAAGATCTATGCCATACTGAAACTAAGAGAAAGCAGAATGGACAATCAGTACCCAAAAAAACCCATCAATAACAATATAAAAAACTGTACAAATAAACTAGAATTTGAAGAAGTGTTATTGAGAGCTACTTCAGAAACTCAGAAAAGCAACAGCAAATTATATACTCCAACAAGAGAGGTAAGATCTTAACGAAGACGCAAGAAGAATGGTATAACAGCAACCAGCAATAGAAAACAATATTTAACTAAAGGCCAAAACTGCAACATTTTAAAATAAAAAGCACTTTGTCAGCAATGAGGAAGAGCTGGCACTCCCCCCCCCCCCCCAAAGTTAAAACTTAGGGGGGGGGGGGGGGAGGAAGGAAAGGAAACACCATTCTCAAAATAAAAACTCAGGACTGGCATGAAAGTTTTAAAACTGGATCCACATGTAGGAAGTCAAGCATATTTTGTCCCTCCAATGTCAAAGTTTCCTCTACTGATGACAAAGCACCTTCTTAGAACTGCCCAGTCAACCCTTAACAGATCATATTATAAAAATCTATCCAACCCCACACTTCCCCCCCCCCCCCCCCCCCCACCCTCTTATTTTTATTTCAAAAAAGTACACCATATTCACCTTAACGACTAAACACTCAATATGCCTGAGAATAGGAGGATATAACTGCATACACACTCACTAATCTCAATGGAGGATAAAGGATTCTTTTCACCCATTAATCTCAATGGAGGATTAAAATTATTCTTTTTAAGAGGAATTGGATATGCAGTAAAAGCAATTCCTAAATCTGATGGCAACTACACACTTGGTGATTTTAATGCTCGCAGCCCATTCTGTCTTCTCTGATCTCAGATTTCCTTTGTGATTCCATCTATATGTTGGTGAATATATAATGAAACAAGATTTTAATGCTCGCATTCTATATTCATTGGCCATTGCAACATTATGGGAAATGGGTGAGCAGATGCTGCAAGGCATTGTGGAGTAGAGAAAAAAAGAGGGAGAAGAAAAATCAGATGTAAGATGTACTTTTGGGACAAGTACAGAAATTTAAGTATCTAGGCAGGTAGATAACATCTGCTGGAAGATTTGTCACAGAGATAAAGAGTAGGCCAAAACTGCATTTTATAAAATCAAGAAGACTTTGTGCAATAAATGCGAGTCATTGGAGGTCAGAAAATAATTCTTACATGCTATATAGAGCCAGCTTTAATATACGGCTGTAAAGCCTGGACAAATAATAAACCACCCAAACATTATCTTGAGGCCTCTGTGGTTTTACAAAAGAATCTTTAGATATCCTTGGACAGCTCAGAAGAGCAACCCAGATATTTTTAAAGAGGCGGAGGCTTGAAGACAACTTATCACAAACATCAGAAAGAGACAGTCATCAATTTCTGGTCATGTTAAGAGGAAAACTGGAACATATTGTGACCACTAGAAAGATATGTGAAAAGAAAGAAAGAGGAAGACAGCGTGAGAACATTCTTGACAGTTTTTGTCATGGCATGAAGGATTGTCAACACACAAACTTATACACTCAGCTGCAGAACGCGGATTGTGCAGAGGCTTGATCGCCCATGCCAGACGGCAAGGCATTTGATAATGGTGATGTGCTAGACAGTGTGCTGACAACTACCGGAGCCAGTTATGTGAAAACATTCAAAATGCTAGCAGTAGTAGAAACATTAGAGGCATGTATGAAGAGATAAAGAATTCAGGGAAGGGATGGAATTCCTATCGAGATCATCAGGAGTGGGAAGGACATTATAGCCCCATGCATTTATCTGCAATAACACTCTGCTGGCGTGAGAATAAGGTTCCACAAGACTTCAAAGATTTAAGCATCATAACTATGTTCAAGATCAAGGGTGATCGGAGTGACTGCAGTAACTATAGAGGAACATTACTGTAGTGTACTGCTGGAAAAGTACTTGCAAGAATTGTTGTGGGAAGACTCCAGATCCTAAGAGACCAGGTTTACCCAGACTTAGTGTGATTTTTGTGGGAACCAGTCTACCATTGATATATTTTCTTTACACAAGTTGCAGGAAAAAAAAAAGCAGTGAAAAAAAATCAACCACTGTATACTGCTTTTATTGATTGTACCAAGGCATTTAATTTGGTTAGTCAAAAGGTCTGTTCAGAGGATTGGGTGGCCACACCTACCATACTAAAAATTAATGAGTTGTTCCACACACAGGTATGAAAAGTACAATAAAATGTGGCTAACAGCTGATAAGTTTTTAATCAACAATTGAGTTAAACAGGGATGTGTACTTGCTCCTAACCTCTATAGAATACACTTCTTGCTTCTTCTGAAACATGCCTTTCAAGATCAGGAGGGTGGTTTGTTCATCAAGAGAACAGAAAGCTCACGAATAAATTAAAAAACTCTTGCCTATCAGGCTTGTTACCTCAGCACTCTGCTTTATGGCAGTGAAACTTGGTCAACTTATTGACACCAAGAGAAATGGCTTTTACATGCCACTACTAAGAAAAATACTTGGCATTAAATGGCAGAAAACATCAAAGATACTGAGGTATTTAAAAAGCTGGTATTTGTGATGAAACAACCTCAGTGTTTTCAGAAGTTACTATGTTTAATAATTTCTTCAACAGAGAGACAAAGAATTATATTTACTATGAACTAAGCCCAAATAGTACTTAAATCATGTGGGATTAAAATTGTTTCCAGTCCTTAGCTCAGACAAAGCAACCAGGCTTTGTTCAATAACAATACCTTATCTAGCTAATCTTTCTATCTGGGGAAAGCCGGCCACAGAGAGTCATAAAAATTACATAACAATCCAGACTGGGCCCTTTGAACAGGGCAGATCAGGGAAATTAACTTAATAAAGAGAAGTGGAGAAAAGTCACAGCAAGGTTCAGAGGTTTGATCTTGCATTACCACTAGTTATGCTCTTTGTTCGTATATCATCATTATTATAACATCACTCTAATTTCAGGTGCTCAGGAGGAGCACCTCATTACCACCATACCATCACGTTTAATCAAAAGGGAAATCATCTGCCCTGTCTAACCATTCATCACTTAACGTAATCTAGACATCTAAAACCCCTTTCCTTCTCCTGTGGGTATCAAGTGCAGCTGTTGTGTATTTACATGACGAGCCAAATATGGCTGTTTTCTTCAATATCCAAAGCTTTGTCTGAGATCAACATAGCTCTGATATTAGTCCAGTTTCTCTGGTGGAGGTGAAGTGTTGAGAGGAAAACTCCTACTCCTCACAAAATCATCTATCCACTTTGGGACCCGCAACAGTATTTCAAAAATTTTTTTCAATGTGGGATGGTCTCCATTGTATAGCTAGCTACCTTACACCTTCATCTCGATTATAAAGATCATCATCCAAACTGCCAAAAAACTATACATGATTTACATAAATGAGAGACACAACACAGTATCCTAAAAGAAAGAGAACAGACTCCCGCAGAAAAGCGCATAGAGATGTAACCAAAAAAAAAATCCCTGAAACAGATGCACATGGGTATTCATGGACTGCTTAGCAAAGGAACGTGGGGGAGGAATCCATATTAGGTGGACCATAGGTGGCATTAAAGAGTGCAGTCTTCCTCCAGGAAAACTGCCTGGTCCAGACTTCAGGTTACCATGTAATAGTCAGGGGCCTCAATATAACTGAGTCACAAGTGGTTATACTGACAGATGCTTGCTCATTGTTGCAATACAAAGCCAAAAGAAACTACAGTTCAACAAGATTAGATTTCTGCTGAATCAACAGGTGAGCCGAGTAAGCAGACTGTTCTCTAGTAGATCCTGGCCAATGCAACATTATGGGAAATGGGACAGCAGATGCTGCAAGGCATTCCTGGAGTAGAGAAAAGGAGGAGAAGGAAGAGTAGATGTATAATGCATTTATAAAGAGGAAAATACCCAGATAAAGGCAGCCAATAATAGCTGTTGGAACCTCCCACCCAGAACACAATACTAAGGACCCAGTTAACCTTCTCAAATGTGAGCAACAGACAGTAGAATTAAGACTACAAACTGGATACAACAGACCTCACAGTGTGTAAAGAGGAAGTTAAAGATACAGGACTGTGAACTTTGTGTGGAAAGGTACCCAAGTACACATACTACAGACATGTTCTCTGAAAGAAGTAGGGAGATCCAATTAGCCAATCTAAAATGTGGTGGACACCAAGTTGTAAGGATTATCAGAGAACATGCATCTACCTATAGCTATCATAGGGGCTTGTGATCTGAAAATGACTGGCAGGGAGAACAAAAAGAAAAAAGGAAAAGATGGAACTTTCAGTTACTGCTACAAACAACTTTACTTGCCACTGAAGAGGCAAAAAGGAACTCGAAACACCTATTGTAACAGATGGGACACATTTTTCTACCATTCCAAAAGGGAACTCATAATAGTGGCTTCTGGAAATAACACTCCTGTCTTAAGTGAAATTGCTCTCATATGCTTTTTCCTAGAGAATGACTAGTGACAGCATTGAAATGCTTAACATATTTCTTTACATTTATCATGCCAATTTAATGACGAGTGCGTGAGAGTAATTAATTATTTGCATTTCCTGTAACTTATAAGCAACAGTGTTTGTCTGTACAATAGAAATACACCTACACTGGGTGTTATAAAACATATTATGAGTAACATGATGCAAATAAATTGTACCCCACATAAGTTGCACATGAAAACATTAATTGAGGTGGTACATTCAAATCTGATTAAAACAGTGAATGCTAACTGAAAAATTTGCAACAAACAAAATGAGGCACAAGGAAGTACTTAAGAGATGTGAAATAAAGATGGATTTGTGAAACATAAAGATGTAACTACCACTGTGCATATCTATAACTTGGCAAAGCTGAAGAACATGATAATCTTGGTATTCTTTATCCATAAGGTGATGGTGGTCGTGGCAGCATGGTGATGATCACAGATTATGTTTCCCACTGCTGTTCATCATATATTCTATCGAAGCAGTCATTCATGAAATTAAACTGCAATTGAAAAAAAAAAAACCAGAGGCAAATTTATAACTAAATAATCAATGTGTACTCTATGAATTTCAGAAACAAATCACAAAGATACATAACAATATGTGAGAAATGCAATTAAAAAAAAAAAATCAACATATCTAAGTAAGAAATTTTAAAGATCGCCAATCACTCAACATTAATTTTAATAGCTCAAATGTTAAGGTACATTTTATGTTCTCTGGCCCAGAGAGAGAGAGAGACTTCCCTTGCCATTCATAAATCGCTGTGTCACAGGGCTCGTCCTATGTTGTAGAGGTGTCACGCTTAGTGACAGGCTACCAACATGTACTATTTTAGATGCTGGTAACAAAGTCCCACCCAAAAAGAGAGTGACTTCCCTTGCCATTCATGGCTCATAGTGTGGCAGGTCCTGTCCTATGTTGCTGGGGTGTCAGGCTTAGTGACTGGCCAGCAATGCGACAAATTTTACAAATTGTTATAAGCAGTCGGCAATATTGCGTCTTCTATTTCCCAAGATGTGGGCGCTTTCAATGGTCCCAAAACACGTAGAATTGGCTCTAAACCCAACCTCCCCTATGCCACATCCTCAGCCCCACAGGAGAGTGCAGCCTACATCCCATGACTGCATGCAGCCTATGACAACAACAGGTAAAATATGTTGTGTTGCTGGACACTCACTAAGCTTGACAGCCCTGCAACACAGGACAGACCCTGTGACACTACGAGCTATGAATGGCACGGAAAGTCACTCTTTTTCTGGGCCCGACTTTGTTACTATAACCCCATTTTACTAGGTGCTGTCACCAGCTGGTGATATCGCCTGTTGTATATTCCAGGATGTCAGTACTTTTTACGGTCCCAAAACATGCAGAACTGGCCTGGCCCTCCCCCTCCCCCCCCCCATTTTTTTTTAACGTCCCACAAGAGAGGGAAACCTACATACCATGACTGCATGCGCCCTAGGTCGCAGGACTGTATGCAGTATATATATTAGGCTACATGCAGTAGTTGGATGTAGGCTGCACTCTCTCGTGGGACAAAGGGGAGTTGGGGTTAGGGCCAGTTCTGCATGTTATGGGACTGGTGACAAAGCGTGACACCTCTGCAACACAGGACAAGCCCTGTGACACAGCGATTCATAAATGGCAATGGAAGTCACTCTTTCTGAAGCAGAAAACGTAAAATGTACCAATGTTTAAAAAAACCCAACAACTTAACCAAAAAAAATAGTTGTTAAGTATGTTGACCCAATTAACCTTCTCAAATGTGAGCAACAGACAGTAGAATTAAGACTGCAAACTGGATACAACATTCCACAGTGTGTGAAGAGGAAGTTAAAGATGGAGGACTGTGAACTTTGTGTGGTGGAAAGGCACCCCAGAACACGTATTGCAAACACACTCTGAAAAGCATTCAAAATGCTAGCAGCAGTGGAAAAATTAGAGGCATGTATAAGGGGATAAAGAAGGTCACTGGCCCAACTATTCAAAAAAGTACACCACTAAAGAGTCTGAATGGGGAGTTATTACTGACAAAAAGGAGCAGCTAGATAGATGGGAAACTTGACAGGAAATAAACGATGCCTGTTACCAGAAGGCTAATCCAATGATTTATAATCTCTTTCCACTGCTCAAACATCAAGTTCCAGCTCTAAAACAAAGGTGTATATTTAAACAAAAATTTCATATCAAAACAGATACTTATGTCTAAGATCTATCACTGTGACTTAGCCATCAGTGAGACAGATTGAGAAATGATGATATCAGAGGAATAGTAGGAGCAATGTTAATGCAGTAAAGAGAAACAGAAAATATGGTTGTTCATCATCAAATAAGATCTGCAAAATCATCCCTGTGGATCTACTGTATTAGAATAGGTTACAAAACACAAGCAAGACAGATGCAGAGGATTCAACATCTTACAACTCCACAGTTCACAATAGTCAGTGCAACCTACCTGACATCAGAATAATATGCAAGATGAGTTAAAGATGGATGTAACTCATCCTTTCATATAAGGAAAGAGGAGGAAGGGGGTGGGGGGGGGGGGGGGGGGGGTCGTCAATAAGAAGAGTTTAGCAATTTAGACTAAGAAATTACTGGATTTAAATTACTAACATAGGGTTAGTTATTTTAATCATGGTTTTTGAATGATACTACACATCTTCTAACATACTGAGATCTGACATCTAGACTTCTTGCATAAGGGGAAACAAGAATTTAGATTACCAGATTACAAACTGGTAGGCAAGTGTGCAAGTTGTTTAACAGATCCTGCAGACAGTGCACCTTAAAGCTGCTGCTACTGTGGTCCAAAGAGCCTTCGTAAGACTGTTCTCAAAAGTTTTTCATAAGACTTAATATTTTTGGCTGTACTCCAAATTTCAGAGCCTTACAGGATAACTGGCCTTTTCAGTGTTACATAACTCATCCATTATTGGATTACAAACCTGCTCTAATAAAATTAATTTTAAAAAAAACATTTCAAGCAGAAGTAATAGCTAATATCAGTTATGGTTTGTAAAAAAAAATGTTAAAAATCTTGAGATATTTAACGCTGCAGGTCGAGTTATTTAGTCCTTACTGAATGCATTAACCCTCTTGCTCTCAGAAGCATAAAACCCAGTGCTTTCGATTTGTGCCACGAACCCATAAAAGCCCTAGGCTTTGTTAGTTAGTTAGTTGAGTTATCATCATTGCACTCCGGACATGTCCATAGGTGCTCAGATCCTCCCCTCAGTATGAACCCCAACGTCCGACGTTCTATGTTGATTAACAAGTCTTCTGACGTGTCCGGTGTGCGTCTCGTTTTTTGCTGTGCCGATCTTAATTCCCAAGTCTGCCATTCTGGCGAGTGATGTGGATTCACTGCCACCAAAGTCCTCTATCCTTCCCATTTCTCTGAGGGCATTGATAATATCAGCATGATCCATAGGCCGACAGTCGGTAGTGATAGCGGATCCAGCCAACCTGTCAGCTCTTTCATTTCCATCGACGCCTGCGTGTCGCGGAACAAAAATAAAGGTGACTCCACGCACAGTGGACTTCTAAATTGATTCAAGCCATTGTCTTCGCACTGAACCTGCCTGAACCCTCCGGATCATACTCATTGAATCACTGAGTATACACACGCGGGTGTATTTTTGTGTTTCAAGCCAGGCAAGCGCTTGCGTCACTGCCATCACCTCCATCGTCATGCTGCTGGTTGTCATGGAGAAGGCGCCGTTGGCTTCTTTGACTGTTCTGCCCGCTGAGCGTGCTGTAAATGCCCATGCGCTTCTTCTTTGGCATATAACGGATCCGTCTGTATGGATTAGTGCATCTGCTTCGTCTGAATTTTCATCGATGAGAGCGTTGACCTCTGCATTAACAGCAACAGGATTCTCTTCTCTACATCGCCTGTTGAGTGTGACAATACAGGAAAATGTACAAATAAACGCCTGAGGCACAGGTATCCATTCTGCCCCAGGTATGATGTCGGTTAGGCTGCATGTTTGCCTAATAACATCTTCTGCCCGACCTAGCCACGATTTCCCCCTCTTCAGTCTGTCGCCCTTTTCACTAAAAAGCGCTTGATGCAGTGGGTGTTCCTTATCAGCACATATTTTGAGGCTTGTTTACGAGGAGCCCTGCTAACAGTACTGCTTCCATTTTTTTCCTGGGTAACTTTTTAGAATGACTAGTAACGAGCAAAGTCGATTAAAAATGGCATTTAGGTAGGTTTCTTTTATAGAAATCAGGTTATCAGTGTGGTAACTGGTGGCAGTGTCACAGGGTCATGATCAGGTCATAATAAACATTTTCTTAAAGCTAAAAACATTTTCTTAAAAGCTCAGAGAGAGGTGACCCAGTTAATCCTCTGCCCTATTCATGTTTATTTATTACTCCTATTATTATTTACGTAATTAATTAATATTCCGGTCCATATATAGAAATGTTATGATTTTGTTTTGTGTGACCAGCGTTTAAAAAATTATTTTTACTGAAATATTTTGCAAGAGGCAAAAACATTCCAGAAACTTATGGCAGTTAATTAGTAGATGAACAAGTTTACCAGAAAAATTAACTTCAATGAATGGAACTACAAAACAATTCATGGGGGAAAAAAGTACTTACATATGGTGTAAATATTTTGACTAGTCGAGGCTTTTTCCCCTGTCGATTATATTCAAAATTGAAAGACATTCCCTCTTCATCAACTTGGTATGATTTGACATCTTTCCAGTTGAATTCAATAACCTGAGCCTGAAAGTAATAGATAGAATCATATTTTCATCAGAACACTAGAACAGTAAGGTTGCCAGGAGGATACTGATAACTTGGCCTACTGAGTTCCATTTGGTAAAGTAAACATAGGTGAACAATCATGTCAAAACTATGGCATACTTTTCAGTCTTGCAGTTAGATAACTTTAGAATCTTCAAGCTGGTAGATACATATCACCAACCTTTTCAAGGGGTTTTCAAGATGTTTCTGGCCTAAGTAATGAGACTAATTCCATAAAAATTAAAATAATTAACAGTTGAAGATATAACCTGTATCTGATTCAAAGTAAGCGCCTTGTGTACTGATACAGCAAGCAGCACGATCTAACAAACACTGGAATGACCTTTGTAGTTCTTCTGTTGTTAGGGCTCTTAAAGTCAATGTTACGGCCCTTTGGATGTCATCAATACTGTTAAAGAAGAGTCCTTTCAATCGTAACTTTGATTTTGAGTATAAAAAATAATTACAGGGAAACAAATCAGGGAAATAAGGTGGAAGGCTGAGAACACACACTTGTTTAGGGGCCAAAAATTCTTGTTTTAATTATGTCTCTTGGGTACTCAACCCGCTGATGTTTTTGGTCATCAGACAAAGAATGTGGTACAAACTGGCGAGCAACTTTTTTCTTGCCAATATCTTACACTAAAATGTTATGAATGGTCTCTTTATTAGGACCAGATTCATCTATCATCATCCGCACAGTAAAACAATGATCTTCTTGTATCCGTTCTCTGACTTTTGCAATGAGTTCATCATTAAAAACATAAATTTTGCGTCTAGGTCTAGGGGCATTAGTAATCATTTCCATACCACTTCTGAATCGTGAATACCACCTGAAAATGTGTGCACGAGATAAACAATTATTCCCATAAACTTGTTGCATCAATTCAACTGTTTCAATGGCATTTCTACTGAATTTTAAACAGAATTTAATGTTAGCTTTTTGCTCTGTGCTGATTATGTAACAATGCACCTCTGACTAGGTCAACAAAAGGGTGGTTTGTTTGTTGTCTGCTTATCGAGCGGCGATGAAAAGTTGCCAGATCATAGATGAATGTTGTCTCTTTAGATTCCATGCTTTGCTTCATAGATGGCATTTTTTTTTCTTTGCCATAATAAAATAAGTCTCATTACTTAATTGTCGGACCTTGTATATAAATACAGATACAGTATTTTATATCCCCCTTTTTTAAACTCCTGGTGGTAATGAGGAGCCAGTAGAAGAAATGATTATTACTAATATTACACCGTGATATCGAGAGAAACAAGAACTAACAACAATATTGACAATATAGTGAACACAGGAAAATGAAATAAAACTGAAAGAAATGATGGATATAACTGTAATGGAAAGTGAAAAAAGGGTCTTAGTCTGAACAGCAGAAAAAAATTATGGTAATTACAAAGAAAATTGATCCTCCCTAATGCAACATCAAAGTACATGGGGCAAACCTAAAGCAAATTGATTTATTAAAGTACTTGGGTACCCCAGTAACATCAGATGGAAGACGTTACCCTGAAAATTATGGAAGATGTATCAATAAAGCTAAATGTAGAATAGCTCAAGCAAAGGCAGTACACAACGTTATGAATATTTTATGCTATCTTTCTTTGTCAGTTGAGATAGAAAAGAGAATTCTTAAAAGCTATAAAAATCGTATATTGATATATGGAAGTGAATCACAGTTGGTCAATTAGTGAAAACTTATTTGGAAGCTGCAGAGATGTGGTTTTATAGATAAATGATGAGAATACTGTGGATAGACAAAAAGAGTAATGAAGATGTCTTAAAAGACACTGACTCACAAAGAGAATCAATTGCCTACATCAGAAATAGACGATCTACATTCTTTGGTCATGTGATGAAGAGGAGAAAACTTGAGTACATCATGTAAGTAGGAAAGGAAAGTTGGAGGGGAGCAGAGGCAGAGGAAGACCGAGAGAAAATATGCTGGACAGTTTAACATCATGGCATGGAGGATTATCTGTATCAGAGTTGATTGAATACACACGACAGAAGGTTGTGGATAGACATGACTACCAATGCCGCACGGCATGGACTTTGAGAAGAAGAAGATGTGCACACAAAAGAAACAAACACTGAAATACTGAGAGCTGTAGTCACCAAAACTACCAGGAAATGGCAAATGTCATCTGTCTTAAATTTGTAATTGGAGTTAAAAAGTAAAGAAGCTATGCACACAAAACATACCAAAGGGAGGTGAAAAATTTAACTAGGTAAGAGTGACATTGACATACAGAAAAAGATGTCTGGAAAAAGGTTATTGAGTAGGTAAACTCATCTTCATCAAAATACAGAATGACAGAGTCAGATGGAAGAGCCATTAAAGTCCCATCTGCTCTAGGCCTGGTAGTTGAGAGAGAGAGAGAGAGAGAGAGGGAGGGAGAGAGAGAGAGAGAGAGAGACAGAGAGACAGAGACCAATAAGTCATCAGAGAAAGCGAAGGACAGATAAATAGAGAAGGAGGGAAATGAAGGTAGCTAGAGTTAAAGAACAAGAGAGAGGGAGGGAGACAGAAGGGGAGGAGAGAGGGGCAGATAGAGAGAGATAGGAAGAGAGCGGGGATGGAGGAAAAAAGACAAGACAGAAATCAGAGGGAGGAGATAGACAGAGGGCAGTATAGAGAGGGAGGGAGAAACAAAAAGAGACAGTTGAGGGTGGAAAAGAAAGGGAGGAGAGGTCAAGGGGAATGGGAGAGAGGCAAACAAACAGAGGAATACAGAGGGTAGGGGCTGGGTGCAAACAGACAAAGAAAGAGGGAGAGAGGCAGAGATACAGAGAATAGGAGTATAAATGAGGCAGAGAAGGAGGAAGGCAGAGAGAGGCAAAGAGACACAGATATAAAGACTAAAGTGAAGAGACAGAAAAAAAAATACAGAGAAAGGGAAAGAGATAGATACACATAGAAAGATACACATATAGATACACAGAAGCACAGAGGAAGGCAGAGAGAAAGGGGGTAGTCAGAGAAATACAGATTGGGAGGGAGAGGGGGCAGAAAGAGACAGAGGGAATGAAGTGTTTCTGAATGCAGTTATACGAATTGTTGGAAGTGTCAAAAACTAGAACTTTGCCCAAGTAACGAACGTAAGATTGTTCTTGAGCAGTCTGCTGTGCCTAGACATCAAGCGACATCAAACTTCCGATTCACTGACCAATAAACGTTATTAGCAGTTCAGCGTTCTCAACGTCTGTGTCAAAAATTACTTAATGAATTACTTGTCAATGTGCCTTGAGATGACTACAATACACTCAGCTATTATGAGAAGTAGTGCACTGCAAGGTATGGGAATGTCCTGTGTCAATTCTGGATTTATTCATTCAAGTGAACTACTACAACTACATGAGTGCTCACGCATGCGCGCGCACTACGGCGACCTATCTGACAGCAAATACATCTTTATGCCCCCAACCACATGCACACAATCATAGGGTATTTCCCTGTGTACCATATTTCCCTGTGTACCAGACAAAAATATCCTATTTAATACTGTTTTCACTTTCTTTTCAGACAGAATGAAGAGACACTAAGATACTAATACAAGCAGAAATGTTTGTTAGCATGCTTGAACACCCTATCAAAGAACGATTCCAAAATCTAGCAATGGGGCGACTAAAAAGAAGCAGTTTCATCCACCAGGCCCAACAACCCTGCAGGCAAACCAATGATCTGCCTGCAGCTAGCTGATAGCCCCTTAAATGCTATTCCAGATCAGACTCATTGGAAAGAGGATTATAAGTTGTCAATACACATCCAGACAAAAGTGAAAGGAGCATACGACAAAGAAGAACAAAACAGTGTGCAATGTAAAACAGCCACCCTCGCTCTACTTGATGATGAATACCCACATAATCTTTGGGTTCGTATCTATAGGGATGGGTCAGCACAAAACGCCAGCAGAAATGGAGGAGCAGAAGTGTATACTGAGCATCCAAATAATACCAGATATATGGCCAAAATACCTACAGGAAAGCACTGTCACAATTATGATGCAGAAGTTCAAGCCGTCAAAATAGCAGCAGAGAAACTGTTAAATATATGTCATATTTCACAACCCCTGGTATTTTTGACAGATGTAAGAGCTTTAGGCAATCCAATCTGCAAAACTACCTGGTATACAAACATTACTCTCCAAACTAGGCAGCCGGTGTAAGGTAACTATGCAATTGATATCATCCCAATGTGGAGTTTCTGGAAATAAAAGAGCTGATAAACTAGCTAAGGAAGGTGCAAATGAAGAACAACCTGACGTACCAGCCTCTTATCAACAAAAGAAGAGAATAATCAAATCAATCAGAAAGCCACCAAAACTGGCACAAGACGATTACTATTTTATGGACAAGTTATTATTATACACCTTAGAACAGGACATAATCAACTTTGCAGCCACATGTAAACAAAATTTAAAATCGGTGAATCAGCCACGTGCACATGTGGACTGGCAGCTGAGACAACAGATCATGTCCTCCAAGACTGTCCCAAATACAACATACTAGGGCAGAACTTTTGGCCAAGAGAAACATCGGTGCAAGTCAGACTTAGGGGTCGCTGAGTAAATTACAAAAGACAGTGAAGTTCATACTAGAGACAACATTGCAGATATAGATAATCTATTTTAAACGAACAGAAGAAGAAAAGAAGAAGAAGAAGACTTTCTTTTCTGTGAGCTTTAGAGAAAAAAAATTGCGCCTTGAAAATGGTAGCCATAAAAACAGTGGTCCAAATTACGGATTTCAACCCAACACCCCCCCCCCCCCCCCATCTCGCCAGACTGGCTTTTTTGCGACACTGTTTGCTGTATGGAGTTGGCAAGGATAATACGTCTCGTTAGCCCTAAACATAGGTTACGATGAAGTGGATCGGATCACTTCCTTTTATCTGGCTCAGAGCCAAAGGGACAAGATGTCTAATGTTCAACAGGCGGTATCACTTTATAAAACAGCATGACCCTTGATATCAATTTATATCTGTCCAGATAGAGTGACAATGGGGGGGGGGGGGGGGGGGGGGGGTCAGCTGGTCATCTCTGCTCAGTCTACATCAGCGGAAGTCATAATTTGGCTCTTTTGGAAAATGCAGCTCTAGATATTACACACAGAGAAGTGGCCAGAGGTGTTACTGTCAGTCTCACAGAAGATAAAGCAGGGGAGACTTCCGGTCCACAGTGGAGGATTAAGCATGGCAAAATGTTCAGCTTCCAAGTTACTACTGCAGGTGAAGTTGAAACCTTGACTAAAACTATATATGGAACCTTTTCTAGTGTGCTCAAATGACAACAGACACCATAAATGCAATACCAGATAACAGACACGTTTCTCTGATCACTGTTTTACCCCATCTGAGGAAAGCACACATAGGTCTACACCAACCAATCTAACACCCTCGACTTCAGCCCCACCACATCCCGAACAGACGTCAGTGGGCAAATGTACATGTCAGATGGTCCCGATAGTGGCAGTGTCGCTTTCTTAGACAAGTCAGATTCATGATGGAAAGGTATGATGGCAGAATCGGAGTTTATAGATGAACAATATGCTCATAAATACATCCGTTAGGCTTTGAACTTTGGTGAAGGCAGCATCATCGCATTGGGAAGAATAACACAGAATGTTAAAACACAGCTGGAAACAATTCATAGGAAATATTACTGCGCAGCAGTACATACACAATGTCCTAACACTTTATGTTGTGCTATTTTCCCAAACTTATGGACACGATGTCACTTTTATGCAGGACAATACAGCTCCCCACTGAGCAGAAAAAATCATTGCATTTCTCTTGCAGAACAACATTCCATTAATGTTATTCGTCCAGGGAGCGATTTCACCTGACCCTAGCCCTACTGAGCACGTATGGAACATGCTTGACCGCCATATCCAAAACTGTTTACTAACTGTCCACAATTCACAGCCTTATGTTATAGTTGTATCTACATAAGATGCAAAAATACTTTTGAAAACTTTCAAACAGAGATTTGCATAAGGACTGTCCATTAAAAAAAAAAATGGTACTTTTGCATGTCATTATTCTATTTTCTACCTCTGTGATACAACTTTTATTGATGTTATCGTGTACCCAGATAATTAATTTTCTGTGCTTGTCAAAATTTACTACCACTGATTCTTAATCATGCTGAACTCACCTCTGGAGTACCATCTTCCTTACATGCTTGAAGCTTGAATGCTTCGATGCCAATTATTGCCACAACATGCCCATCGCGCCTTGAGTCACATGCACAGTGTGGAAAAACAACTTCAGAAAAGCCCTCCAAATAGCGTACTGTTTTTAGATACTGAAACATTAATTTACAGCAGTTTTAAAAATGTATCATTATAATACTATAATTTATGAATTACAGTAAAACCCTGAAGCCACTTAAATATCTAGAAAAATAAATTAAGAAGTAATGAATGGCATTTAAAGTGAGGAAAGGATAGAGTAGTGATTAGAAAACACACTTGACAATATAAGAATTATCTCGCTGTTGGCTCAATGTGAATAACAGATCTGGCTAATTATGACAATTTAAAAAGTTATCTAGTTTACTATGCACTGAAGTATGTTTGTTCCTTCAGTAAATAAAACACTGTCATCATTTTAAAGTGCCAAGTGTTGACATTCAGGTGTGCCTATCTTTCCATTTGTCTACTAAGTGAATCCTCTAATCTTTAATGTCCTTTTCTCAATTTGAGTGTCAATCATTATTTTTGAATGTATTTCTCATACATTGTATCAGTCTAATACAATTACAACTATGCATCATTAGAGACAAATAATACAAAAAGTAATCAGACCATTGTTATTACCTCAGTAAAGAATACTGAACAAAATCATCCAAAAGAATGAGGGACAGATCAGAAAGAATCTAAAAGATTGAAACATGTCCCCATACCTTGTAGCCAAATAGTTTTAAATACAACTTACACTAGATGGGTGATAAAATCAATATCATGCAAATGACTTTACTGCCCAGAACATTTGTCAATTTCCAGTTTGGGCTGAGTTGACCACTGAATCCAGATCCATTTTTTAAAAACAATATGTGCTTTAATGGAGATATGGTCACAGCAGGTCACTGTGCTGCTGCAACTTCCCCTAAAAGACAGGTTATGCCAATTTGTATTTATCATCCTTATTGCACCTGAATGTCCATTTTTATCAAACACAGAGAGCCTGGGATTTGCTTTTTAAACTGGTCTCAGCTCCCAGGTTAACTCCGCCTTAAATTAATATCAGAAAATGCCCAGGAGAAAGTAAAGAGGGTCAGCATGATATTAACTACATGCATCAGTCATGGATGAGGCTTTAACAATATAGTCACTAGAATGTATAGCATTACTTCTCTGAATCTGCCTCTTTATTTTCTACCACTGATATTTTCAGGAGTTAAGATGCTCTTCAATGCTCATCTTCTTATTATATGACTGAAAAACTCTGACTGCCCATTTCTTATTGCTGAAAATAATGTTTTACTATCAGACTTTTCATGCAAACATTATCATTATCAGGTACATTGGGCATCCAAGATATTTACACAATTCAAGTTAAAAACAACACTGGTACTGCCTTCAAGCCATTTTTAATTTAAAGTTTTATACCAGATGAATAAACATTCATGCTAAATTGTCAAATTACTGATAAATAATTTGAATGATACCAAAAATTATATTACTCAGTAGCTGTGAAAATATACAACTAATATTTTATGAGGAATTTTATGAGGAACATCCACATATAATAAATTCCACCATGTCAGTGCAAACAATACCTGCATCTTCTTCTTCTTCTTCTTCTTCTCTTCCACCTTGTACCTCATCGAAGTGTCGGGGGGAGATGTAATGTTCGTTGATGAGCTCTGTCAAGAGCACTATTAAGACTGATGTTCATTTCTGTAAGGCTGTTCTTAATGCCATCACTCCATCTTTTCCGAGGTCTTCCACTCGCTTTATACCCGTTGTAACGTTTTAGTGTGGCTCGCTGTGGCAGATAGTACCAGGGCATTCTTGTTAGGTGTCCAAACCATTTCATTTGTTGTTCTTTGATGACCTGTAAGACTGGCTTTATTCCTAGCATTCGTCTGATTTCATGATTTTGTATTCTGTCTTTCCTTGAAACTCCTGCAGCTCTTCTAAGGCATTTCATCTCTGTTGTCACAATTTTACGTTCATTGGAGGATGTAAGTGTCCACGTTTGGCACTGATAGCATAGTATTGGCCAAAAAATAGTTCTGATAAGATTCACTTTAGTACTCTGAGGTATCTGCTTGTGTGTCAACAGGGGAGATAGTTGGCCCATTACTTGATTAGCTTTGGCACATCTGGAGCTAATTTCTCTGTCCAGTTTTCCGTCTGAAGTAAAAATTGCTCCCAAATACTTAAATTCCTCTGTTTGTCTCAGGGTGTTGTTTTTTAATTTAATTTCTAAATTGTCTTTATGTCTTCCTATCATCATTGTCTCTGTCTTCGTAGTGTTTATTTTCATATTATATTCCTCCCCTTTGTTACTAATTTGATTTAGGTGGTTCTGTAGGCATTCCATATTTTCTGCTATTAGTACCTGGTCGTCGGCGAAAAGTAATTCTGTTATATCTTCTTCCTGATTAAAGTCTGTTTCGCTACATATGGCGTCCATGTATGTTATGAAAAGAAGCGGCGATAGTACACAGCCCTGACGCACACCAGAGTTCACTATAAAAGTTCTAGACAACCCTGCCTTTGATCTTATGCAGCATTCACTACGTGTGTACAGGCTTTTGCAAATATTAATGAGATGATTGCTGATTCCTTTTTTCCCCATACATTCCCACAACATATTCCTGTCGACTCTATCGAAGGCTTTTTCTTGGTCTATGAATGTCAACAAACATGTCTTATCATGTTCTATTGCCCTCTCTGATAGTTGTCTCAATGTATAAATGGCATCTGTGCAACTTCTGTTTCGTCGAAAGCCCATCTGTGCTTCTGAAAGTTGATACTCTATCAATGGTCTCAGCCTTTTTTCGATGATCTTAGCATACATTTTCCCAGTGTGACTGAGAAGTGATATTCCTCTGTAATTAGTACATTCCCTCTTACTTCCTTTATTTTTCCACAGCGGGACAATGACAGCAGTTTGCCAATCTGATGGTGTTTCTTGATTTTCCCATGCCACCTGAAATATTCTCTTTAACCATATTGCTCCCGTTTCTCCTGCTGCCTTGATGGCCTCAGCTGGTATACCTGCATCATTACCCACAAAGAGAAAAAGATGGAGAAATGAAGAGAAAAGAAAAAAAGGGGAAAGAAAACTTATTTCACTATACTGCTTTCATAGTCCTTCGTCGACCTGATCTGATGTATTTAATACTGGTTTAATAAACAAAAATGACAACAAAAAAGTCATAAAACTGCAAAATTCAAACAGAAAGAGGTCTGCACTGAGTTAGTACATAACAAAGTTTTCACCCTGCATATCTAATCCTATCTTGCCAAGATGGCTTGTAAACGTTCGCCGAAAATTATGACAAAAGGATGAATGTATTCTTGGAATGTATGTTAAATGTGTTGTCTTAGTGTAGGCATTTAGTTAAAGATGAATTCGTAACAGGCCCGGCAAGTCGGCGGGGGTTTCAGTGGTTCAAAAAGAAATATCCAAGATGAAAATAGGGGATGTTTTAGAAATTAGGAAAACAGAGGCCAGCTGAAGGTTAAGAACAGGGAAGGGACAATCAATATATGTGGATGGGGCAATAAAGCAAAACAAGTGACACCTAACAAGAATGCCCTGGTACCATCTGCCACAGCAAGCCACACTAAAACTTTATAACGGATATAGAGCGAGTGGAAGACCTAGGAAAATATGGAGTGATGGCATTAAGAACAGCCTTACAGAAATTAACATCAGTCTTAATAGTGCTCTTGACAGAGTTCATCAACGAATGTTACATCTCCACTCGACACTTCTCTGAGGTACAAGATGGAAGAGAAGAAGAAGATATCTAATCCTGGGAAGTGTCATGCTTCAAGTTTGGGGTGTTCAGAAACCAAAATTCTGTTTAAAAATGTAGGCATTTTATCTCCTGGATAATATGTTCTGAAACTTCTCTGTTTAAAAAGAAAAAGTAAGATTCCACCATATACATAAATATAAAGATTAAAGTTTGTTTTGCCATATCTTGCCATTTAAAAAAAATTAAATGTTTATGTTATCTATGCATGTTTAGTGTCTAAATAATTATAGAAAAATATTATTTTTAAATGAAAAATATAAAAACATTTTTATGCTACACAAATGATGGTGATAAAAGTTATTTTACACATAAAGCTGTATGGTAAATTTTAAAATGAAACACACAAACACTTCACTGTTTTATTTTTTCATTTAGATTATTCTTTTTTCTGATTTCCACCAAATCTTTTTGCTTGATTAAAACATTTTTTTTTTTAAACAGCTTCAAAAATATTCAGCGCAATCTCTATCCACATAATTTAATTTCTCACATTATGACACTGAAGAGAACCCAATAAAACCCCTTTTCCACCTCTAAACTCAAGACAATACAGGGTTATAATTTAAACTATTGTGAAATTATCATGCTAAAATATGTAAATTGATCTCATAAATAAACAGATCCATGAGTAAAAAACTAAACTGTGAACAAGTCATAAATGAATTTATGATTTTGTGTTCTTCAGACAGCTCAGCTGTAACACAAATCAAAGAGTAATGGAAACTATGTAATCTTAAAAAGATTACTCAACCAGACCTAATGTATGTGCTTACCTCCAAAGCGTTTTCTGCTTCCCTCAGTGCTTTGAGTTCATAAAGCTTATCCCCTGTTTTAACAATTCCTTTATTCACATCATCAACAGCCTGTTTGTGTGTGTGTAAAAAAAAACACACAAGAAAACTGTTCATACATTATCTTTAAAGGTAACAGATATCTAGTCAACTACAGTCTTCTACTTGGTCAACTCTCAAGTAATGCACAGGTTTACCAGCAAAATAGACAAGTGCATTCTTTAGTTTATAAGCAATGTGCCTCATCACATATTACTTTGCAGTTATATTTTACCTCTCACACTTCTCTCCTAGCCGGGCCAGATCCACTCCTAATTCCAGGTTCATACATTCATTTTATTTAATCTCATGTCTTCTATTAGCTCTCATGCATAAATGGTCTTTTAAATATATCTCCTTTGTCAAGTATAAGTGTTTCTGTAGCTATGGCTTTTGTAACCAACAAATTTGCTTTTTTATTCTCTAGCCCGCTTCATGCCTCAGACAGTATATCCATATGTCCCTGTAATGCTGACCTGTTGATTTTGGTATCTACTCATGCCACATTTTGAACCTTCCTAAAGACATGTTGCCACTTTAGTGGTTTCTGAAACCATCACGTCTGAATGGATCACCACTTAAGTTGTGCCATGCACAAACACTCTAATACTGTTTCGTTTGCCAGGAAAATGAATTTGTATGAATATGTTTTGAAAAACTAGAATTAGAAAAAAGAAGTATTATTGTTTTCCGAGCATGGTGAGCAAATAGGTTTAATTTTCAATTTGTTTTTAATTAATTCAGTGTGATACAATTTGTATGTGATTTTCTAAACCAAATGACGAGGGAAAAGGTCTAGAACTGTCCATACTGCTGCTGTCATTGATGAATCCAAGCCAGATAGTGACAACAGTCTTGATATTATGTTTAATAATGCAAGTGCCATTCAGCGTCTGTGGCTAGGGCGTTGAGAACATACTTCGTAATGCCAGGGTGCCAGGTTTGAGCTTTTGAACGTAAAATATGCGGAGTAAAATCACAGAAATAAAAAAATGCTGGGGGTTGGTTTTGCAACGTCCTGTAAAGGATACACAACAACTAACTTAATGCAAGTGCCAAACCTATTGCCAATAATATAGATCAGGATGAAGTTGAACAAAATATTTCAATTGGATTATCCGCTTCGATCAGCTATGGCCAGAATCTGATTGTTTTGGAATTTGACATGTCACTAAAAATGGTCTGAGATTAATTGTTTCAAGTAAAGACTAGCTGATGCCTAATTTCATAGAAAGGGCATGTAGAAATGGATATTAGTGTTGCTGATCAAGTAAAAATATTTTTACAAATGTTTTTAAACATTTTAGTGTGTTGAAAATGTGTGTTTAACATCCTTAAATGTTGTGTCATTAAATATTTTGTTGTTTTAATACAGAGAGTGTCTCTGTACAGCTAAAAATGTAATGCTGTCCAAACCCCAGAAACAAATGTCGCCCTGAAAGAGTTAATACCAACTGAGAATCAGGCTCTATAATTCCTCTGGTAACTCTATTTACAGCTAACCACTTCAAAGCTGCAGAAAAACTTCCATCTCCTTATAGAGGATTTGAATGTTGTCCCCAGCAAATACTGTATATAATTATTATAAAATTTCAACTATAGTGTGTATATGATAATTTTGTGCACAAACATTTTCGGAGGACAACTAAATAGTCACTGATAACTTGTGGACAGGACCTGTATATACTGATCTCTTTGTTCCTGTGACTGATCAAACCATAATACTCAGATCACCAAATACTGTTGTGAAATACAACTCAACCTGATCACAAAACATGACTGCTGTAACTCCATAATAGTGGAGGTATCACAATGTCCCATACCTTCAGATGCTATTTTTAGTAAATGTAATCATATTCAGTCTATCTAAACACTATGCTTCTGGGGGTTGACGAAATCAATGAAACCAAAATGGTGGCAAAAAAGATGTTTCAGATTTTATGGCCTAGCACCATGATGGCAAGGGAACATTTTACCTACATTTTTTTTTCTTTACCTATATTTACATGGGGGTGAGTAGAGGTTCTGAAAGATATTTAACATTGAGGAGGAAACACAGACAGACATGTGTGGAAATGTCAGGAGTGTAGTGATGACAATTGTTGATTCATTCATGGGAGGAGGATATAAAACACAGACAGACATGTGTGGAAATGTCAGGAGTGTAGTGATGTCAATTGTTGATTCATTCATGGGGGAAGGATTTAAAACACAGTGTGGAAATGTCAGGAGTGTAGTGATGTCAATTATTGATTCATTCATGGGAGGAGGGTATAAAACACAGACAGACATGTGTGGAAATGTCCCAAGTGTAGTGATGTCAACTGTTGATTCATTCATGGGGGGAGGATATAAAACACAGACAGACATGTGTGGAAATGGCAGGAGGGTAGTGATGTCAATTGTTGATTCATGCATGGGGGGAGGATATAAAACACAGACAGACATGTGTGGAAATGCCAGGAGTGTAGTGATGTCAATTGTTGATTCATTCATGGGGGGAGGATATAAAACACAGACAGTGTGGAAATGTCAGGAGTGTAGTGATGTCAATTGTTGATTCATTCATTGGGGGAGGATATAAAACACAGACATATGTGGAAATGCCAGGAGTGTAGTGATGTCAATTGTTGATTCATTCATGGGGGGAGGATATAAAACACAGACAGACATGTGTGGAAATGCCAGGAGTGTAGTGATGTCAATTGTTAATTCATGCATGGGGGGAGGATATAAAACACAGACAGACATGTGTGGAAAGGACAGGAGTGTAGTGATGTCAATTGTTGATTCATTCATGGGGGGGGGGGGGGGGGGGGGATATAAAACACAGACAGACATGTGTGGAAATGATAGGAGTGTAGTGATGTCAATTGTTGATTCATGCATGGGGGGAGGATATAAAACACAGACAGACATGTGTGGAAATGCCATGAGTGTAGTGATGTCAATTGTTGATTCATTCATAGGGGGAGGATATAAAACACAGACAGACATGTGTGGAAATGCCATGAGTGTAGTGATGTCAATTGTTGATTCATTCATTAGGGGGAGGATATAAAACACAGACATGTGTGGAAATGCCATGAGTGTAGTGATGTCAATTGTTGATTCATTCATGGGGGGAGGATATAAAACACAGACAGACATGTGTGGAAATGCCAGGAGTGTAGTGATGTCAATTGTTGATTCATGCATGGGGGGAGGATATAAAACACAGACAGACATGTGTGGAAAGGACAGGAGTGTAGTGATGTCAATTGTTGATTCATTCATGGGGGGGGGGGGGGGGGGAGAGGATATAAAACACAGACAGACATGTGTGGAAATGATAGGAGTGTAGTGATGTTAATTGTTGATTCATGCATGGGGGGAGGATATAAAACACAGACAGACATGTGTGGAAATGCCAGGAGTGTAGTGATGTCAATTGTTGATTCATTCATGGGGGGAGGATATAAAACACAGACATATGTGGAAATGCCAGGAGTGTAGTGATGTCAATTGTTGATTCATTCATGGGGGGGGGGAGGATATAAAACACAGAAATTTCTGTAGGCAGTAAAGAAATACAAACCTGCCAAAATAAATATTTCAAGGCAGCAGCGTTTGAGGTGAGCATCATTTCCCGTGAAATGGTGAATAGCCATTTTTTTAGCAGGATGCAGGTAGCAGTGGCAGTGCTGTAATTCTGGATGTAAATGTTGTGAGGAAGTTCTTGCGGCAACAACTTGCGCTCTGGTTAGTATCAATATATATCAATATACTGTTTATACAATTGAACTATTTATGAAACTGAAAAGAAGGGGAATAAAATTATGCAAATAATTTTACAAGTGATGAAAAGACAAACACAAGACAGACACTGTTGTCAGCATCATGTGACAGGTCATTAAATGTGGGCATGATTTACTATCCATCATACATGGTCACCAGTCTAAAATAATTTCTTGTCTTGAAATGCTATTTCTATGTGTCAAACATTCTTTGTCCTTCTCTTTTCCCATGAAGTTTCCCAGTTATCATTAAGCATTCAAGCTTATTTATTTTCAAAATATGACCAAACTATCTTGATTCTTAACATTTAATTTTTCTAAACAGATTATGATTTTTATTTGCTTCTTAAAGAACTGCCTCAGTTGATCTAATAAATATTCCACATAAATCCCATGTCTATCGGATATTTCTTATGTTATCTGTTTACGATCCAGGATTTACATACTTATATCAGTCAAGGTTCTCCATAGCACTTTAAAACTCCATTTGGTAATTTTTTTAAAATTTATATATTTTATACCTTGAAAAGGTTATTGTTTCCGTGAACAATCTCAACAAGACATTTTTAATCAATGTTATCATGTTCGAAGATAGTCGAAATGATTCACTTTTTAAACACTCCCCCTACCACCACCCTTTTCTCCTTTTTTTTTTTCAATTCATTTATTTGGATGTTGGGTTGTGACATGCCATAATAGTGTGAAATAATAAGCTAGCTGGAGAAACCAACTCAATCCCCTTTCTGTTCACATGACTGGGTGTTAGGCTGGTCTGGACAACTGTTCTTAACCCATTAATTATTGCTTCATTATAGCAATATTAGACATTTCTTAACCATACATGGAAAAGTGTGAATGTGAAGTTGGGAAAATAGAGTTAGCTTTCCCTTTTAATGACTTCTACTTCCTTTTCAAATAAAGACAAATGGTGAGCCAGTCGGATTTCTGTCAGTTCACAGGATTCAGTATACCCTAGTAAGTAGTCACAATTGAAGTCACCATTGTGTGTTTAAAATCACTACCAGAGTTTCAGGTGAAGTCCCAGTGTAGTACAGGTGTCAGATTGCCTAGACTGGCCTTGAAGATTCAACCTGCCCTGAAGTGTCTCTGAGGCTGACCCAGTGAGCACGAACTATAGATGAGTGGACATATGGGTCCACTTTGTTAATCCGGAACCATCATTATCTCCCCAGTCCCACGATTAATTTTACTCCAAATTAAATGTCATATCTGTTAACGTTTCTTCCAGTTAAGTGAAGTTCATTTTAACGACAATCATTTGAATGTCAGTGAGCAATAGCTACTATAATTTAACTATATACATATGAATATACCATATTTATAACAGTAGGGAATCAGATGTGGACAAACTCCCGAATCCTCTTCTTTATCCAACAAGGTGATGACAGAATTTGGGTCACAAAGAAGTAGCCTACTGAATGGACACAATTGTTGGTGATACCACTGCCGAAGAAAGGAAATCTGAAAAGCTGCAACGATTATAGAACTATTAGTTTTATCACCCACGCAAGCAAAATAATGCTAAAGAAACTGCTTAACAGACTGAAAGCAAAATCTGAGGAAATTCAAGAGCAGGCGGGTTTCCAGAAAAACAGAAGCACCACAGAACAAATTTTCAACATATGAACGATGATAGAAAAACATCTACAACATCAACGCGACCTATTCCACAACATCATCGACTTCACGAAGGCATCTATCTGACCGTGTGTGGCACTCTGGGCTATGGCAAATAATGAGAAATTTCAACTTCGATAAGAACATCTTAGACACCATTGAAAAACTTAATAAAGATGCAAGTAGTGCATTACTCATTCAAAATGACAGGCAAATTTTTCAAGACCAATGTGGGAGTGAGACAAGGTTGCATTCTATACCCTGTCCTTTTCAATTTGTATTTGGAACACAGAATGAGAGAAACACTAGAAAATCATGAAACATCTGTATCCATTGGTGAAGGACAACTGTGTAATTTACGTTTTGCAGACATAGATCTATCTCATGGCTGGTTCCAAAGCAGAATTCCAATAACTTACTATAAAATTAGAGTCTTTGGTAAATAGGGCATGGAAAAAAATGCTGAGAAAAGCAAGATTCTGGTAAATAGTCACAATAACCAAGTACCCACCAACATACAGATAAAAGAGAAAAAACCAGAAGAAGCTGAAACCTTTAAATGTCATGGCTCCCACACATGCAACGATGGCAGCTGTACCAAAGAGATCAAGACAAGACTTGATATGACAACAGCCGCAATGTTGCAGCCTAATATAATGTGGAAGAGCAAAATCAGCATCGCAATCAAGGTAAATATTTACAAATTACTGGTGCGTTCTATTTTCTTATACGGGTGTGAGAGTTAGACTCTCACTGTTGAAATGAAAAGGAGGATTTAGGCTTTCAAATATAAATGCTACAGACCCTTTTTTGAATTAGTTATTTAGAACCCAAAACTAATAAATATGTCAGAGACAAAATATAAAAATTTGCAGGGACATCAGGAGCCTCCCTTGGCAGTGGTGAAGCGTCGCAAGCTAGCTTGGTTTTGGCACGTGGTGAGACAAGATTCGACTGCAAAGAGTGTACTTCAAGGAACATTGGGGGGTAGTCGAAGAAGAGGTGGGCAAAGAAGAATCTAGAAGGACAACATCAAGAGATGGACAGGACTAAGTTATCATACACTTATTCATCTAGCAGAAGTCAGAGAAAGATCGTGGGTTTTATGTGATAGTGCTTCCATCAATACACCTCCACGACCCTAATAGGTTGAGGGTTATGTTATGTTATATTAAGGCTGGAAGACAGATCTGATCCTTTAGGATGTTTCACTGTTTAAGATTCCCTCTGTATACTTGTGAGGTCTCGTCTTCTGACTTACAATCTTAACTAGCTCCTTAGGCAACAGTATTGAAGTCAACCTCATAACAGCAGTATTTTCGATGTCAGTCTTTTGCTGTCTTATACAGAACATTGGAGGAATTATGTTATATTGCCTTCTGTAGACTGCACATAGAGCATTTACAATAACAAAGCGAATTTCATGCCATACTGGGTTAACCCCAGATATGTACTGGTCAAACAAAACAGATTATTTTAGTATCTGGGGACTAAACTACCGACATATGTACAGATGCTCCCTTCCTTCGTTGTAAATCCATCAGTGTACAATGACCCACTGTACAAATCCAGTATTGAATGACAACCATTGTTGTTTACTCAGTATGAGGCTCTTCCCTGGTCAGATCAATCTTCAGCCTAAACTCTTGTATTATGACTACTGCTGCTGATTCATCCAATTAAAAATCTTTGTCTATCCTGGTATAAAACATTTGTCAACACTGTGACATAGTGGCAGCATCAGACAATAAATCTATTTTTTTCATTTCCAATGACATTTGCATGCCCTGAATAATCACTATGTTACCATGTACAAGCAATATGCTTATCAACATGCATAAATTACGGCAGAATGATGCAGTTCTCTCACAGACAGGTATACAGGAGTGCACTGGTGCACAATTATTTTTTAGACTTGTGTAAAAATACAGCAATGAGTGGTGCACAAGTAAGCCCCTGACTATGGCACAAAGAAAAATGAATGACTGGTGTTCAGTTATATCACTGTTTTGGGCACAAGCATATCAAAGACTGGTACAAACAAATATAAAAGATAAGTATGTCACCCACAATCATCCTTCTTGTGTCATTAGATGTCATATAGGACTCATATTTAATTCCTCCCTTCCACTTTATTGCATGCAACCCTTTAAATTTCTGAAACGGACTTCAGTCCAGTGTTTTGAGCTTCTCGTAATAATGTTCTTCCTAATGTTTCGCTTGGATGTTTCAAGCCATAAAAGACTTATTTATTTGACTTAATTAAAGAGATGGCATTTTATTGACTTAACTGGAAAAGAAAGGACTCTACAAGAATTTATACTACTTACCAAAATTGTATTCAACAGTTTCAAATAAATAAAAATAATCTGCAACATCCTCTAAGTGAAGCTTGGACACAACCGCCTGAAAATAAAGTTAAAATATAAATGTAAATCAAATAATGCCACTAGGCGCTATCTGTCTAAGCCAATTACCAGTACAAATTTAAGAATTAACATCAGGTCATACCAGCATAATCACAGATGCACCGTCTCCCACAGTAAAAGTCTTCAATAGAACAGGAGAGTTCGAAAATAATAACAGATACTATGTTAAGAAATAGTAGATCTAATAAAATGGCATAAGGATATAATTAGAAAAAAAATGAAGAATCAAAATACATTACTAACATGAGAACAAACATCGGCACAAGATGTAACGATGTTTAAACATTTTATATCTCATGACAAATGAAAACATTTCTAGAGAACTGTATTCTCTTTTTTTCTATTTCACTTCTGTCATTATTTTCTATCAATTTTCTTACATTTTGCTTGTATCCATGTTTGTTTAGTGGCATTACATGTGAGACTTATTTCTGTGTTTATTATTGTTTATTCTGGAGCATTTTTCACTTTATTTCTTTATAGTACAATTTTAATGAGTGTTCTATTCAATTTTGTTTATTTTGCTTTTTTTTTTTAATTCACAGGCAAGTGGCATTTCTAATCTCTATACTAGTTTTGAATACTTATATTCTGTACTAATTTTCTCCCCATATTTTAAAACCAAAAGTGTTCCATGTTTTTAACTATTAGGTTGTAATATTTATTTATATCTACTTTTTTTTTCAATGCTTATAAAACTTAGATAAGCAGAAGTCACAGGGACCTAAGAAAATTGTTTCACTTAACAGGACTTCTTATCCAGACAGCACATACAACAGGGAATGTACACTCAAACCAAGCAGTATCATTGAGTAAAACAATTATACCAGTTAGGAAGCATCATAAGTTAACAAATAAACAGCAATACAATATCATGAATGTTGAAATACTTTATTGTAGAAGATTCTAACATTATAATAGCATCAAGAAGGGTTATTTTGAAATCAAAACTGAGGTGAGCATCCATATAACCTACAAGTTTTGACAACATTGTAGATCTTTAATGGACTGTAAGGTTTTAAATGATACCTTGATCACAAGGCTGAAGTGTTGTTATGGCATTAGGCGGTAGAAACAGAAGTTCTGTTGCTCTCTAATTATCAGTTCTTCTGTAGGGCAAACAATTGTCAACGATTAAAATAACTTTTTAACGCATCACTGGAGGATCAAATTCTTGTAGCCACTCAGCGAACAGTTCTGATGCCTTTAAATTAGCTCTGTAATTAACACACAATTTTGGCAGGCATTTAAAATGATGATTTTTAAATTTCCCAATCATGAATAAAGGCCATTTTTAATTACTAACCCTATTGTAACACACAACCACTGTTATTCTATCTTTTGATTTTTTTTCCCACCATGACATTTTTCATTTTTGAAGGAAAATGTTTTATCAGGCAACAGTCTCCAATAAAAGCCAGTTTCATCAGCATTAAATATATCCACAAAATTATATTTAGCCAAAGCAGGTTTAAGCACATCTTCTGTCCATGAGTTAGTCGTTGCTTCATCAACAGATTGTTTCTCTCCACACACACTCTTGTATATTATGCAATGATTTTTTTTTAAACGATCTAACCAGCCAGCACTACATTTCCAGTCTGTCTGACCTCCAAGACGTGCACATTCCTCTGCTTTTGCCATAATTATTGGCCCATTCATGGGTACATTTGCATAAGCACAGCAAACCATTTTAAAAGGGCAGTATCAACAAAATCGCATGTCGCTGTTCTAGCTCGCTGTCTGACACTTTTGATTTTACACTAAAAAAAAAGCAATGTTTGGTAGCATTCTTCATGCTTTAAAATGCCAGAAAGCGTCGAGCTTGGAATACCATATTCCCTATCCAATTTCTTCTTCCCACTATGTTCAATATCTTCCAAAAACAGTTCAGTCTTTCTTTTTAAAGTTAAAGTAGTCAGCTTTCGACCGCCAGCCACCACTATTAATTAACTGCATGTATGGAGATATCGTAGCTGCGAGATTTCCTGTTATTTCCCAGGCTGACTAAAGAAACCAATTTTTAATAGTGATAACTAGAGCTGTACCGAATATTCGCTTTGTATTCGCTTCAGGGCCGAATAGTGGACCTATTGACTATTCGGTATTCGGCCAAAAAGTTGCGGTCGGGCCGAATACGAATAGTAGTTACCTTACACCCGCTTCTGCATACATGGCCTTAATGCTGACAACATGGAACGATTGGTTTTATTGAAAACTAATGCAGCTTTCCAGCATTAACTGAGCTGTCAGTGACAATTTCCAAGTTTAGTTACTTGTTATAATACTTAGGATTATTTCATTCCTAGTTATTAGTTACCACAGACTGACTGAAGGATGTAAAACATAAAATGTTTTTAAACGTTTACTATTCTGTACGAATACTAACTAGACATGGAAAGAATATAAACTCCGGCCACATCCAAGTCGATAATATGAAAATCAAACGAACGGAAACATATAAGTACTTGGGTGCAAACTTCAACTGTTCCAACATGCCGAGAGAAGAAATACAATCTAGAAATAAAGTATACTATGCCTTTCAAAATTTGCTAAAGTCAAAGTGTCTGTCTCGCAACACCAAGATCAAAATATATAAAACATTGACCAGTCGTTTTATATGGCTCTAAAACTTGAAGCAGAAATAAAAGATATGAGGCTTTCGAAAACACTCTTACGACAAATCTTTGGACCCATCAAAGATGCTAACAGCGGGGAATGGAGAGTGAGAAGCAACAACGTAACACATATTTTGTTTAAATCACCATTGATCACTGACATCATGAGAACTAACAGACTAAAATGGTTGGGGCATATTGAAAGAATGTCAGATGTCAGAGAAGTAAAAACTGTATACACCTGAGAGAGGAATGGGCGTAGACCACGAGGCAGACAAAAAAGAAGTTCGAGAGATAATGTCCAGCCAGACCTGCAAACAACTGGTGTCACAAATTGTGAAGATAAGGCCAGCCAGAGAGATGAATGGAGACGAGTGATAGCTGCAGCAGTAAACCTCAAGGACTCAGGCTGCTAAAGAAGAAGATGACTATTCTGTGCTACTTTATGTGAAGAAAAGTTCAGCATACTTTTGACATTGTGAATGTGTGTGTGTGTGTGTGTTTTTTTTTAGATATACTATACACTATTCGTATTCGTATTCGGCCGAATAGTTGGTCCCACTATTCGTATTCGGCCGAATAGTGAAAATCACTATTCGGTACAGCCCTAGTGATAACAAACAGTTTGACTTAAACAGGAACTGGCAGATAGGTGGAATTTATTTTTAGATATCCAAATATTTGAGTTAACCGAATTCGACTTAACAGGATTTTATATACAAAGATAAAGAAGGAAAATGACTTAAGCAAAATTCGTCTTATCAGAGTTCAATTTAAGTGGACTTGACTGTATATCTATTTGGGACAAACTTGATATCTCTATTCCTGTGTGTTTGTGTATGTGTGTATTTTTATTAAAGCTTTATTTGTATTACATGATTCAGTCTGAGTTTATAACTGCATATAAGTATGTTCTGGCATTCTTACTCAATACTGCATCATTTTCTTCAGAATGAGGATCTATGTGGGTCTCCCCAATGTTTACTCACTCTCAAAGGACCCCTACAACTCTAGTTTGTTATGTATGCCCAAGAGAAAATATCCAATGGATGCAAATTACCTGAGACCTCTTAAGCATGCTTGTTACTCTGCACCAAGTATATTTATCTCCACCTTTCTCAACATACTCTGTGAGTCAGTTACAATAGCTATATGTGTGTGCAGCTGGTTCTTAAGCCAGCACAAAGATCAAGTGACTGCCTCTACCTCTATTCTCATACTAGATGTTGTATCATATGCTAGGCATTGTTGCACTAGTGGTTGTCCATTTACATTTCCTGTGAACCCCATGCAATCCTTCTGCCTCTTAAGACACAGCCATCTGTATAATTTATCACAACACCAAGGAGGGAATTGACATGAATCATGCTTTGAATTTCTGATTCAATAGTGCCTACTGGCTAGTTGCTGCACTTCCTGTTCAGGGTGATCAGAATAGCATTCTTTGTTCCATGCCGGTTGCTGCCTTAATGATGAGTAAAAGTCAAAAGTAAAGGTCACACTCCAAAGGCACATCAGGCATGAGGCTAAACACATATTTTTATATACCAATCAGCCCTTGATGGGTTATGCAGTCAACTTTGTGCTGATAATGTTTAGTGCATGCATGCAAATGATGGACAATGAGTAATGAGGACACCGGAAGCAGTAAAACATGGTTTCTGGAAGAAGAAAAAACCATTCAGAATAGTGAGGATAGAGAAGTACAGTTTATACACAAAAAACAAAGAGGTATTGACAGATGGAGGCATTTTTCAAGCACTCAAGACGTTCTTAAAGACATTTATCGAGCACACTGTCCCTTTCGCTGCTACATACTCCACAGCCATCATTACCACAGTGCTAAGTAAGTTCCCCACTGATCCTTTTTCCTGTGCTGAATATTTTTATTTTCTTCTAACCCAAAAGATGCCTTGGCAATGCAGGCAATATTTTGTACATCTAAAAATATTCACCCTAGGAAGATAGCTGATTGGCCCGAATGCTGACAAGTCAGACGCACTATGGCGACCCCAAGAAACCTCACTTTTACAAAAAACGAAACACTAGAAACTAGATTTAACTGCCCGGCTTCACTAGGGATAGTGAAAGAAAATGTATCCTCTGCTAAGTCTACTTCATTGTTGCCTCCACCATTGCAGTATATGTAGTAGAAACTCCACAGAGAAGCGAGGACAACAGTAGTCTTCCAATCGTCAGCAGGAACAATCTTTAAATGTTTAGGCCTCTTTACCTTCCTTACAGGAAGATAGTGCAAGACAATTTTTATGCTCTTGTCTTCTACTTATTTCATCTCCACCACTTCCGTGTGCTTGCTCACTGCCCCGAGTGCATCAGAGGCTCTTACCACCCCTGGCCCTTTTGATGCATGCTGATTCATGTGGGTTGTAACATTGTGGGGAGGGACAATGTGGTATGAATTGTGTTTTCGGGAGTCCACGGAAATGTCCAGTAACCTGTGTCAATATGTTGCCCAGTGTTGACACAAGCCAGGAAATATTTGTCAGTTGAGTCAATTTGTGGCAAGTGGCTTGGCACGGGAGAGTCCCGAGATAATAGCCTCGTGAGCTAACTATCATGACTTGTAACGAGATAGCCGCTGATGCATGGAAGAAGGATTGGAAGCTTGCTAGCGTGCTTCTCGCGTAGCACAAACCGCCCACAAGGGGCAGGCAAGGGTATATACTGGGGTTGAGTGGACTGCAGAAGTCAGACAGAGTACTGTAGTAAGAGTCAGACAGTGAGGTCTGAGAGCCAAGAGTCTGCAGACAGTTGAGACCTGAACCGTTGGGTCAATAAGGGTCGCTGTGCAGTCGACGGGAAAGAGCCCAGTTGGCAGAGTCAGGCCACGAGGACTGGACTCAAGAATAGCTGCTTTGGGTGACGTCGCAGGGAGGTGTAGGCTCACTAATGGAACAAGACAGTGGGGATGCCGGCGATAGCAGTGTGCTGAAAGAGTCCTGCCGGATAATCGTAGTCCTTCGACGAGGCTGATGTGCTGTGTGCACATGCTGGAGAACGAATGTTATGAGTCTGTTTCCAGTCAGCTGATGTGTCTGTCTGTTCAGTGTGGAGCAGAGGTCCACTTGATAGGAGAGATTTCCTGATCATCTGTACAGCGAGCCCAGAGTTGCAAGATGCTGTAGACATACGAATTGTAGCAGTCAGCTCGTGTGTAGTGGCGGCAAGAGCAGGCTGTCCGGGAGAGCGTCGCTATACTTGAGGAGTGAGCAAAGGGAGGGGCTATGTTTACATGTTAGCCAGGACATCACTTCGTTTGAACTGTTGTCTGTGTGAGGGCTTGTTACCACCCTCTGTGTCGTAACAATAAATGTACGTGTATGGCGGACATTACGTCGTTGAGTTTTCCTGAGAGTTGTGTGTGGAAGCGAGAACTGTATCTTTGGACACTTGACCGTATGCTGATTACTGTTACACCCAGCATAGCACACAACACCATTCCACCGATTCACAAACTTGACCGATGAAACTACCACCCCATCATTCCTAGTAGGGGAAGGGGGTCTAAAAAAGAAATGAACTGGTCTAGAAGGAAACTAGCTTCCGAAGATGTTTTCACTTTCCATGTACCATTAAAAAGTCTAAGGTTAATAATGCGTTCCATTGTTTTAGAGACAGCTGGTAAGGCTGATTGGTCTATAACTGGAGGCATGGTACTCTTTTCCTGGTTTTAGAAGAGGTATCATGATTGCTTCTCTCCATATCTGTGCAACTTTGCCACTGGCCCAACAGTTATCAAAAATCTGCAGCAGTTTTGTTTTGGCTGTTGTCCCTAGGTTCTTCATCATTTTGTTGGTTATTCCATCAATTCCAGGCAATCTTCCCATTTTCAGCTTCAATATTGCTAACTCTAATTTGCTAAAGGTAAGTGGTGCTTCTATTACCACTGTGACGAAATGACCTCAGTGGTCTCAGAAGTTATATTGAGTTTAATAATTTCTTATGTTCAGAGAAGGACAAAAAATTAAAAGCAATAGACACTGAGCCTAAAATAGTTCTAAAACCACTAAAAGGGATTTGAGAATTGTTTAAACTGCGTTTCCAATCTCTAGCCAGACAAAGCAACCTTGCTTTAGGTAATATTACCTTGGCTAGGAATTCCTTTCTGGTGTCTATGTCATAAATATTATCTCCTGCCCAGTCTGTAGAGGCAAGTAAAGGGGGAGATAACTTCGTATCACACCTGAGGTTGGCTCCCCTGAATCCGAACGTAGGGGCATAAAAATTACATAACACAAACTGAAGCAGGGGAATTAGTGGTCTGATAGACATTTCTAGACAGGATGGCGTCCAGCGTCTGAAGTTTTCACACATGATAGTGAAATTCTCCAGAGAACAGATGTTTGGCAATTAGGAATGTTTAATCTTGGTCAAGGTCGTACTGTAGGCCGTTCACTGTGAGTGACAGGCCCATTGATAGCTATGTTGATCTGCTAGGTACCTCAGAGGCGGGGCTTAGGTCATCTCCTTGAGGGTTGGGTAGAACCTAGTAGAGGGTGGAGTTTAACCTTGCAGAAAGATAGAGGTATTAATAAGAGCAGCCCTGGAATTCCAGTGATAATCGCTGCCACGAGCAACAAACAGGTCGACCTTAGAGGTAATTCTAATGGTTTGATTCTAGTTTGGCGATTGCTGGAAGTTTCCAGGTAAGCATGTAAAATTATTTTCAATCTTGTATACATAGGTTAGGGAGTTAGCTAAAATCTATTCTACCTTTTCCTAATTTGTCTACATATTCTGCTTGAAATAGTTCTTTGTGAGTATTCAGTATCTCAGTTAGGGAACTGCTAAACTATTTCTATTTCTTGTATGTTTGTGGCACGTTTTTCAGTGTATGTTTTCATGTTTATAAAATAAGACTTGTATAATGAAATGTAATGAAATTATAATGTTTCAACCATCAACCAAAACATGAGTTTGGACTGTGGGAAATGATGCCCACATATGCAGCCATGCTGTTACATTTTGTGTGCCCACCATGTGCTCACCTAAACAGGGGATTTATAACCCCAGGGGAAGAATCATGAGTGTATATTATTCACTGTCACTGAAAGATAATATTCAGGACAGCATGCACGTATAAAATGTTTGGCGTGTTCAGCACATAACCTGCGCCACATGTTTATGTCAAATCAATGTCAGCAAGTTGGAAGTCTGAGTGATGACGGACAACAGAAAATCAACAATCATGGCAGAACCTTAGAGGGAAGGCAGGATATGTGAGACGTCGGTGTGAGACACAAAGACCTTCAGAATAGACTGGAGAGAATGTGGAATATGAGGAGGAGTGATGAGATCTAATGTATTATTATATATTGTATTAACTGACATATGTATTCTTAGTGTAAGTCAAGATACTACACGTATGTGTTTGTTCCCATTATTACAGCTCCCATGTGGGTGAGGATCAGTCGTTTCTAAGAACAGAAATAGAGGGTCATCACAGTCACGAGACTACATTGTGCTAGAACTCGGCCAGCTGGGAAACAGGTGGGAACCAGGGAACCAGGTGGAAGGACCAGGAGAACTGGGCGGAAAGATTGGAACAGCTAAGAAGGGACTCAACACGAGGACTCTCAGAGGTTCCACTTTCTAAAGTTATGTAACATGTATTTATGTAACTAAACACCACCATTATCATTTACTCTTATCTTAGGGGCTCAGTTATCAAGCTGAAGTATCCCATTACCACCATACCATCATTATTGACTAAAAATATAACGAACTAAAATGATTATTAGGATAATAAATCAAGGAAATGGTCTTATCCTGCATCAGTTTTTATAATTCCAAGTGTGCCTGTTCTTACCTGTTTAATTAAACTGTTAAGATAGAATAGCATTTGGTGGGGGCTCATTAAATAATAATAATAATTTTGTACCAAGAGAAGGTCGACGGATTGGGTCAACTGCCCTGTCTAGTAAATAATTCAAAATAATAATATATAGACATCTAAAACCCATTTCCTTCTCTTGTGGGTACCAAGTTCAGCTAAAGTTAATATAAATAACGAGCCAATATGGCTGTTTTCTTGGATATCCAGGACTTTGTCTGAGAGCAACATAGCCCGGATAATAGTTCAGTTAATCTGGTGGAGGGGATGTGTTGAGAGAAAAATCCCTACTTAACATATAAATCATTTAAACCCAAATCCAGAGAACCCACGACCCGGGACGTCACACTAAAAGTGTTGTAAGTTCCAAGGGAGTGGGCCGTAACGTCACAACCACGGGAATTTTGTCGCTGTGTCTTGAGTGATGTCGTTTCTCTCGAACCTCTTGCTGTTTCTGTGGACTGACATTAATGTTGCTGTCTTCAGCAAAGAAATTGATCAGCCGCCTGTTTTTTTTTAAGGATGGCTCCTTCTGAATATATTGTAGTGTTTGTCCATGTACTCTCGTCATTAATTTGTTTTACCAGCCTCCACAGCTTCCTTGTGTCTCTTTCAAAGTTTAGAGACTTTTTTTTTCCTTGCCAACATGCCGTTCTAGCCTGCAGCTTGGCTCTTTGAAATTTGGCCTTTGCAAGTTGGTATTTGTTGAACAGCTCCTGACAAGGTCTGATTTCAGCTTTCTTTCTTTTGATTTCCACATCATTGTGCAATTGTTGTAGGTCACAATTCAAGTATGGTTTACATTGCTTAAGTGTGCCTCTTGGTATTGTTTCCAGGGCTGCCTGCAAAATACATTTGCTGAACTTTGACTACTACTTTGTCTGCATTGTAATGTTTTTATATTTTTAACCAAAACACTTGTAAGGTGCTGATACAATTTCCAGTCTACCTTCTTGTAATTCCATCTTGGTAAAGTGCTGCTGTTTCTGAGACTAGTTTTCTATTGTTAGAAAGACTGGGCGGTGATCACTGCCTCCTAGTTGTTTCCCAACAGTTCTGGTTATGTCCCGTTCCATGTCTGGTGAATGAAAGGCTATGTCTGGCATAGAAGTGCTATGCCATGCTCTTGAGTAGAGGGTTGGTGGGTCGGTTGGCTTTTTTTATGAGGATGAATTTGTTTTCATCCTGCCAGTCCTCAAGTTTCTCTCCCCTCAGATCCATGTGATCGTAGCCCCAGCTTTTTGAGTTACTGTTGAAATCTCCACACACAATTATTCTTTTATTTACTACTATTGTATTTAGTGCCTGTGGGTGGTTGCTCGGACAGTAATAGTTGATTAGCTGGAAATCTGTTTTCTGTCTTGAGCTTAAGAATATGGTACTCCACCTCTTCCACGTAGGCTCCAGTCTGGCATGCAAAAATTTCATCTTTGACTAGGGTTAGTATTCCACCCTACCTTCTGTCTTTTCAGTCAGATCGGTAACATTGGTAGCCTCTGATCTTAAAGGCTATGCATCATAGGCATCATTGTCACATCAACATTTATATTAAACGCTTACACAGCATTGTTGTTTTGTTAACAATTATGATGCGTCTGGTGCTGTCTGACGACCTTGACTATGAACGTACATCAAAATGAAGGTAATCAGAAACACACAGTCCTGATGCAGTTTAGAAGCATGTCTGTAATCTTTGGCAGCCATTATTTCATCAAAAATACAGGTTACATACACAGTAGACAGCTAAGTATAGGATTTTTGTGAACAAATCCAGACGTGAAAATTCCAACCACCATTTGTTTGCGTCCGGGGCGAACTGATGTATGAAACGCTAGATATTGTGAGGCCCCTTTGGGAGCGAGTGAACAGAGCGGAGGCACAGATAGATCATTACAGTCTGAGGAGAATGGAGCTACGAGGAATAACCAGGGGATCTGGCCAACGCTCAACACTCACGGGAAAGGCGAGAGGGATATAAAGACAGTTTCTGGCGCCAGCGGAATTGGAACTCTTCGCTTGCTGCTGAAGATGGGGATGGAGGGTTTATGGCATTGTCCCGAGTGCTATGATTTCAATTCTTAATTCACAATTCAACACAGATGCAGTCTATGGCATGAGATGATGAAGGAGTGATTCATGCAATGAAAAAATGTGTACATGATCAAGAAAAAAATCTGCTTCAGGCTAGAAATACATGTATTTGTTTCGTACTGGCATAAAGCCATACACGTTAATGGGGATTATGATAAATAATACTGATGTTTACAAGATAAATCCATGATTAGTGTGTGTTAATTTCTAGCTTTTTGAGTTAACAGCTCCTGAGAAAGAAAATGTAGGTATTATTTTCTGAACTGCCGTCATAATTCTGTGCAATTACCTGGATATGAGTTTTTCTGGATACGGGGTCAGACTGTGATTTTTTTGGGGGGAGCCACAGAATACAAGGCGACATAAAAGTGAAGAGGCAAGAACTTTAAGCAATACCTGGCATTATCTAAAAAACTTGAGATAAATCTGAGTGGATAAGGTCAGGTTAGAAATGCCGAAGGGGTAACTTAACTCTTTGAATACTAGTTGCCAGTTAACTGGCTTTAGAATTTATCCCTATCAGACTATTCACCAGTATACTGGTGAATTATAGAGACACTTTAATTTTATTCCGCATGTGGGGGGAAAAGAACTTTAATGAAAATGTTTTGAAAAATTGGTATTAGCAAAAGGAAGTCTTTTCGTTTGTGATGTTCCGTGTGGCTTTTGCGTCACTTGCTGATTTAAAAAAAAAAAAAAATTAGATGTGGTACAAATTTTACCTGATTTTTCTATACCAAATGATAAGGGTAAAGGTCTAGGATATAAAAACTGAATAAAATATTTCAATGGGATCATCTGTTTTGAACAGCTGTTTTCCCGATATTCGGTTGTTGTGAAGTTTGACATGTCATATAAAAATGATCGTAACATCCAAAGTATTTAAAATAATTGTTTCAAATATAGACTAGCTGATACATAACTGAACAGAGAAGGTATGTGAATTCTTAGAATTGGATAGCAGTGTTTCTGAACAAATAAGGTGAGCACACAATTTGTTATGTAAATAATCTTCATTTGTGTCTAACATCCTTGAATGATGTGTGAGTTTAATAATATTTTGTTGTAATACTGACACTTAAATAGTTCAGATTTATTCTGCACTCATTTATCTTTAATTTGTTATATTACATGTCCTGATACAGCCAATACTTTTTTTTCTGGAAGGTTTTAGCTTTGTCCTGTTGAAGTAAAAAAAAAATTCCGCTCAAAATTAATGCTGTCCAAACCTCAGAAAAAATGTGGTCCTGAAAGAGTTAAGTAAAAGTAATTCCAGATTCTTTTTCAGTACAGCCAGCTGAAGATGGGGATGGCACATTAAAGGGAAAAGCCTGAGGGCTGCAATGTCAGTTCCTAACTAAACTCAGCTCGAGATTCAATTCTAATTGTTTGTTCCTCTTTTTCTTTTAATTTCAAAACAATTATATTAAAACAAGTTGCAACTGAGCTTTTCAGGTACATGTCTTGAATATTTCCACAAGCAAACCTGAGGGGAGAAAAAAAAACCTCACTCGATAAATATTTATTTAACGCCATGTAGAGGGAGATGATGATTGTGAGGGGGGAAAAGGCCAAAACCAGGGAGGAAGCTACAAATTAAGTATAGTGAATAGTGATAGTTATGACACCTTTTCCTCAGCCTACGCAACCTGACCACCAAAGTTTTTTTCTTCTTATTTCTTTATGTAAATATGTGTTTATTTATTTTAATTTTGTTCCAATATTTGGTTTTTAAACATTTATTATTGTAAGCAATGCTGTTATATGATAAACACAAATAAATAGAAACTAAAAGTTTTTTTAAAAACTGGAACAAACCAAAATTATTTACATTATTTTAATGGGGAAATTAGTTTCAGGATACAAGTTATTTGCCATACAAGCTCTGTCATGAAACTAATTAAATGTGTATCTTGAGGTATAGAAAAAAATCAATGAGTAGCTGAAAAAGTCCCATTGAGGCTTACCTTAAATACTGCATCTGCATTATCTGATCTACATACAGACACAATACATAGGTTTTTGTCTGGCAATAGGATTTTCAGCTCTACCTCACTGCTACCATCAGCCTGTTGTAGTGAACAATATCACAGTTAAGAGCACATCATAATGGATTCAAACATTATAAACACATGCCAAAAACTACAGAAAAATTATTTGTTTTTCATTCTTTTTGCGATAATAAGTTTATTAACTCTGTCCAGACATTATAATAGGCGAATTAAGAACTTTTCATTTAGAAACTGCCCACTAGCACCATATTCATCATCAGCAAGTGCTTAATAATTCATGTCAGCAGTCACACATCTTCAAAACTCATAGACTAGCAACTGATGCATTAAATCTTCTTCTTTCTTCTGTTGTCCTACTGCTTATGGTGCACAATGTTGAAGGTGTGCACTTAATAAAATGCAATAATGGCATGGGGAAAAATAGCCAACTTGAATCTTTATTCCCTAGGTTCCTTTGCATTTGCTGACCATTTATCTTATCAGATCTTACAATAAACATACTTCTGGAATGAAAGAATATTCTTGCTTCTATTCTATCATTATCCATTTCTTCTTCATGTCGCTTTTGACACAAATGATCTCTATTGCTGCTGGTCTGCTGCTTTTCTGCCCATGGTATCCCATGTCAGTTTAAATTCCTTCATTTCTCATTCTGTTGTCCTTTTCCAGGTTTCCTTAGGTCGTCCAGGTCTCCTTTTTCCCATCTGCTGTCCACCGGAGAGCTGTTTTTGCCAGGGTGTCACAAGGCATTCTGCAAACATGTCCAAGTCATCTCCATATTCTTACTTTGATAATATTTGCCAGTGATGCACATTCTGTTTTTCTCCTCAGTTCTTCATTTGTGATCTTGTTTGGCCAAAATATTTTAGTAAAAAAATAAGTAAAGGACCCTTTTCCACACCTTTAGGTGTATAAGGGCATAAAAGGCTAGATCTATAAAATATTCGTAGAATTCTCCTTAAACATTTATTTTGAAAATGTTGAAGTTTATGTGTAATTCCTGCCGTCATTTTCCAACATTCACTGTTGTATAATAGTATTCCTAAAATGTTGCTCTTGTGTATTCTGAGTTTTGTTTTAAAACTAAATCCCTTGGACTTCCATTTATTGTTAAGCTTAATTTGCTTTGTTCATCCTTTTCAGAATCTCCATCTGGAGTAACTTTACCTTATATAAATTCTTCAACTTCTATTGCTTCATCATTTGAGACAATTTGATTTTCTGTTTTGAAATTATTTCTCATTACTTTAGTTTTACTGGTGTTTATTTTGAGTCCTATCTTAAGGGCTGTTGTTGAAAGTCTTTCAATCTTTTCTTGAGCGCACACATGATGGCTTGATATAAGGCTGATATCATCTGCATAGTCTAAATCCTCTAAAACAGAGGTATGTGACCACCTGATGCCTCTTTTTCTATCTCGTGTAACTTCCTTCATCAGCCAGTCAATGGCCAAATTGAACAAAGAGGATATTATACATCCCTGTCTGACTCTTGTGTTGACAAAAGAAACTTTCTGTTGTATAATTATCACAAACTACCTTGCATTGAAACTCTAAGTAAATGGCTTTGATCAAATTTACTATTTTCTGTGGTACACCATAGTGACGCAAAATCTCCCATAGTGATTCCCTATGCAGGCTATCAAAGGCTTTTTTTAAAACTCCACAAAGGTCATATAAACTGCACTATTCCATTCGTTACTTTCTTTAATTATTTGACGCATCGTGAAGATGTGATCAGAACATGATTTCCCTGTTCTGAATCCTACTTACTCTTGCCTTATTATACTATCAAGTGCCTGAGTCATTCTTTTAAGAATTATCTGGCTAAACATTTTACTAGTTACTGATAGTAATGTGATACCTCTCCAGTTGTTACAGTTTCCTAAATCTCCTTTCTTTGGTAATTTTTTAATAGTATCCTTTTCCCACTCGTGTGGGATTTCTTCTATGTTCCAGATTTCTTGAAAAATCTTACACAAAAGTTTTGGCGTTTCAATTTCCTCCACTTTCAGTATTTCTGGGCAGATTACATCACACCATGGTGCTCTGTTAACCTTTTGAGCTTTAATAGCCTCCCTAACCTCTGCCTCTGAAAAAGGCTCTAGGCTTATCTGTAGGTCTTCCTGTGCCTCAGGTATTTCAGCAAGTACAGGTGGGTCTGGACAGTTTAGTAACTCCTGGAAGTGTTCTTTCCACCTTTCTAATTTTTCTTTCTTGGCTGTAATAATTTTCCCACTGTTTGTTTTTAAAGGCAAATTTTGGTGTGATGCCACATTTCCTTTCAGTTTCTAAGTTATTTTGTACAATGTTTTTATGTCCACTTCCTCGGCTTCTGTTACTAGTTTTGCAGTATACGAAAGTTTATCTACTTTTGCTCCTGCTTTAACCTCATTGTTCTTTAGTGAATATTCTTTAAAAATATTTCCTTTCAATCAGGCTGATTTTGCACCTAACATTTGTCTTTTAACATCTTTATGTTGTGCTATTTCTCCCACGTCGACTGGGAAATCCACTCCTCTTTCTTTGACACCCTATATCCTAATATTTTCTCCCCTGCTAATTTGACAGCTTCATTAAATTTGTCGATTACCATTTCTGTTTCTTATTGTCAAACTCTGAATCTGTTTTTGAGTTCTATGTTGAATTGCTTTTGATATGTGTGTCCTGCATTTTCCTACATCGTATCACTGCTGTTTTTGTTCTCTTATTTTAGCTTTCCTTAGTTTTAATCTGATTTTTTCCAATAAGTAAATTATGGTCACTCCCTATATCCCCTGATCTACATACTCTGACGTCTTGCAGGGAATGCCTCCCTTTTCCATTTATAAGAACATGATCAATTTGGTTTTCCGTGTGTCCTTCTGGACTTCTCCATGTGACCTTATGAATTGTTTTATGAGAGAAGAGTGTTTCTCCAATTATTAGGTCATTAGATTGGCTGAAGTCACATAATCTCTCTCCGTTGTTGGTTATTTTCCCTGTTCCATGTTTTCCCATTGTTCTCTTCCTCCCTGCATTGTCCTTTCATACCTGAGCTTTAAAGTCTCCCAGGATTAATAATGGTATTATTTTAGGACAAGTACAGAAATTTAAGTATCTGGGCACATGGATAACATCAGATGGAAGATGCATAACTGAAATAAGAAACAGAATTGGACAGGCAAAAACTGCATTTTATTAAATGAAAAACATCTTGTGCAATATATCCTTGTCATTGAGAGTTAGAAAAAGAATTCTTGCTAGCTACATACATCCAGTTTTAACATATGGCTGTGAATCCTGGACAATCGGTAGGCAGGCCAAACAATTTCTGGAGGCCTCAGAGATGTGGTTTTACAGCAGAATGCTTAGAATACCTTGGACAGCCAAAAAGAGCAACCAAGAGGTTTTGAAAGAGGCTGGAGCCCGAAGACAACTTATCACAGACATCAAAAGGAGACATCATTTTTCGGCCATGCTATGAGAAGAGGGAAAATAGAACATGTTGTGACCACTGAAAAGATCTGTGGAAAAAGGGATAGAGGAAGACAACGAGAGAAGATGCTTGACAGTCTTGTTGAATGGCATGGAGGTGTGTCGGCGCACGAACTGATACATGCTGCAGGAGATCGCAGATTATGGAGAGGCATGATCGCCCACGCCAGTCGGCAAGGCACCTGATGATGATGATGATGAGGATTAATAATACATCATGCCTTAGGATGTCTTCTACTACTGTTTGCAGACTGTCGTAAAAGCTGTCTTTTATCTACCCTTCTGCATTCTCTGTTGGTGCGTAACAGACCAAGACAGATAATTTTGCAAATCTAGAATTGAACCTTGCATACAAAAGTCATTCACTTAAGGCTTCCATTCTATAAGAGTGTTGTTGAGACCCTTTTTAATTATTAATGTGACGCCTTTGGTATGTTGTTCATCAGCTCCACCTGACCAGATTATGCAGTCATGTGTAATCAGGTTTCTTTTTCCTGTCCCTGTCTAACATGCTTCTGTAATTCCTAAAATATGTACATTGTGTAGGTGCATCTCAGGAAGAACTTGTTCCACTTTTCCAGTTTGAAACAATGTTCTCACATCCAACACTTAGGGTATTTCTGGGAAAATCGTCATTTCACCAAATATCTGGCAAGCCTCACTTCTTTCCACTGGTTCGATGATTTAACTTGTTCCTATTTCCGTAACAAAGTATTTTTTTACAGTAATGGGTTGTCAACCCTTTGCCCAACCCCCAACCTGGAGGACCAGGGTGCTAGTTTGGTCTGACTCTTCTTTTCAAGATCTGTTCGGCATGGTTAAACCTGCCAAGGGAACAAGTCCCCTGCCGGCATAGCTCTAAGAGTCATTAGGGTACTCAAGCCATCCCGGCACGACAAGGCACCAGAATACATGGGATGGCTATATTAACTTGCTTAATCTATTTAAATTTATTTTCTTGTGATCGACTAAAAGCTTAAATAAATATACTAGTTAGTTAGTTAGAAAGTCGAGGTTTCAACATAATCGCAATCGGATTTCCCCATACCTGCTCCGTTACTGTGCCAGTGCAAATCAAATGAAAATGTCCCTCGCTGTTGCATATGAATAACTGGTGAATAAACAACTATTTCCAGAACAATCCAGAAATATGTGCATGCAGTAAATGCATATTTCAGTTGTTAGAGACGCCAAAGCCAACAATCACCACCAGAAATGCAGTTTGTCATTGATTGAAGTAGTCGTGCATGATAAGTTGGTTACTATGCACATGTAGAATTCTTATATAAGGTATTTCACCAGCTCATATGTAAACTGACCACCAGTCATATTGAACATAACGACACAACAGCTGCACAAATGAAAGGCATTCCATAGGAAAAACACAGCTCACAGGGCTGCAAACAAGCACAAAACTCAGTAGCTCAGGCAGCAAAACCGTAGACTACCGTCCTTATGTGGAAACTGAATTAGCAAAGCGCTGTCGATGCAAAAATAATTTAAAAGCTTAACATTCTGCCAAGCCTTTCCTCCATTTTGGTCGGAAGTCTTCAAATAGACTTCTTCAAATAAATATACTACATACCATTATGGATACTGACAAACTAAAATGCAATACACCTGTTCACCATTTTCACTGCTGAACATTTAGTCTTTGAATAATTACATTCTGTTTTTCACCATAAAATATACTTTTTCATCAATATATTCCTTTAGGCAGTTTAAATATGAAAACATCCCAGTATAGAAATAGTGAACTAAAAAAAGGCCATTAACCATGTTCAGATAAACAAGTGGCCAAACTACAGTTCAAGCACTAAATCTGTGGAGAAATCATGTCAGTAAATTACTATAAATTGCAGCGCATAAAGTTTTAAGCCTTGAACAAAAAATATTTCCTAAACTCATGGTCAACTTACACTGCGGGTATAACATGCCGTAGCTCCAGCAGGCCACCACAAATATAACCCACTAAAACTTGTTATATTAGCACAATGATTAATATAAAATAATAAAATAGTAAAACAAATTCACTCAACAACATTTTTTGTGTCAAACAGCTAAACCACTAAATGTAAACACTGACTGTTGATCTGTATCTATACTGATGTCAAAAAGTCTGAAAATGGATCTGAATCACTGAAAGTTTCAACTTCATATTCATTCTCCTCCCTATCCTTACAATAATAAATCATCTTCTTCCCCATCCAGTGAAATATTTGAAATGCCACACTATTTTGAAAGATTTTAGGACAGTTACTAAAGAAACACTTTTTTAAGAATTAACCATGAAATTGCACAACACAGCTAGTGGTGGAGCAAGCATATTACCGCCCTTTGTTAACAACTTTTCTCCATCCATCATCCATTTATTCAAGTCCAAATGAATAGTGTCTTGAAAAGGTTCATTCAGGCTGACACTGAGAGAATGTACTCGAATTTGTGTTTCAGTTTCTAGGATTTAGTTATTTGTTTCATTTATTCACTTGTTACTGTAGTATGCACCTGACGAGATACAGCGAAATATGCCAGGCAATAAATTGTGCAGTCTATTGTTTGTGTCTTCTTTGTTCAAAGTTACAGTATTGTTTCATTTCACATTTTCTGTTAGCTGAGATCTGAACATGTAACATACCAGCAAGCTACTTTCCTTTTATAAACCACATGGCCACCTTTTCAATAAATTGTCAATCCATAAATGCACTCTACCTTTTCCATCCAACTATTGGATGTGGGGGGAAAAAACACCTGGAGGAACTTTATTTTTGGCATTACCTTCTGTTTAAGCACTGATTTTTTATTTTGATTCACGAGGCTGCTCAACACAACAATACAGTTGTTATTTTCTGAACTTTTAATCAAAATCATCATTTTACTCTGAGGTCAACAGTTTTGTTGCTAGGCAAAGTGAAAAACAAAAAGCGGTTTCATCCACACTACCAACCTGACAATTTGGTTAGTTGTGTTGCTTTCACAGTCCAATGACGTTTCTGTGGAAATTTTTTATTTTGTCTTTGGGGTCTAAAGGGAATTTTTGTGTAATTTTAGTCTTCTCAGTGAACACAAAACTGTTCCTTTTCATACAGCAAGAACACAGGTTTACAGCTGTTTTAAAATCTTTGGTTTTATCTGGATCTGTTTTTTCCCCACTTAAGCATCTGAGTCTGTATAACAGTAATAGTAACTGTATAGTTATTTTCACTGACCTAGCCTTCTAAGCAATTTTCTTATTTAGGCCACTGACAGATGTCGGATCTTGCAGTACATTTCTTCTTAGGCATCTCCTTCAGAGAGGCTTCACTTTTCTTCCCCATCAAACACTATTTTTTTCATTTAATCTTTACTTTCTTGCTGCAGCACTATTGTATGAAAAGATTAAAAACCCAACATTCTCTGCTTGAAACTAATATCATATTTTATTAAATGGTCACTAAGTGTGCTGATACACTATATGGGACCTACAAGTGTGTGTTGTAGGTTGTTTGCCAAACAACACACAAATAAAGATATTACAGTTAGTGTTTCTGCAAAGAAGTGCCCCTTTGTCATCTGGAGCAAGAGGTTTGATTCCATGAGAGTTAAATAACTTTCTATTTTTATTCTGTTTACTGTGCTCTTGTCTCTATTTATTTCTTCTGCGTTATGCTTGCCAATCAGTACTTTACCATTAGTTGGAACACACTATTTCACTGGTCTCAAGGTTCTCCGAGATATTTATGTAAAAAAAAAATGGTTTTAATGGGCTTTAAAAATAAAAATAGTGTCCAGTATTAAGCACCTGTGCCACAGCAATTTCAGTCACGGGCGTAAGGGACAGTTAAGGCCGTTGTGTTGTGTATAAGGAGATTTTATCTCATCTCAGGCACCATCTGGCTGTATGCTGATTTTATAGATCCTAATGCAACATTTCTACAACTTAACAACATGTCCCGGTCATGCGCCACGGATAATGGCTCACATGAGCATTAATCAAGCTGGTAGGGGATCTCAAGAGTTGGTGGCCCTCAGAGATGCAGTGCCTAGACATTTTTTAGCCTTTATTAGGCAACCCCCTGTGCATTTGGGTGATGACATACATTTTAAACTTATTTGGAACATGAGTGAAGACCACTGGCCGAATATACAACCATATGGAAAACCTTGGTTTAAACGTATGTCAAAGCCTGCTAACCAGGCTAAAATGCCTGCCAGTCAGGTGTCGGAGTGACGTAATCGGCTGAGAGCCGCCTCACTAGGAACTGTTTAGAATCAGCTCTAGACCAAGAGATTCGTTCACAGCTTAAACAAGCAACATCTCCTGTGGACAGTATCTTATAGTTATGTTCTACAGCATAACAGCAAAGTTTTAGATATCCAACCATCGAATGTTATTCTGTGTTAAAGGCAAGTTTCAAAAATTCAACCATCTAATGTCCTATTGTGTGACAGACCAAGTTCAGATGTCCCCTACCTTTAGCCCCACTTATCGGAGTGTTGAGAAAAACTGAGAAGCCATGCCTGATGCATGCATTCTCCATGCAACAATGTTAAAGGTGTCCAAGTGCTGACAGAGATTGTGCCCATCTGTGTGGTCATTAAAGTCCCGGACCTGCTGGCTGCTCCTGCAGACGAGGTTCAGATGTCCGCTACCACAGACCCCACTCATCAAAGAGTCAAGATCAAACAGGGAAGCCAAGTCTGATGCATGCTTTTCCAATACTGTCGTGATAGGTGTTCCTATGCAACAATATTAAAGGTGTCTTCCGTGCTGAAGGAGACTGGCCCCATTTGTGTGGTCAGGCAAATATCGGCCCTGCGGGTTGGTGCTTGTTGATCTCCAAAAATTGCTACCCCTGATGAGTGGGGAGGTAAATTCATGGATTTGAGATTAAGCAGTCATGTGCAGGATGTGACAATTCCTTGGGTTAGCCTAGGACCAAAACATCATGTGTCGGCTCTGTGTTTATGGAAGCCTCCTTGGATGGCAGGGAATGCCAATGATCTGCCTCTGCCTGATTGTAACGGAGTTGGCATCACGATTGTGATGGCAGAACAAGGTATACACCAGGAATACATAGTGCCATAACCATCCGGGTCAGTGCAGTTATGGAGCAGAGGGCGAAAACTGTTGATATAAATAAGAAATTGCATGCTGCATTGTTACCCCTACTCTCTAAATGAGATCTGATAGTCTCATATTGGGAGACTGTTTTGACTGGACGAACCGTACTATGTGTAAGGAAGCAAATTTAAATAGGTATGAGGAATGAGTTGATAGTAGGCAATTCTAGATAGTCTAGGCAGTGATGTCATATGCCAGACGACCATATGGAGGCTTTTGATTGGATGGCATTTGTGGTGGTCTGAGGATAATGGTTCGGGATGGCCAGACACAGCGGTCAGTGCGGAGCTGGGCTGCAGGCATGTAAACATCAGGTTTGATTGATATTTATAAACAGATAAAAATAGACGGATCCCTGCAGCTCCTTACTAAAGCATGACCATATGTATGCCTGTATATAGCGTATTTTAGTTGCAGTTATGAAGACTGCTAGTTTTTTTTTTACATCGAGTTTTCAAGGAAATCTGTAGTTCCAGAGTGACACAGAAGTATTAATGAATCGATGCTAACACAGCTATTACTGTGTTACCAACGGTAATTATTGCTGGATGTGGGTGACGAGGGTTTTTGCATGCAAGGGACTCCTGCCTATAGTGGCAACTTTCCCTTGAGGGCCAACCACTCTGCACACAATCACCTCAGATGGGTTCACCATGGGCAACACGTAAAGATAAAAAGACACAGAGAACACCATGCGAATGAGGCTACATCACGTCAACTGGGAAGGCTAACTGGGTGAACAAATGCCAGAAGAAGTCAGTTGTGTCCGCCGAAAGGCGCAAATATTTCAGCTATGCTGTAAACAGACACAAAGCAATTAGTTCAGACAAATGAATAGAAGAAAAAAAAGTATTTAGCATTTAGTATAAAAAGTTTGTAAAGATTAAAATAAAAGATTTAACAAATATAACTGTCAAAATACTCTGCTACATGTAACATGGAAGGAAGATGAGGATGTAAATAAAATTAACTTTGGTGAATTAAATTAGAACAACTCATTTTGGGATGCTTCTGTTAAATGTAACATACCTCATCCAAGTCCCCTGCAGCAAGAAACTCTTGCATTGTTTCACTTTCACCAATTACTCTGACAGCACAAACTGCAAGAAGAACAGACAAAACTTTTTAAATTGCAAATCAAATCATTAATCCAAATTCACATCAGCATCCTAGCAAAGAAATGCAAATGAATATCAAATTTATTGTTGATATTTTAGCTACTCACCATTAACTAATGCCATTTTGTCAGCTATTCTGTTCAGTCATTTATTTTATAAATAAACTTAAAGAAAACTTGTGAAACTAGACACAATCTGCAGCAGGAAGAGTTAGATATCTGGAAAGCCTAGTTAAATGGCATTAATCAAGAGAAGAACACAGACATCAACCAAAACTGGTGATTATGCTGAGATGCTGCAGAATTATTTATTTCTGACAGCCTAATGTCCTTCTTTTGAAGGACAGATTTTCTTTTCCTGAGACCAACAGAGTGAGAATCTGAAACTGTCACAGGCAGATTCAGCTTTTTATTGGCAATAAAAGTGCAGGACACTCAAAGAAAAGTTGCCTTATGAGAGAGAGAGTATAATGTTTGCAATGGAGTGCAAACTGGTGATTGATAGTTTTTTTTTTTATAACCTAGGTGAGCTACTATTAGCTTTGGTATGCTCTCAAAATTTAGACCGTGATTTTTTTATGCTAAAGTTGAGAAGTCCTTAAATGACATTCGGTTTAAGCATTCAAATTTTTTTTTTTTTAGTTTCACAAGCTATTTAAAAGATGTGTGCAACTTTGATCATTTTGGGCGAGGAGAGAAGTAGGTTAAAGTGTCCGAGAAAGTTTCAAACTTGTGTAGGGGTCTAATCACTTTAGGTTGTGAATGCAGGGACTGGCCAGCTAGTGCTGCAAAATCAGAAGTTCAACAAATGATTCATGACAATTCCTGCCCAGGTTGAGTATTGAATGTTGAATTAAGAATCAACATCACAGCATTCAGGACACTTCCATAAGTGCTCAGTCCCCATCTTCAGCAGCAAGCGAAGAGTTCCAATTCCGATAGTAGCAGTAAACATCTGTAAATCCGTCTCATCCTTCCCCTGAGTGTTGAGTGTCAGCCAGATCCTCTGGTAACTTCTCGATGCGCCATTCTCCTTAGACATTCCCGCCCAGGTGATGTGATTACGTATACAAATGACTCTGTGTGAGAGGTAGACAAAGTGCATTGCAATTCACGGCAAAAGTGAATGGACGTCGCTTCTTCTTCACTTTCATCATTTACCTCAGCGAGGTGTTTGGGGGGTGGGGGGGGAGATGTAAGGATCGTTTGTGGACATTTTCCAATGCATTGTACAAGTTGGTGTTCATTTCTGTTAGGTTGCTCCTGATGATGTCGCTCCATCTCTTGCGAGATCTTCCCCTTGCTCTGTGTTCATTATATTTCTTCAGGGTGGCTCTTTGTGGCAGTTGGTACCAGGGTATTCTCGTCAGGTAGCCAAACCATCTCACTTAGTGATTAGTGATTAGAAAGGATTATCATCACAGTACTCCAGACAGATCCATAGGTGCTCCGATCTCCTCCTCAAAAGCTCCACTTGTCCTCTTAGTGAATTGCTCATTTCTTGCAGCTCCAGGCTGCACCCCCATGTCCATCAGTCTAGACAGGGATATGGAGTCATGTCCTTTGGCGTGCTCCTCGGTACGGTAAGTGCAGCGCATAGCATTGATAGCATCACTTCTGCCCAGTACTGGACCAGCCATAGCAACTGCAGTGTCAGCAAGATAGTCTGCACGCTCATTCCCTTGAACAAAGATGAAGGTTAGGGCAGATATTCGTGAAGTGCTTAGTGTTTCAATCCATTCTTGCCAAATCCAGCTTGGATTTTTTTAAGCATGATCATAAAGTCACTAAAAAAAGCATAAGTGTGTGAACTTGTGAGTACCAAGCCATGCTTAAGCCCTTGTTACAGCTATAGTTTCCACTGTAAGGCTACTAGTTGTAACAGCAAAGGCGCCATTTATCTCCTTGATGGTTTTCCCCCTTGAGCTTACTGTGAAGGCTCATGCACTTCGCTTGCCCCTAATTACTGACCCATCTCTGTAAACTACAGCATCACCTTCATCTATCTGTGTTTTCGTCAGTCAGTGTTCTGACTAAAGTGTCAACAATGCCACAAATCTGCTCTCTACAGCTTCCATCAAGTGTCATATGATCTGTAATATTAATTTTTGGAAAGGCATAATTATCCATTCATTTCTAAAACTAATGTCAGTAAGGCGGCAAACATGTTCGATGGCATCCTCAGCCAGACCCATCCAGGATTTGCCTCATTTGGGTTTACTCTTTTTTTTTGCTTGAATAATTCCTCATAAAGTGGGTGTCGATGGTCTGATTTCACTTTGAAAAAAGCAACAGCCCTGGATAGCTTGATTCTGTTTTCCATTGTGGGGAAATCCAAGAGGTATCGCATGGATTTACAGGAGGGGTCTCTAGTGCATCCAAGAATAATGCGCATTGCCTCGTTTTCAATTTTTTCCAGTCTGCTTATCTGTGTGGTGCTGAGTGTCATGATGGCCAAGGCATATTCAATGGTGGAGAGAACTAATGCACGATACAACATTACAAGTAGCCGTTGCTCAAAGTTTGCAGCTCCCATACCTTTTATTGCGGAGAGATCTTTCTTGGCTTTGGTTATAATGTGGTCTACGTGTTTTTTAAATGCTAAGCATCTGTCGAATGTTATACTCAGGTATTTCATGGAATCAGATCTCTCCACGTCAGCGCCACATAGTTTTATTATCGGCATTAGTGTTTTAGAAAGGTTATTATTTAATGAGAACTAGGTGACTATCGCTTTTGATAGATTAATTGTTGCCCCTGAGGTGTTGCACCAGGATGATATGCGATTTAAATGTCATTTCTGTTCCTGCCCCGTCGGTACACGAGGATATCATCCGCACATGATAGAGTTCTTCCTCTGCCACTCAGTTGTTCTCCTGTGATCTTGACTGTGTAAATGTTGAAGAGGATAGGAGACAATGGAGAACCCTGTCACAAACCAGGGTGTATTGTTATCGGCTCAGAAGACCAACTACCACATCCTTCCTCTGGAAAAGTGCAGCAGATATCCATCGAATGAGATGTGGGGTGGATGTTGAGTTCAATTAACTGATACATTAGTTGGTGGAAGAGAACTTTGCTGTATGCACCCTCCAGATCTATGGCGACTGCACATGTTTCAAATCTAGCTTGAAAACCTTTAAATGTGTCATGTGCAAAGACGGCAGCATAAGCCATGTCTCTGTATTTTGTCTGTATCCTCTAAGTGTGGAGAGTAGCAGCTGATGTATTTCAACATGGCTTGCCAGTCTTCTCGCTATTATCTTTTCCAATGTTTTGCCTAATGTGTTCTACATCATAATGATTCTATAGCCATGCAGCCAGCTTTCTGAGATGGTACCATTACAGATGCTGTCATTGTAGGCTTTACATTGGACCTCCATGGATTTTGTGGGCAGCTTTGCAATATCTTCATAATGAATGCCATCAGGGCCAGGAGCAGACCTCTTTGATGTTTTGATGATGTTCTTAATTTCAGCGACAGTAATACGCTGATCATCTTTAATGCCTGTACCGGCACGTTGCAACGACCATATCAATGTTAGTCTGACGGGTGGCATTGTCTTGCGTACAGATTTGCTTAAGGTATCTGTCAAGGAGTGCTCTTCCTTTCTCTTTATCAGACCTGTTCCATGTCTGGTCTTCATTACGGAAGTCTCTGATGCCTACGTGTCTGGGAGCACCTGTCATAGCCTTGTGTACGGACCAGAATTTTGCAAGAGATCTTTCCTTGTACACTTCATGGCAAAAATGTCCCAGGTTGTGTCCTTTGCTTGCTGGGTAACTGCTCTGAAGGCTGCTGTTGTGGTCTGCATGGTGTGTTTACATTCCCACAGTAGGTCTGGAGTAGAGTCAGTGGATTTCATTGCTTTCTGCCAGATCTTTACAGCATGTCTTTTAAGTACCCACGCTGACTCAACCTCATCGTTCCACAACAATGGCTGTTGCAGCTATTTTCTTCAGCCTACATGGTGCAGGCTTTTGATTTTCCTAAGCTCGCTATGACATCATTTTCTGATGTGTATCTAAAAGGGTTTAAATTGATCCTATGATTCTGTGCTGACACCTTTTTTTAAGAGAATAACACAGGGACAGTGGTCGCTGCCATGATTACCTAGTACATACCAACTACGGTGTGGACTAAGTGCAGGTGAAACTAAAGCCAAGTCAAGCACACTGTCTTCTTCTTCTGGTTGACAGGCCATCCTGGTGATTCTTCCATCGTTTAGGCAGACTAGGTCCAGTTCCACCATGGCATCCTCCAAATCCTCTCCTTGTCTGTTTGTTGAACTATTGCCCCATCGGTAACTTTTAGCATTGAAATCGCCACAGAAAGCTATATTTTCTTCTGTTTGCATTATTTCTTGAAGGCACATCCACTTTTCTCTGCTTACTTTACCGTTACATGCGTAGACATTAACCAGCATAAAAGACCGCGTCACACGTATTGTAACAGCTTGTAACTGGAGGCTGGTATCTTGCTATTTAGACATGTCAACTTCATGGGCTTCGAAATTATCTCTGAATAGAATAGCCTGTCCCCGGTGTAGCTTGTTCTGAAACGTATGAAATCCTGTGAGTTTCAGTGTATTGTCACCTAGGAGTGTTTCTTGCAGAGCAACCATGTCAGCACCATATACTAATTTTTAATTTGTCCAGGATAGGTCATCTCTGTTTGACACTGGCACAATTTTGAACATTCTTTCGACCTATCCTTTCCAATTTCAGTAGTGATTTTCTGGCCCCAGCTTGTTTTACTTTCTGATTATTTTTTCAGCCTGATGGGTGTTTTCTGCGCTTCCTCCTTTTAATGTGTACATCACTATTATTTATCTGTGGAGCAAAAAGAAGATGTCAGCTTAAACGCACGTACTCCGTCGCGTAAGCTGAAATCCTGGACCGACATTTTCACACGCGGCAAGTCGCAGAGGTCGTCAATGTTGTTGCTAAGGCCGCCATGACGCCGATTGGCAGCATAAACATTGAACACACACTAAAAACGCAGTGCATAATCGCAATACAGGCCTTGAACAAATATCTTGCACTGTAAAACATTTCTGCGCTGCCTTTGAGTCGATATTTCAGTATGGTCAAAGTGAAATACACCGGATAAAAAGAGAAATCATGGCTCAAAAGCATAAACACAACAAATGTCACCATGTTGGAGAACGGAAGACCAAAAAAACAATCTCACTTGTTGTTCTTTAATGAATTGTATGACTGGTTTCAGTCCTAGTCTTCTTCTAATTTCTTCATTCCTGATTTGATCTCTTTTTGCCACACCGACAGCTCTCCTAAGACATCTCATCTCTGTTGTTATGATCTTCCGCTCATTAGTTGTAGTAAGGGTCCATGTTTGGCAGTGGTAGCACAATGTCGGCCACACACAAAAAGTTCTTATAATTTTTGCTTTGGTTGACAGAGGTATCTTTCTATGGGTCAGAAGCGGTGTTAACTGTCTCATATCATGAAAATGACTCTAGATATTTAAATTCACTTTACTGCTTTATTTTGCTTTGTTTCTGTGTTATTTAATTTAATTGATATGGTTTCTTGTTGTCTACCTATAACCATTACCTCTTGTCTTATCAATGCTTATCTTCATATTATATTTCTCACACGTAGTATTGACTTGGTCTATATGGTTTTGTAAACTCTCTTCTGTTTCAGCTATTACTACTTGGTCATATGCAAATAACAATGAGATATCATTTTTTTTCTTCGCTCTCTGCTTCTCTGCATATATTGTCGATGTATGTTATAAAAAGCAGAGAAGATAGCACACAACCCTGTCTTGCTCCTGAATTTACTACAAAAAGTTGCGATGCACCCGCTTTTATTCGTATGCAACTTTTACTTGATGTATATAAGCTCTTATACACTTCAGTTAGATGTTTGCAGATTCCATTTCAAACAATCCGACAAAATATTCCTATCCACTTTGTCAAATGCTTTTTTCTTGATCTATAAATGCATGTCTTACCATACTCTATTGCTCTTTCTGTCAACAGTCTTAATAAAATTATTCATCTGTGCAATTTCTGTTACATCTTAAACCCATCTGGGCTTCTTAAAGTTGTTCTTTTATAAATGGTCATAATCTTCTTTCAATTAATTTGGCATACATTTTTCCTTTGTGGCTTACAAGTAATATTCCTCTGTAATTAGTGCACTCTTTCTTATTCCCTTTATTTTTCCATATGGGTATAATTACTGCTGTTTGCCAGTCATCTGGTGTATCTTGTTCTAGCCAGGCAGTCTGGGAAATTCGCCTGACCCATTTCTCCTGTTTCTCCAGCTGCTTTGATAGCTTCTGCAGGGAGATCATCAATACCAGTTGTGTTGTGCCTTTATTCTGTTAATATAACTTCTTGCTCTAGTGTCTCTATCTCTTCTGATGTCTTTGTTATAGTATTGTTGTTTGCATTGTCATCTATCTTTATTCCTGAAATTTAGTAGTTCTTTAAAATAGTTAAGTTACTCCATCTCACTAGAATCATTTTGGGTGCTAGAATAGGTTGTCCTCTTTCATCATTTAGTATTTCTGTTGGATTATATTCCTCATTGCTGTGTTTTATCCCTCTTACTTTCTTGTAGTAGTTTCTTATTGCTGCTTTTTTCTTCTGCTGCCAACATTTCTCCAAACTTCTACCCTTGAATATTTCTTGTCGGTTCTTATTGCTTTATTGGCTTCTTTTCTGGCTTGCCTATACCTTGTGTAGTTTTCTTCTGTTCTGTGTTTTAACCAGAAATGGCAAGCTTTCTTTTTGTTTTTTCACCATTTCCTTCATTTTTTCATTCCACCATGTTGATATATTACACCCTGATTTCCCTTTCCTTTTAGTTCCGCATATTTCCTGTGCTACAATCTTGATAGTATCTCTAAAATTAATCCATTCCTCCTTCACCCCAAGTGCAAGATCTGGAAGTGCTTTGTACTTATCTTGTAATATTTCTGGATAATTTTTACCCTTTTTCTTTGTTGTCTAATTCTTGCCATTTTATAATTTCAATATTACATATCTTCTTCCTAGCTTGCGGCTTTACTTTTACTTGTGTATCTGCGGTCACCATTTTATGATCTGTGTCAAAGCTGATATTCGGTATGGCTCTAACATCAGCGAGCTCACAGAAATCTCTTTTCCTTATCAGGATATAATCAGTTTGGCTTTTTATTTCTGGCTCCTTAAATTTATACCAAGCGAACACATGAGAGTCTCTATGCTAAAAAAAGTATTGGCAATTACAAGGTCACATTGTGCACATATTTCTAGTAGTCTTTCGCTATTTTTTTTTATCTCGCTGTTGTTAGCGCCACAGTTTCCTAGAAATCTTGAGAACGCTCTCCTGTTGTTTCCTACTTTGCCACTGAAGTCCCCTATTTTGAAAAGTTTATCTGATGGATCAGTTATAGAAATTACAACACTGTGTGCAACAAAGCCTAGCATATGATATCACCATATCTAGTTTGAGAAAGGAGGTTGAGGCAGTCAGTGCTGCCTTCTGCTGGACTGATAATCAGCTGTACACACATGTCATAATTGTAACTGACTCACAGAGTATGTTGAGAAAGGTGGAGTAGTAAGCATCCCTTCAGAGGTCATGGGTAGTTAGTATCCTTTGGATATTTTCTTCAGGTCATTCTGGTGTGTTGGGAAGCGAGCAGTCAGATAGTCTGGCATGTGCTGCACCACTTGGTGGGGAACTGACGTATGAAAAGCTAGATGTTGTGAAGGCCATCTGGGAAAGACTGAACATTGCGGAGGCACATACAGGTCATTGCGGTCTGAGGAGAATGGCGCTATTGGGAGTTACCAGGGGATCTGGCCAATGCTCAACATTCCAGGGTAAGACGAGACGGATATACAGTATACCATCAGAACTTTTTCCTTGCTGCTGAAAACGGGGACGGAGCGCTTAAGAGTGTGTCCCGAGTGCCATGATGTTGATTTTTAATTCAACATTCAAGCTATTTTATTTGCCCAATGCCTTTTTTTTGTGTTGCTTTGGCAGCTCTTGATATAGCAAGTTTTTCAGTTCTCTATCTTCCAGCAGGTCACTGTGCCTGTAAGGTCACAGTGAAATAATAGAATACTATCACACTGTGGGTCGCTGTGCCTATTAATGTGATGTCTTTGTTTTTACATGAAATGTATTCCTACGTTTATTATGGAAGCCACAAAATATAATTGAAAAATCACTCAGATACTGAGCTCTATGAGGTTAAACTTGTAGTTAATAGTTCAATAGTAGTTATTACATCAACCTCTGCTCTGTAGCTTGCTTTCACTGAGACACTATCTGGGTATCTGATTATTATTATTAAAATACTGTAGCGCAGTGATTCCCAAACTGTGGGTGCCGCAACCTCTTCACAGGAGAACCGGTAATTTTTCAAAAATACACAAGTTTAATTTTTTTTACATCTTTTACCTACGAATAGTCATACTTTTACTTAGGTTAGGGTGCTGTGGAAACATTTTAACTGAAAATGGCGCCGCAACTAAGAAAAGTTTGGGAAACACTGCTGCAGAGAATAGGTACTCAATGAAAATTTGGTAAAATAAAATTTTTTTTTTTTTAAATTAACTTCCTGAATGGTGGAATTTATCTGCTTGTACGTGCATGCGAGTATATTTATGTGCGCAAATGTAACAGTTTAAAAAAAACAAAAGTTGTTTATATCAACTACAGGATTTGGTAAACCAACGGCATAATTTGTTGACTGTTTGTGATTATACTCGGTAATTCTGCGTTCAGAAGTCTGTCAATACTTACTGAATGGCTGACTCTTATACAGCAGACGTCATGGCAGTGCCAGACTTTTTTAAAGAAATGACCCTGGCTCCCAGTCTTAAATGGGTACCAGGTGCAGTCCTGGAAAGTAAAGGCGGCCGGCATGATGAGCACATCATCCAACATGCCAAATGGTTTATAAAATATACATCTAACGCTATGTACCCAATACACCTCTACAGAATTCCAGTCAAAATTATTGATCATCTTTGTCGACTTCCAAAAAGCCTTCGACAGTATCCATCGTCAAACACTCTGGAAATTGCTTAACATCTATGGTTTCCCCATCAAATATATCAACATCATAAAATCTTTTTATAATGAAACACAATGCTGTGTAAGAACTGATTCCGGCAATTCTGACTGGTTCCCGGTGGAAACAGGAGTGAAGCAAGGCTGTGTCCTATCGCCGATGCTTTTTGGTATAGCAATCGACTGGGTCATGCACAAGTGCATAAATAATGCAAATTTAGGCATTACATGGGTTGACAAAATTCTGGAAGACCTAGACTTCGCCGACGACATAGCACTCCTGAGTTCAGAACACACAGACGCCCAAGAAAAAATAAATTGACTCCAGAATTTCTCAGAACAAATTGGACTCCAAATTAACACCGCAAAAACAAAAATTCTAGACCTTACCAACAGTTCAGTTGATATCACGCTGAACAACAACAGCCTTGAAAGAGTCAACAGCTTCACTTATCTAGGGAGCAAGATGTCATCTACAGGAGATACCGCACCAGAAATACCATTTAGAATAGCACTGGCATCTAGTGACTTCAATAAACTGTCCAACATCTGGAAATCAAAGACACTTAGCAAACAAACAAAACTCAAGATCTTCAATTCTTGTGTGATTCCAGTACTAACCTATGGATGCGAGAGCTGGAAATCAACGAAAACTCTAGACACAAAATTAGACAGTTTTAAAAATAAATGCCTTAGAAGAATACTAAATTTCAAATGGTCAGATTTCCGAACCAATACACAAATAAGGCAAGAATCCAGGCAAGAGTATGTGTCTAATTTTATACGAAAACGCTGCTGGAACTATGTCGGCCACGCCCTTAGAATGGATAAATCAAGACTTCCTTACCAAGCCCTCATTTGGACACCACAGGGGAAAAGATCTCGTGGAAGACCAAGGGAAACCCTACGTAGAACTATCATCAGAGAAGGCTCACTCATGGGCCACTCAAACATCCAAGACCTACAACAGATTGCAACGAACCGCCATGCATGGAGAGTCATGACCTCTGCCCTATGTGCCGCACTCAACACAAGATGAAAGACTAACTAACTAACTAACTAACTAACATAGAGGTTTTAACAGCTTTTAACAGCAAACAAATTTGGTCCTACAGATTATGAAAGTTACTAAACTTAAAGTAAGCATCAGTTGTTAATCCTTAAGAAAACATCTACTGTTAATTCTATACAGAGAACAATTTAAACTTGACAACACTAACTGAACACCACAATTAGTTTAAATGTGCAAATTAAAATGTGTTTAAGACCTTCCATCGAGACAAATTTTTTTTTTAAATCAGGGTACACATGGCACAAAAGGAGTGGGGTAAAACAATAAAGGAGGATATGGCACTCACTAGAAAGTAAATCAAGTATGATCCAAGAGATCACCCCCCCCCCCCCAGCTCCAGCACGAGTATAGACAGCAGAAACAATAATATCAGGAAGCTAGTGGGCACAACACCATTTGATTGCTAAGAATTTATTTATTGTGTAATATAATTTGAAATATATATTTTGTTTTTTTATGAGACATGAAATTAATGGCAGGTAGAGTGTGTTTTAACATTATTTATTAATATTTTTCTTAGCTGTTAATAACCCCCCCCCCCCCCCTTTTTTTTCCCCCCCCCCCACAATCTCTCTCTCTCTCAACCGTGGGATATATTATTTTCATGGGGTGTGTCCAAAAAAAGGAGGGGATACACAAAAACATAAGATAAAAATATCAGGAAAATTCTTCAAGATTATAAAACAAAACAATGCTTTATGATAATGTAGAAGAAAATTTAAAAACATAATGGAAACTCTAAAAAATGAAGAAGAGAAGATTCAGACGTTAAGTAAGATTTTCAAGATTTAAAGTACACATTTTTTAACTACATCAAGAATTAAACATTTATTATAACTCACATAAAAATAATTATTTTTAAACAAGAACAAGTTGTACCTTTTTCAAGATATAATTCCAAACCCCGTCTTCTCTGGTCTAACTGTTGCTCTGATAATGTAAAAAGTTTTTTGCCTGGCAGTCTTGGAAAATTGAAGTCTGGAAATTCTCTTTTCAAGTTGGCATGTAATGTATCAAATTCTCTGTATCTTCTGGAACACAAATGTCTACCAGCCATATAGATGTTAAATACCTGTAACATAACAATATATTTTAATGCAAAAACTCACTTTTAAAACTTCTACTGAGCTAGTGTTTAAATCTCTTAAACTGTTCCAAAAACTGGTTGATTTAATGTCTGCATGCAAAACCAGCCTTAAAAGTCCAAATCGAGCTCAATGTATGACTTAGTTTGCAAGCATAATGTAATTTTCAAAATCAAGCCACAATGATGCAACTGTGAACAACAACCCATTATGAACTATTCTGAAATGAAGCCAAAATGAATGCAGAATGAGAACACAAGTTTTATAATGATCTAATATTCATTTCTGGCCTAACACTTGGTGCTTCTTTGGTTTCACACCATATGTCTTGCAGCTATTGCAGACTGTTCAATTTTACAGATTTAGAGTCATCTCTTAATTCACTTGCATTACCATTCTGAATGGCATCAGTATATAAGCCAAGGCCATTGCTTGTCTGCTTTTCTGCAGTAGTCCTGCCAGCAAGGCAGTCATCTTGCTAATTTCTCATACATCTAAATGCCCATATAAAAGAAATGTGACTTCATTTTTTTGGGGGTCAGACATGACATCCTCTGCTCCAACCAGATACTTAGTGAGTATTTATCAGTATAACCACTTCTGACTCCGACAGACATTCACAGAGAATTATGAATACTGGTGACTCATTTGTGAATGCTTTCCCTTTATGTCTTACTTAAGTAACAAACTGTTTATCATATCTGCACTGTTTCATCACATTACTATGTGTGTTTCAATCCAGTTTACCTGTTTTACAGTCAAGTAAAAGCTACTTTTATTCTGTTACCTTATAAATTCCCAAAAATTATTCTTAAAACATGTTATCCAATTTTATGTAAACATTAACAAAGAGAACCATGTATAAGATATACCATACCACATATCTTTCGCCCATATGGTCCACATAATTACAGTCCGGTATGGATATTGGGAGGGATCTCCGTTCTGAATAATCAATATATGAAGGGCCTGATGAGTCATCACTTGGTTCAAGTTTTTCTGCAACTTGTTCTGGCACCGAGATAACTGTTTAACCTTATAAATTCCCAAAAATTATTCTTAAAACATGTTATCCAATTTTATGTAAACATTAACAAAGAGAACCATGTATAAGATATACCATACCACATATCTTTCGCCCATATGGTCCACATAATTACAGTCCGGTATGGATATTGGGAGAGATCTCCGTTCTGAATAATCAATATATGAAGGGCCTGATGAGTCATCACTTGGTTCAAGTTTTTCTGCAACTTGTTCTGGCACCGAGATAACTGTTTTTGTTTAAAAAAATGATTGAAGAGATTATTTCATTTATTTATACACATTACGGAACATGCAAGTAAATTAAAATCTGCAACAACGATAAGGACTTTAAAAAGAAATGAAGATCTTGTAACATGTATTAATATGTTAATGTTGCCTTCTTTCCTCTACTGATCAGAAGATGAATTTGAGTTTACATATGCTTTTTAATATTATAGTGTTAGGGTAAACCAAAATAAATTCCCAAAGGATCAACTTTTTATAGTCCGATTTACCCCCAAAATAGTTTTTTTTTGTCAATACAATGTGTAAGCTCTGAGAATTCTAAAGCAATGGAAGTCTTATGATTGTTAGAATTGTTAGCTTCTAGACATAAAAATTGAGATTTATTTTCCCATAAAAGCATTTTTAAAATAAAATTAAAAGGCTTAACTTTTGGCATCTAAAGGATGTTTTAACTGTAAATGGCTGACTACCATCAATATTGGAACAATAGTTGAGTTTTGCTTTACTTTTATAAACACATACTTTCAATTTTCTATACTATGGGTATCAAATAAGAAACCTACTTTCAGTGGAAATAGGCAGGTTGCTTCGTGCTCATACTATGTAGTTATGCATTATTAAATATAAAGGGGAAACAGAAAGCAATCACATGAAACTGACCATTAAAGGAATGAATGGAAGGCTAGAGCAGAGCCAGATACAAAGCAGAATGCCAAGTTGTTCAAACTATTAAAAAAAAAAAAGATAGTGTTAATTACCTTTATCAAATGTATCTTTGCGACTCCTGCAGCTATGTAGCACTCAAGAAAAGACAACAGCATAGACTACAAAAATGACTAATTGAGAATTGAAATCTAGCTGCTATGGGAGCAATCTACCAGACATACTATTCTGTTTATGACCTATACTGATATTACCTTCAACTAAAGTAGATTCCCAAAGAAAGCAAATGAACTCAGAGATGTGGCATGTTAACCTCGATGTTTATTAGGTATGAAAGTAAGGAGAAGGATAACTGAGTGAGTGAGAAGCGGACAGTGTGCTTTTTCTCCGGGTGCTCTTTTATTATTTCAGTGGCATAGGAGTTGCCAACAAGATAATTAGCTTGTCCTAGCAGCCCACTATTGTTGTAGGATAGACTTACCGGCTCTCCTTGCACCTTTGGGCGCAAGCTGGACGGCTTAGGTCGGCTTAGTGGGAGTTCTCTCCCTTAGCCGCATTGAAAACAAGTAGCGGAAAAAGTCACGAATCAAACAAGACAGTCAGGTTGACATCAGGGCTGCCAATGATTGGTTGTGTCCCCCAGATCTGGGTTTTTCTTTTGACGCTGCGGGGAAATCTGGGTTGTTTTTTTTTTGGTGTTTTGCCGATCTGTATGCTTTAATGACCGATAATTTTGCGTGGTTAGGGGTAGGGTTAGGGGTAGGGTTAGGATTAGGGGTAGCGTTAGGGTTACGGTTAGGGGTAGGGGTAGGGTTACGGTTAGGGGTAGGGTTACGGTTAGGGGTAGGGTTAGAGGTAGGGTTAAGTTTAGCGTTAAATGTGACAATTTTGACGCCGTAGTTCCCTATAATTGCGCACAGTCACATACACACCCAAACAGTCGACGGACGGTGGATGCTACTGACACGGAAAATTCGCCACCGATTGGGCACCAGCCGCGCGCTATTGCTGTCATATTTGGCACACTTCTAGTGGCGCCACTCCCACAAGCATCAGATTGTCGCCCAGTATTTGGACGTTCTACGTCACCATTTTCACATCTAACCATACCCCTAACCCTAACCCTAACCCAATCCCTAACCCTAACCCACACCCTACGCAGCCCTACATGCAACCGTATGATGATTACGCAACCCTACACGCAACTGTACGCAACCCTACACGCACCCGGATGATAATAGGTAAGTATGTCATTTGATTCGTGACTTTTCCGCTCGTTGTTGTCAATGCGGCCAAGGGAGAGAACTCCCACTAAGCCGACCTAAGCCGTCCAGATTGCTCCAAAGGTGCAAGGAGAGCCGACTTACCTTCTTGTCCTCTGTCCCAGGAGTGAGGTTTCAGTCTTTCTGCCGATTGGGACTACCCTTGTAGACAGTTTTAGTTTCACTACTTCTAACGAGCCATGTTCAGACTGATGTTTATCTTCTGTTTAGGAACTCTACTCTACCTAGGTGTATTCTGCATATAGAGCTAGAACTATATTTTCTAGAACAGATCAATCGGCACTTGGTGGGTGATGTGGTCAGTATCACGCCAGCGGCCTTTACTTCCATAACTTTAACTGATAGCCATTTAAGGCTGGGTCAACCTGGGAGCAAGGTCACCTTTAAAAATCAGGACCCAAACCCATGACCTTCCTATCAGTTACAGCACCCGGCTCCCCAACAGAGAAAGACTGCCTAAAAGAAAGAGGGATTGAAGAATCAAAGATGAAGAATATGTTAAAAATTGATTCACAGTGAGAACACTTTTAGAAAAAATTACACAAGAGTGGTGAGCAAATATTGCAGCCTTAAATCCATGCAGAAGAATATTTAATGATGTGAGCAATAATCAATAAATGTTGATGTTTAAAACACCATTATTAACAAATGCTGACAAATCAAACACATAGTCAAACAAAACCCATACCAGTCAAGGTAAGAGAATCTCCTCCTGATCGGATGTAATCTACCACCTGCTTGTGTGTAGCACCCTCTACATTCATGCCATTTCTACAAGTACAAAGGAGAGTAATGTTTTTAAAAAAATCTGATACTTTAACAGTACAGTGACATACATCATTGAAGTCATGGAAAGGGGAAAAAAACACTCATTTTGTTTGTAAACTGACAATATTGTTCAATTTTTTCTCAAACATATGAAACCATTCTACTTTAGAATTTGCACAACCTTTTATGAAATTACAATGTACAAAGTATGGTAGTTGGAGACAATAATGTCTGGGATTGCTGGTCAGTAAAGTGCTAAAAACACTGGAAGATCTGAGGATTTTTGGGAGTATTGTGTTCACACTGCTGCTAAGAATGCATAAGAGGCACAACAGATGTATAAGATGTCAACCAGCATAGAACTTCTTCTGCTTCTTCTTCTTTGCGTCCTCTGTTACTGCTTCAAGAGTCAAGGGAGATATAAGGTCCTGCTTTGAGAATGCAAATGTTAAATTTTCTGACACAGAAGTTCAAAAGCAGCTACAGAGAAACCAGGACTCAGGATTGTCACAGCCAAAAGACCGAAGAAAAGAAATGTGAACCCAACAGAGGCTGTGATCTATGAGTAGGAGAAACACTACCAATGAAGGTACTTTTTGACAATCTGCCACAGAAGCCAGAAAGCTACATCTCGCCGATCCTTTAAAGCTCATACTGCCAGAAGGCATGGCATACGGTTTCAAACTGTCTCAGCAAGACCACCATTTGTCGATACTGTTTAAAGTGACACCCTTTTGAAGAATGCTCACTGGCCAAGAAGAACACTGACTTTAAAAAGCCTAACAGCAACAGGAAATTCCCCAATTGTTCTAGTGCTCACAGTGCCAAGTATCAAGGCTGCCCCTACCTACAGCAATGCCGGCAAGCATTCACAGCTACAGTAAGGGAGAACATACCCTACCATGAGGCAAGGCAGAGGTACGAGGCACCTAGGAAGACCAGCACAAAAAATTAGCTCACAATAGAAGCCAACTTGAGCCACCCAGAAAAGCTACAGGTACCAGTCAACCAACCAAGCAAGCTGAGGCAGCCAAGGAAAACTGTCAAGATGCTATTACAAATGCAAGGCCAGATCGATAAGATGAAAGACGTTATCATCGTTATCGAGAAAGAGTTGGCAGAGCTTAAAGAAACAAGAGAATCCACTTATAGAAAAGCTGCGCTAATTGTTCAGGTGAATGCAGAAGAAAGAAACCCTACAAAGAGAACCTAACTCATGTAAACCAGCACAGAAACCAAGCATCAGCAGTGCTGATAAAAGTATCAAGACTGAGCCAAAAGAGCAGGAACACAAGTGCCAGGAGACCGAAACTTTACAAACCGAGAGCGAGACTGAGGCAGAGACAGAAGTACTGCCGGCATAAACACAAGAAAACTCTGAAACGAAACCAGACGAGCAACACAGTGAGCTGGAAGAAACAAGATACGAATTCCCAGAGACTGTTGTCGATGGCGACAGCGCAAAAACCAGCCAGACATGAAATAATAATCAGAAAAACAAACAGTCCATAGAAAGCCACCAGGAGACTTACCTGCTGACTGACTCAACCAGAAAGCACAAAATAAAATATGATGAAATGAAAACCCAAAACGTTGCAACATATAACGGAACAGAGCAGAGAGCAGTCCTCCGGCTGTAGGTTGAATGTAGCCATCATAACTATCAAAATCGAATCGAAATTGCTGAGAAACTGAGACTTTGCTATCAGCATGCCACTACTGTTGGGCTTAACACCCAAGCTTTGAGACAGAAATTTGTGGCCTGGTGCTCTGATTTTCCAGGTAGGTGAAATTATTTTCAATCTTTATTTCCTGACAAGAATCACAATTGTCCCTCTGCTCAATAAGCATTTACTCCTTTACAGTACTTTTTAATGAACATTCTCCATTCCAGTAAGGCACTATCAAATCTCTCTATATCTTAACTGATGTTGTCATGTATGTTTTCAGACGCATGTTTTTCAAAGTGACATAACTTGAACATTGAATTTAATGAACTATCTAGCTTGTTTATGAAAATCACGAGTGTGAAGATGTTTTTAGCAGTCTCTTCACATGTGATTATTTTGTTTGTCTTACATACAGCTAAATTGATGAAATGTATTAAACTCATGGGGAGGCTAATGCCGGAGATTGACCCCGGAGAGTAAAACCCTGAGATTCATTTTTAATGTCGCTCTAGAAATACTGTTATCATTCTGGGTTCACACATTATTCAGGCATTTATTCCAGTTTGTTCTATCAAACTGAATGTCAATTTTGAGTCTGCATGAGAGAAGACATCAGACTTAGAGGACTCTACTATCATAACAGAACATTAGCAAAAGGAAATGTAAAAACTACAATGTGAGACGAAGCTATTCCAGTCTAGAGGGCTCTGAGCTTAAATATGGGTATTTGTTTGTTTATCACAGTTACCATCAAGGGTGGTGACCAGTCGGCACAGATTCGTTGCAGACAGTCTGAGTATAACGACCTGCTTGAAGCAATGAGGATGACAGGCTGGGAAAAGTTAGACAGTCTCAAACTGAGATCTGTCAGAGTTTCATTTAACTTCTTTGTGAAAGCTATGGTAATTTTTATTCATACAATATAACACCAACGTAACACCATCCTCACTCTACCATCATATGCACGTACTGAACTCACTGAATTACCTCATTACCATGACTGAGCTATTATCATTTATGAGTAAAATACCATCAATTTGTTTTTGGTTAGATTGAGTCAATAAAATCTTGTTCAAGTTTTTAACTCATAGCTTCTAACTACTTTTCATAGTTCCAAGTGGCTTTGATGTTTAATTATAAAAACTTAGTTTTAAAGGGTAAAACAAACACTATCACACTTGGTGGGGGCATTCGTTATAAATTAGTAGCAGGAGAGGAGAAAGCTGCAGTGGTTAACTGTGTATCTTGATATTCTTTCATTGAATTCATCTTGAAATCTAACTACCCTTTTTCCACTCCTGTGGATACAAGTACAGCTACTTTCATTTTATTGTATCAGCCACTTTTTGCTGTTTTCCTGGTTATCCAGAACTTTGACTGGGGTCAACATAGCTCAGATATTAGCCCAGTTTCTTACATGGTTGTGCAGTGTTTGGATTCAAACCCATACACTCACTACACAAGTGTATATTCATGTGGGGATTGCAACACACAGGAGAAGTTTGAGTGTGCGGAAAGAGATAAGAAAGATCGGACAGTTTTTCAAGCGCTGTGCAGCAGAGGCAAAAAAAGCAAAGTGGGAGAATTTTATTGATGAGATATGGGGCGATAAGACATTGGGAAAGTTTTGGAAGCTACACAGACAGCTACTTACTAGCCCTCAAAGGGCTTACACTGCTTAGACACTGGAATAAGCCAGCTAAGTAACCATTCTTGGGGCAGTGATGTCAGTCTGATGTTGTTGTTGAATATCTCTGCCATTTCCTTTAGGTCTTCTTCCCTCATATCTTTCATATAGCTATACCTAATTCCATCTGAACCTAGGGCACTATATTTCATTTCATCAGCACATTTCTGATGTCCTTAAAGCGATGCTTACCTTTTGAAACTAAATCGTATTCTGTTAATTTCTACATTTTTTGTATGGTACAGGGTTTTTAATTGAAGACCTCAGATTGAAAAAATACTATCAGACTGACTGTGCACTCAATGGTTGCTATGGAAACCAAGATAAATAACGGCCATATTTAATTTCTTCAGATACGTCAAGTCTAAAAACCACTATTTTTGTACGTACAGGCTCAATTTTGTTGTATATTTATATATTCATAGCCCTTTTAAGACAAGTACGGAATGTTTTTTTGATATCACTAATCATTTTTTTAAAACAAATTTAGCATAAATTGTTCGACAATTTGGCTATCCGCCGCTGGCGCGGCCTGGAATAGGGCTAAACTAGATGGCTAGGACCCACGAGCAGCAGCCGCGGTGTGCTCGTGACCGCTGGTGCGCAATTAACACGCGACTCTGGCTCGAAAGGATATTTTGCGGCTGCCATCTTTGCCGACCGTTAGTCGGAGGATAGCCGACAATTTTTTTGGCTTTCTGACTGCTACACAAAAATTAAACCTTAATTTCACAAACGCTCTTGTTTTTGTATAACTAATACAATGTTGAATAAGTGTACAAAGTAACTCTCTTCTGCATGCTAGATGCTTCTAGTCTCTTCACATAGTAAATCCAAAAAACTGGGCAGTGTCTTGAGAAGCAACAGCACCAAAGTTGAACTCTCTTGCTGCAGTTACTACTGCAAACTGAACGCGCTTGCGTGAGGCAAACTTGTCTTCAGTACAACAAGCTTAGATCAGGCTGTGTAAATACTCATTTGAATTCTGAGTTTTTCCTGAAAGACATCCACTAAGCAGTTTAGGGTCAGACAACCTCTCATAAATTTGCACAAGATACTTCTGTAGCTTGTCACAGCTGAGCCAAGTGTGTAACATCTTGTCATGAGGACCCAGGAACTGGTGCTTAGCCAGGGCAGACTGGAAAAAAAAAAACACGAAGATTGCTCTCCACTTTGGCACATTTCATGGCGTGGAGTTTTGTCTGTTGAAAAACAATGATGCAGTGAAGCCATAACACTGTTCCTCATGGACTCTACACTTGTGCGGTTTCTTATCGCTGTATTGAAATAAATGGTCAGCTTATGAATGGTATTTTGTGTAAGCTGACCTTTACCACGTCTAGGGTCACGCCTTGCTTTCGGCATTCAGGAAAAACATTAAGCAGTGTTGTTCCCAGGCCTTTAATGACATGCTTGATGCATTCCTCTTTGTTTACGTACCCCCCCCCCCCCCCCCCCCCCCCCCAGGGTTTGATCTTGGTAAGCTCCATAAATGCTTTAGCATCAAAATCAGAAAGTATTGATGTATGACGAAGCTTAGGATGGGCCACAGACCGCTGCCACAGCACTCATGCAGCCTCCACCTCCATTATTCCAGCAGACCCTGTGAAATTATTATCACAGTTTAGCAGATGGTCTGCTTTATATGCTTAAAATTCAGCTGGATTAGATTTGGAAACTCTCTTACCAATGGTTTCACACATCTGACAATATGTGGACATAACATGAACATCTATGCAAAGTCCAGTAAGTACATCCACTGCTCAGCCAACCCCAATGTAGGAGGACGTGTGGCCTCTCAGCCAAATGCCATCAAAGCTGACAGTAATATCCAGTACATCACTGTCATGTAGAGTGATGCCTGACTGCTGTGCACGGTTTGAGAGAAAACCATGTCCTCCAGATCTTCTAACTTTGAATATAATTTACTTGCTTTCTTGTGAAATTTTTTCTGATGAAGACCTTGCAGGTTCGTATTTCACAAAAATTATTGAATGTAGCGGCACCCATTCAACAAACTAATGCAGAATAAACAAACTGTTTGTTGAATCAAAAAGATCTATCGCCATCATTACTTCTTGAAGCTAGGTACCTTCTAGTAACTACTTTTTCACAACAAGAGCAGTAAACTTCTGCATGCACAGCTAATCCTTGAGTTTTCTTGCTGTCAGTTTTCAAAATAAGACCACAAATTTTACATAGGGGACAACACATTTTGATGATTTCATCAATTTCCCAAAAGTCAACTACTTCTCTGTTCTCCAGTTTTTTACATCCACTATTATCAACAGAAACACACATGCTGCTAGAGGAGGTCATAAATTCATACATATCTCTCTTAAACTGGCTTTGGGGTTTTTCTGCAAGAACACGATGGTACAGAATCACTTCTTCTTCTTCTTCACTTCCTCTTTTACCGCTGTGGGTGTCGAGGGAGATATAAGGTTCTGTTTCTGGCTCTTCTGACCATAGGCACATCGTGCTGTTGTAGAGCTTCTCTGATGTTATCCTTCCATCTTGTTCTTGGTCTACCTCTTGCTCTACGTCCTTCTTCTCTTTCCATGTATGCTTTGTATGGTATGGTGTCACAAGGCATTCTCTCTAAGTGGGCAAACCATTTCACTTGCTGTCTTTGACAGAATCACTGATTGCCAAAATCCCAGCAACGCTAGGAACATCAACAAACATGTCTGATGTGTCGCATTACAATTATCTGTAATGTTAACGAGGCTTTGGTAGACCTTTCTTTGCTTACGAGCATTTGCCAATTGTAGACTTGGAGATTTCTTACGTTGATCGGCTAAGCAGGGTTTAAATTTTTTAGATTCACAGCTGTCATGCCATTTCTGGGTAAACAATCGACCACAGAATCGGACACCCATGTGATCAGTTTCAGCCAGCGGGAATCACCCACAGAGACTGAGATCATGTTTACACCCAAATTAGAAGAAACCACGCATTTATAGGGGTCAATGAATCGGTGGTGAATGGAAAACATAAAATTCCACAATCGCTAATCTTGGCAAATAGTGTATAATACATACATCCTTGTGCGTATAGCGCTGCCAAGGGCAAAATGTCGCTAATTTTGTAACAATTTTCAATAAACAAATTTCACAGCTAATGTTAGCTCAGCACAATATTAATATTGCATTAAAATACCATATTTTAGACAAAAACAAATACTAATTCTGACAGAAGACATACTAAGATGTGTAAAATCAAACTTTTCAAAAAATTGGCGGCCTGACCCAAATTTGATGTTTTGAACATGGGCACATGGCCTTAACTTGTATTACATTCTCATCCCTTTCTGTTTTGATCAACTGTATTAGGTTTTTCTCTTATTTGGCCCCTGTTGTCTCTATTGTTTGGTCAGTTTTTATCTTTTCAGGAATGCCTCTGCTTTTTCCTTGTTAATGCCTTGCAAGAAGTTATGCTAACTATGGATTATGTGTGATTTCAGCAAGGAAGCAAATATGAAAGAATGACTCCTGAGTGTTTACAATCAGGAAAACTAAAAGGATTGTATCTACACCTTAAGTGGGTATTACGGATATTTCTGTTTCCCACTTGAAATCTCTGTTTTGGGTAAAATAAACATATCCAATGGACCTTCGATGGCCTGTATATCTTGGTTATGCTGACTTGTGCACTGCTGTGTAAGTCAAAATATTCTCCATAAGGTAAAAGCACTGTTCAGCAGTAGTTATGGAGTGGCTTTTATCGAGGTCATTACTTTTTCTATATTCTGTGTTTAAGCACCTTACTATAAAACAGAGCCTGCTGCATGGCACATCTGACAAATTATTTACATTCAACAAAAGTATAGGCGTTTCCAGTACCTGCTGAGCTTGATTCATAATTATTTCTTATGTTATTTGTATTATAACCATTCTAACTTCAATAATTTTTTTTTTAAATCTGCTACAGATGCAGAAGATGCACTTTTGAAAAGTTATGACTTTAGTGACAGTTGTTTGAAAATACTACAGAAGATTATAGCCGGTCAAAAAAAAAATTTATTTTAGATGTCCATAATCTTTCCAAATGAAAGAATATGTCTACATTTTCTGCTAACTACACCTAAAGAAAAATACCAACATGGATATCTGTCATGCGCATAAAGAATAGGCTTCACAAAATATCTGTGAGTTTTCTTAGAAGGTTCTGCTGAATTTTAAAATCAAGAATTTGGTCAGATAACATAATACTCTTGGAAAACATAAATGTGTCAGAATGTTTCCTCCCCAGTTTGTTATTGATAAGGTAGGACTCAACCCCAAAGATAATTTAAACAGAGGATTCTGTGTGCTTGTTAAAAATGATCAGTTATTCCCTAAACCAAGCTATTTTACTACCCTATGTTTATTTTTCTTCTTTTGTTGTCTCACTGTTACCAGGTTGTAGCCCAGTGTCATGGTTTTCTGCACTTGCCTAGTGCTTCTCGGGTGGCTTGAGCGGCGGATTTGTTCTTCTTTTTTGTAGGTTTTAGCTACACCATTTATCCATCTCTCTTCCTCTCGCCTTTCTCCCAGATGTTCTACTGTAAAAAGTCTCATATGCAGTCTGGTCTGGCTGCATTCTCACTAGATAGCTGAATCATTTCATTTTTTGTCTGTCAAGATAGTTGTTTCAGGCAACCAGGGACTGTGATCTGTGGAGACGCATGAGCGCCTATGCCAGCTGCCAAAGCGCATGATGATGATGATTAAAGTCAGCAGGTCTAACATCTACAACTGCCAGTTTTTTTAATCAGTAGAAAATTATTGCCAATCTGTGTCGAAGCTGACGGTCTGCCTGCTATATCTGCCGGAAATAAATCCTAATTTTACATATTAATGAGGCCCTGTCTGGGTATATTTTTAAACACGATCACTCAGACCCATTATTCGGAGGACAGCCAAAAGACCATTAAGCTAACCAGTTTCTGTCACTGTCTCTGTTTCAAAGTTGAGCGGACAAGTTTACACAAAAATATATCTATCTTTATAAATTTTTTTGTCAATCAAAACAAGACCAAAATTTTAAAGTGTTCTGCAAAATTTATAATGATGCAGACTCGACAGCTGGCTTTTACTGTGTTAGCTCTAATGTTGAATGAGCATATTAAATATTGTTTCATAACTATATAACTACTCGGCTTTCCTCAGAATAACTGTCCAAAATTATCGAGGCTGAAAATATACCCTAACAGGGCCTCAGTCACATGTAAATTGCAGACTTCCGGCAACTACCGCCACTGCCGAGAGTATCTTCCGTGCCGCGCATAGAGGCGCGGAGTGGAGCTAAACTAGATGGTTGGTACTCACGAGCAAATAAAATGAAAGAAGCTGCAGGAGATAAGGTAGCTGCTGCTGGTGAGTCCCAGCCATCTAGTTTAGCCCCACTACGTGAGATACTCTCGACGTTGGCATTATTCGCCTAAGTCCGCAATTTAAGTGGCGGGCAGTCCACAATTTACATGTGACTGAGGCCCTGTTAGGGTATATTTTCAGCCTGGTTAATTTGGGACCGTTATTCGGAGGATAGCCAACTTCTCAAGTGTTTAAAACTTTAGTTAAAAAGTCGGCACTCTTCCTAATAACGGCCCCTTATTATAAAAAGACAAAAAAGTTAGGGACTTGAGAGGTCATGTAGTTAAAAATACAGAACAGGAACACTACGAACTATGCTTTGTTTTATTATATTATTTCATTTGAATGAAATTTCCAAGTCTTCGCTAGTACAGTTGATAAGTATTCTGCCTGTTACGCGGGTGATCAGTGTACGATCCTCCAGCAGGCGAAATTTTTGTTTTGTTGTTGCTTTTAAAAGGGTGGTTTGCACGTTGTGTTGTGGTTAACAGCTAGGTTGCGATAGCAGTGGCGAGATGCTCAATGGTCATGTCACGGGCAGGTAATCTTCTTTCTTTTCGTTCACCCTTGAAATGGCGGTTAGCATGTTATATGTGGTTTACAAATACGCTGCTATATCTGCGCCTTTCGCTCTGTCTTATGGTTAACAGTTAGGTTGCAATATCTGCGCCTTTCGCCCCAACACATCCGATTTCAGCAGTCCTAATTAGTTGCTTTTTACAACATGCTTTTTAGGTGGCAGTGGATCAATTCTTTTTTTTCCCATCAAACAGCTGGCCTTGGAACCCACAAAAAGAGTCACGGGTAATGTCTTGTGTGAATCTTGTTGGTAGTTGGAAGGGCCTCATTACGTGGTTATTATTGTTACGGAAGTTGATTACTGGCTGGTTTTAACTGTCCCTGGTTAAACAGATACAGCCTATAATGACTCGTGAAATATATTGAGCTTAGTATCCTCAGGAGAAGGGAACAAGCGTTTAGAGATCCAGATATACTTTTGGTAAGATGATGAAAGATGAAGACTGCAGGTTACTTATATATTGCTTCACTAATGTTTGCACCTACTTTTCACTGTTTACATGCAGCAGTTCAAATATTGCCATTTTTTTAAATTTTTTTTCTTCGAAATATGGTTATATTTTCTCTTTTGGCACAGTATGAAAGTATAATAGAAAGTGCTCACTGCCTTACCACTGCAACCTGTCATTTGCCCGTTCTGTCTCTAGACAGGAGTCCTTATGTCAATCAGGTCACAGGGATCCGTAAATGTTCTACCCTGTTGTCCAAGTTCGGCCCCTGTGATTACGAGTATGCTGTAATTATAACATCACTAGGTAGATTCCGTGTATCACATTTATGTGCGAAATTCGCCTGCTTAGACAACTGGACCTGCTATCCTGTTTGAACCCTGGACTTTAAAGTTGTCGGCTGGTCTGAGAATGCCCGCTACAACTCAACTCTAACCCGTGGTAATTAGCCACCTGCCTCTCCGCAAGTTCAGATGGTCATGTTTACTGTCCGTCCGACTGGAAGATTGCATAATTCTTCAAACGTAGATGCGTTTCCTGGTCCAGCTGTTAAGCTAACGTTAAATTCCACTGAGATAAACTATTGTTTCATCAGACACTTTGATCGCTGCTAGGAAGATCGCCTGGGTAAGCTGTTCAGTTACCTCATTGCGTTTCACTTTGTAAAGGTTCCTGTTGGGTTTGTGTATTTTCTTTGCTTTTAGAAAGAATTCTGGACTCACCGAATGCACCTCGCATTTGCGTGGATAATTGCTGATCGCCTCCTTATGAATGTGTGCACTTGCGTGGATAATTGCTTATCGCCTCCTTAAGAATTTGTGTACTTGCGCTTAACGGCAGAAGTGAAAACTGATAATGATGATCTAAACATTGCTACCCATCAACACAGCGCTTCAATGGATCAAAAATTATTCCTCCCCACGGTGCTTCAGTGGATCGAAAACTATTTCTCTCCATGACGCTTAACTTTAAACATTGCGCAGAAGCCCCACGGCGCTTTAAAGGATCGAAAACTATTTCTCCCCACTGCGCTTTAGTGGACCGAAAACTATTTCTCCCCATGACGCTTAACATTAAGCATTGCGCAGAAGCTCCACGGGGCTTCAAAGGATCGAAAACTATTTCTCCCCACGCCGCTTAACTTTAAACATTGTGCAGAAGTGGAAACTGATGATGATGGCCTCAATTATTATTTCACGGCACTTAACAGCAGAAGTGAAAACTGATGCACGGCGCTACAATGGATGGAAAACTATTCCTCCCCACAGCGCTTAGCTGTAAACATTGCTTTCCATTGAACAATAGAGGTAGAAGTGGAAACTGATGATAGTGGAAACTGATGATGATGGCTTAAATCATTATTGGTACGTATTCCGCTTTTTTATTTTAGTTGTTCCTGTTCCATTTTTTTATAACCTCTTTATAACCCCTTGAGGCTCTAAAAGGGATGTTTTGAGCAGTAAATAATTTGGGACTGGTATTCAGTATTCAAAAGAGTGCCGAAATGTCAAATGTTAGTGTCTCACAATACAACTGGTAACTTTCCTATGGAAATGTTGTTATAATAACACAAAAAGCAGTCAAATCGAGTATGATACTGGCCACCAATAATATCCACCGACCTTTAAGAATTAAATTTACTTTAAAATAACCTGAGTTACCACTAGTACTAGCTGACGCAAAACACAGGTGACAATGGGACTACGACAGTTTGTTATTTTATTCAACTGCAATGAGTAATATATACAAAGCTTAAACAAATATATACTTGAAATACAATACGTATAAAATGTAAATGCTTTGTCTTGTACTGCACTTGCATAATTACAACATAAAACACTACCGACACTTACACTTCAAGAATTCTGTCGCCTTTCCGTATACCAGCTTTCTGGGCAGCGCCCCCTTCCAGAACAGCACTGACATGTTGAAGTGGTGCGTAAAGCACCCCATTGATAGATTTAAGCACTCCCCCTTCGCTGATCTGTCCTCTGACATTAAATCCAAATCCTGTTGATGTTTTTGTGATTGTTACTATCCTGGGACCGTTAGGATCTGGTCCATTCGCTGGGGGGGAGGGGATATGATCTTCATCGCTGTCAGCCATACTTTATCACGTGACCTACCGTTTTCTTAGAGTGAAGATGCTTAGGGGTTCTCTTCTCTTATGTTGAAGTCATCATTAACGATTTTAACTTAGTTATAACCATGAAGGTTGACTCGTTTTTTTTTTTTTTTTAAGTGTTACTACTACTACTACTACTACTACTACTACTACTACTACTACTACTACTACTACTACATTATAGCGTGTTTTAAATATCATTCTTTAATTTAAATAGCCCTTTAAAAAGCAGGAGCATCATTCATTTCCTTCGTTCGTTTAAAATATAATCATCGTTGGCACCTTTCTGTCTTTCCAGACGATAGCGTTATGTTGTGCTATGAAGAGACATGGGATCATGGGACCGAAGTTCCTCCTCTCCATTTTACAAAGCCGGGCAGTATTGTAAAAACCACATGTTGCCCACGCATTACTATGCCCCTCTCATCCTGCCTTATTTTACTTTAAGGGAAAGGTAACACCAGTACGTTTGGAATTTTACGTTCGTTTTATTCCACAGTCGGCTGTGACTGCAGTGTCGCGAACGCGCTTCGTAGTCCTAGGGTGCTGGTCAATCCCACCCTTTTGCAATTTGGCAGCAGACCGCTTTGTTTTGATTTTGACAGTGGCCTCCAGATTCAACCGTAAAGAGTCAATGGCAAACTTCTCTTCATATCCTGTTTTATTGCTTCGTATATCAAGTGAGATATACGATTCTGCTTTGGCAAACTACCAAATGTAAAGCTGCCTAGTAAAATCACATATTATATTCCTAAAGTCCAAACTGTCTTAGATAATACAGAATACATGATAATAACAAAACAGGAAAAGCTTATAAACTCCGGCCACATAAGGTCTATAATGTGAAAATCAAACTAACCAAAACATATAAGGGTAAACTTCAACTGCTCCAACGTGCAGAGAGAAGAAATACAATCAGGAAATTCGTTCGTTCGTTAGAAGTTAAAAAAAAAAGAAAAAATCGAACGCTTCAGCGTGCCTCTGGGGCCTTGCTTTACTTGCGTTCACGTTTCTGTGCGGTTTTGATTTTGTTTGGTGACGTGTACTCACGCCTGCTGGTTTCTGCAACACTGTTTGGAGTGGATGCCTACTAGTCCTGAGAAGGACTAGTAAAGTTTGCCTGGGGCGGCCTCGAACGGGTAGGTGGGAGTTGATTGGGCGGTCGACATCATGTCTGGCTGGTTGTGAGCTGTGAGGTATTCTTCGGACTGGGTGGTTGGTTCATCTGTCATGGCGGCTAGTTAGATAGGCGTGGGCTAGATGGTGAAAAGTGGGCTGTCAGCGGCGGGCCGTTTGTAATTGATCGTGAACGGTTTGCTGGTGGATAGTTTCTTGAGCGCTTCTTTAGCTTTCTCCTTCTCCGCTTGTTTGACTAGTTCTTCTGCCTCCAGTTTTTCTTTTTCTTCTGCTGCTGCTTCTACTGCTTTTCTGTCTTCCTCCAACATTGCTTCGTATTCTTCCTTTTGTGCTTTTTCTGCGGCGGTTAGTTTTGCTTTCTGTGCTTTTTGGTGGTTTTCGACGGATAGCCTTTTCCTTTCCACTTCTTTCTTTGCGCTTTCTCTGGCGTCCATCACTTTATTGGTGGTTTGCAGTGCGGCGCTCAGTTTGGTGCATTCTTCCTTGGTCTTGGTTAACTCTGGTTTGCTTGCTATCAGTTCTTTCTTGATAGTTGTGACTTCGGCTTTTAGGCTTGTCTGGTCATCTTGCAGTTTTTTTTTTTTTTTTTTTTTTTTTTTTTGGCAGATTCGGTGTTTGCTTCTTTCATTTTCTTGAGTTCTGTCAGCATCGCCATCAGGTCTGTTTTGAACGCCATCATCTCGACATTCTCTTTTTCCAGTTTTCTCTGGGTTTCAAGGGATGACTGTAGGATTCCTCTCAGATCTGTCATGTCGTCCCTTTCTTGGTCTCTTTGAGCCTTGATTAGTGTGTTCTCTTTCTTGAGGTTCTGGATTTCCTCCTTAAATAGCATGATTTCCTTGCTGAACGTGGGGGCCGAGACTGTCGGCCTGGGCTGCTCAGTTCTGCGTCGATACTCTGGGCTAGAGGCGGTCCTGGTGGTGGTATACATCTTGGCTCTCTTGATTTCCTTCAAGTACGTGCATCCTTGGTACCTGGCGCTGTGGCTCCCTGAGCAATTGGAGCACTTTCGATTGTTGTTAGGTTTCTTGAAGTCCGGGTCCGTTTTAGCAATGCTGCATTCCTTAAAATCATGCGGGCCTTCGCAGTAACGGCAAATTGGGCTGCTGCGGCAGGTCGCGGCGGTATGCCACGCCCGGTTACAGCGCGAACACTGCGTGATATCAGGTGTGTAGTTACCAGACTGCTGCTTCTTGTACGGCTGACTGCTTCCACTCCGTGTCACTACAGTTGCGGCTTCTTTGTTTAACGTCTTGATAGGTGACTGTGTCTCCACCGGGACTGCGTCTGTAATTGGCGACGTCTGGGTCGGTGCGGCTGGCTTCAGACTAGAGACAACTTCAGCCGGTGCTTGCGCCTCGACTGGGTCCTCTAGAGTCGGCATCATCTCCTCTGGTGAGGTCGGTTCCACGTTGGGTCCGGTAACTTCGTCCACTGAGGTAGAGCGGGTGCTGCGGCTTGGTTGCTGCTTCCTCTGATTTTTTTTACCACGGGCCGTAGTTGTTTGATCGGGCTCGCAAGGCGGTACTACCCAGGCTGCTGTTGAAAGCTCGATCCCTGCAAGATACCTTTTATAACATCTACTAAAATCAGTCTCTATCTCTTAATACCAAGATCAAAATATATAAAACGTAATAAGACCAGTCGGTTTTTTTTTTTTTTTTTTTTTTAATGGCTCTGAAACTTGAAGCAAAACTATGATAGATTAAACCTTATTACAAAGTTTCGAAAACAAGAGTCTTACGACGAGGTGCAAACGGCAAGTGATGGAGAAGAGAAGCAACAACGAAATTCATAATCTGTGTAAATCACAACTGATCCCTGGCATCATGAGAGCTAACAGAATGAAATGGCTGGGGGATGTTTGGAGTATGACAAAGGACAGCGATTTTAAAAATGTATACACAAGGAAGCTTAATGGTCGCAGATCACGAGGCAGACCAAGCAGACTATGGATAGATAATATACAGACAGACCTACAAACACTTGGTTTCAGCAGCTGGAAAAAAAGGCCAACCAGATAGATGAATGCAGACGGATAATATATGCAGCAATGAACCTCAGAATGCTGAAGAAGAAGAAGAAAAGTCAAAAGCTAATTAATCTAGCAATCAGTATCGCGCGTGACAACCATTTTGCAGCGATGAAAGCCTGATATATTCGTTTCTTAGAATCTTAAGGACGAGTGACGATAGGGAATATTTGCCACAATTGCTCAAGAACTTGCCCGAGCTCATGCAGTGTCGTGGGAGCAGGAGAATGTATAAAACCATGTGTGCGCGTGAGGAAGATGTGGTGCCTCTTTATTGTAAAATTGGTACATGCGTACAAATTTGGTACTGTTTGCCCCTTGCCTAGCAAAACTATGCTATTGGTACTACGCCGGGTGTTATGGTGCGTTTTGGAAATTTTGCATAACACTTTCGAATGTTGTCCTTGTCTTGATTTAAAAAAAATAATCATAAAGTTGATTGGAAGCGTCCTGAAACTAAACCTTACGCAATTGTACCAGCTGATGTGATTTGTAACGTGCACTTTTATTTTAGTTTTAAATGCCAATTTAAGAATGGAGGGAACTAGTAGAGCACAATCCGACACTTAATGTCCAAAACCACGGCCAGATATTATATCTGGAGCTGGCCGTGCCGAAAACATACCAGAAACAATTTTTGTTTACAATTTACAAGTTTACAAACGATGAAAATCGCTTTCTATATTCAGCTTTATGTTTAGTCTTCTGGCATTACGTCATTTATCTGCAGCTGCAGTGTTTTCTCTCTTCTTATAATAAATATTGTATACATACAAGTAGTATATGGCGCGCCGCTCCACGCGTAGACGTCACAGCCTGGACACTGGACACCGGCTGGACCCTGGACACCGGATGGACACTGGACACCGGATGGACCCTGGACACCGGATGGACCCTGGACACTGGAGCGTTGGGTGGACACCGGCTGCCTGGTCCCGGAAGTTCAAAGGGTCAATTATTTGTTTGTCCCCAGAATGCGAAATGTTTGTCTGTCAAGGGCGTCACTGTTTGTTTTTTTTAAAAATAAAACCTTGTTTTTCTAGATTTTCTCTAGAATTTTCCCTCAGAAGTGCTATTTTTTTCTTCCCAGAAGTCATTTTATTACACCAGATTTTTGCCAAATATTTTTTAAAAAGAGTATTTTCCCAAAATATATTTTGGTCTGGAACACCTCAGGGGGTATTTTGGGGGCATTTGAAAAAAACAGCAGTTGGGGTGTGTGTGTGGGGGCACTCTCCATAAAGTGATGTAGTGTCGGTTTTTTTTTCCCTCTTATTATGCCAGTTCACATAGAGTGATGTATGAGATGACGCCCCCCCTCTAGTCCATATATTGATGTATGAGATGACGCCCCCCTCTAGTTATTAAACATATTATTATCCTTTTTGGGGTCTTTTTCTCCTCTATACCCGCCTCTTTATCATTGTTTTGGACGCCCGTTTCTCCTCTATAACCGCACTTTTTTATCATTGTTGTGAGGCCCCTTTTTTTTCTCTATAACCCCAAGCCCACTACGACTTTAGGGGAGAGCCGCCCCTAGATTTATTATTCATATTGTGATATACGAAACCGGGTCTCAACTACACGTTGTTTCCGTTTGCTTTTTACCAATTGTTCACTAAGCAATGTCCGGTAGTATTCATAACGACTAGTTTCCGGTTTTTACCTTAATCCTAAACAAAACAGTTCGACATCCGGTTCTTACGGAACCAAAAATAGTTGAATTCTACATCAATTCAATTGTTCACGACGCGATGTCCGGTATGGTCAAGGTTGGCGAATGCCAGACAATGATGTGAACTGGCGCGTGTTTATAGTAGAAGGGGAAATTTTAAGGGCGGTGAAAGGCGTGTGTGTGTGTGTAGTTATTTCACAGTCAAAGGTAGACTGTTGGGTCCCTGCTATTTCAGCAAGAAATAAACATCCGGTTTCTACCCCAACAGGACATCACACAAGCGGTAAACACCAGGTGACACAAAGTGCCACCATCCGGATGAGGATCGCCGCGGAGAGGTCGCAGAGACCGCGTTCTGACATTAGGCACATTAGGCACCATTTACGCCTTATGGTCAATTGGGTGTAATGAGCAATTTACGTATTTAACCAAGACTAGGCTTTCTTTGACGGAGTTCTTTAATTAATTAGAATTTTACAGACAAATAATATTTACATATTAGAAAGTAGCAGATCCGTTTATTACATTATTTTTAATAATAATAACAACATCGTGATTGGTAATAAAAATATCTAGAAAAAACTCGTTTAACAGTAAAAAAGAAGAGTCCTTTCCCTTAGTATTTGGGGACTACAATTATCGCCCTGGATAAATCTCGGACAAAAACACTTGGAGGGTGTTGACGGAACCGTGTTTTATAAGTTTAATTTATTTTAAAAGAGAGGTAAAATGAGCGAGTATGACAAAGTCTGTGTGTATCCGCCCCTGTCTGATGTGTGGTTTTCTCTAGGCAAATTTACATCCAGTAGTTTGCCGTTGCTCTCTGGACGGTCGGCACACAACCCCTTTATACTAAACAAAAGTCAAGAAACAAAGTCAAAAGAAAACAGAGTGACTGGCTGAAAGAAAACACTGACTGACTGACTTACTACCCCACCAGGACATCACACAAGCGATAAACACCCAATGACACAAAGTGCCACCCTTTTTTTTTTTTTTTTTCAGATCACTTGTCCTGTTTTTGCTGCCGCCGTCAGATCACGTGTTTGGTCTTGTCCTGCCTGTATGCTAGTTTACCAGTGTTACCAATAGTAAGTTATGTCCGTGGCTGTTAACTTGGTTTTTAATTTTTGCTTGTTTATTTTCTAGACATAAAAAGAAACACATCAATACACACACACACACACACACACACACACACACTTACACACACACACTTACACACACACACACACTTACACACACACACACACACACACACACACCTTTATACTAAACAAAAGTCAAGAAACAAAGGTGGTATGTTCATCAGGTTTAATTGGTCTAATACAGCGGTAAAGCTATTGTCTTTGCCTTCCTAGTGGAATCATCACAGGACTGTAGGACGGCATTGCATCATGGGTGTTGTAAAAAAGGGTTTCATCTGTAAAAGACATCACAGGGCCACCGTCTGGTTGGTAGTCACCACTACACGGCAGTGGAGGGGCACAGTCCGGTTGGTAGTCACCACTACACGGCTGGCGGCTGAAGTCGGCTAGGATGTCATCTTTCATAGCTAACAGACTCTCAAATTCTGCCTTCGTCAATGTAATACCATTTTTAGTTGGAAATTTTAAAAAAGAATCTCCAAAATACTTGCGGATGTGAAGCGATGTCACCCCTCGGTAGCAGACGACCGAAATAGCTTTCAGACCGGTCCCCAGCTGACGCGGTGCGTCGCCAGACTTGGACATGAACACAGTGTTGCTTGAAGTCGTCATTTCGGTAAATGGTCTCCCGGTCACCAGCGCTGCTCAATTTATACCCAAAGTTCACAACCAGTTGAAGGTCGGTCACGTGAACAAATGACCTCATTTAAAAACTAAATATGTCAAATAAGCGAAAATTCCAGTCAGCGTCTTTTTTTCAAAACTGGGGCCAGCAGTCGATAGACGATGCGGTCATTGGTCTGTTGTCTGGGGCCGAAGGGTCTCAAAATTCGGGCCATATTGGCCCCACGAGCCTGCATGAGGATGAAAAAGAGTGCATAAAGACCACAACTGGCGTTACTTGTGTCTTGAAGCATACGAGGGTTATAGCTGTAAGGTTTGCGGGAATTACGGTCTATAAAGCTGACAATCTCTTCGTGATAAGGGGGCAAACCAAAAGAATCCCCAAAATAAAATTTCCCGGCTCCATTAAAAAATAAACTGACCCAATGGGAACCCGGTTGGGTGCTCAGGTCGGTGTTGATGATAAAAGCAGCCGGTCGTGTCTGATCAAAATGTGTAGGTAACCGATCTCGCGCTAACACTTGAACCAGAGGGAGTCGTCTAACAAACACATCTTCCTGTAGTATGCGTCGAAGCTCTTCTGTGTTCATTTTAGGCTGAGTAATCTGTTAGAACTTGTCTGGTCTTGGAAATTTCTAGCAATGAGTCTAGTTCCGCGTAGATGATCGTTTGTAGTGGTACCGGTGTGACTTGGTTAAATTTAAGCTCCAATGAAACTGAGCCAGAGCGGGCCATCTCAAACATGGCTCCATCAAGAAGACTAGGTGACAGATCAAAGGCGTAGAGAGCGTAACCGTTCATAAAAGCGTCGTAATCTATACCATTCCCAGCGTCTTTTCCAGTAAAACCCAACGCCAGGTTACTTCCAAAATATGCGCGCGCATATTGACCGTTGAAAAACGTAGGTGCTAAGGGTTTGCCTGTGACACAGCGTCCGTCGACCAGTAGACTGAGGTAGTTTAGTTGAAAGTGGTGGAAATTGAAGGGGTTGGTATCTAAAACTCCATTGAAACATGCCGACGTTACCAACCCCACAACTATTCGGGTGGGCGTCTGGCTCAGAAACAGATTGTCTTGTATATGAGAAAACATACCCTGGGGAATGCAAAACGTCTTAACTACTATGCGTTTTATCGGATACTTCGCTGTGGCTCGTAGTAATGCCTTCTCATGTGCCATAGATATAGCGGGGTTTAATTTTACCTTCCTCACCAAGAAAGTCGCGTAGGTTATAACAGACTTGTTACCAACCGTTGCATCGTGGGCAATTATATTGAAGACTGATTTGGAGGGTGTCAACTTGATTTTCATATCGACGCCGTTAAGTAGATACCGATCTTGCACAAATATATCAGAGTGCAACTTTCCCATCATGTCGAGCTCTACGCTATTGGTGGCCAACGATCGGCGTTTCGAAAATCCTATATTGTTGTTACCAGTCGTATCAGCCATGTGACCTGGTGTATCTTGGTAATAGAAAGCCGCCGTCAAATGACTCTTCTTGGCCTCTTCTCCATAATTAAGTAAACACTCTAAAATTGACCTATACGTATACGTATTTTCACTAGGAGTTATCAATGTATCATTGAGGGAAACGTCGACTTGCGAAAATAAACTGTGTAGGTAATAGTTGACTGGTGCCACGTCCGTATTAAAGGGTACACTGTCACCATTAGGCATGGTAACTTTGGCTCTGATGTGTAGAAAGGAATTGTATAAATCTATATATTCTTCACTGTTTCCTGAAACGGCAAACTCAATAGGGGCACCATAAGCTAAAGTAGCCAGAGGGTGTATTTCCACAAACTGCCCCTCCTCAACAGCTGTTTGTGTTGGTGGTACGCTAAATAAATCGAGGCCAGAGTGGAGACATTCACACGATTTGGGGTGAATCAACGCCATTATGAAAAAATATCTGAATGCCTTTTCTGTCGTCGCTGCTGCTGCTTCGTCTGCTTATGAACCCGACTCTGACGGGGCGCGGCTTTAAATCTTTTTCGTAGGGGCTCCCCAGGTGGCGCTGCTCGTCTCTTACGACGTCGAATACCACTCCCTGATTGGTTGAGCTGACCAACAGCCCCTTGCAACAAACGCCGACCGGCTCCCTTGGCGTGTTCCCTAAACGAGTCTCCGATATTCCTACCAGCTAAAGCCTCTTGGGCGACTTGTAATCCGGTCCCCAACCCTTCTCTCAACAAGGCCTTACCACCAGACTTCAACCAAGGCAGAATTGTACGACCCAAACCGCTAAAGAAACTACCCAAGCCATGTCCCCGCTGACTGCGACCACCCACAAACACAGGAAGTCCGTTTCCAGCTTGATTACAGAAATATTCTTCGTAAACCTTGGCATTACGGGGGATTGGTGCGTGTCTAACCATTTTTTTTTTTTTTAGCCGAGATCAAAACGCTTGTTGGTTCGAAAGTGTAACGTCAGCACCGAAGAACCACGCATGAATGGGATCTTTTTGCCCATGTCGGTGGTTAAAAGAACCTCCACAGTGTCAAACGAGAAGCGACTCAGTGGGACATAATGGGGTTTGTCGTAGGTGCGAAACATCGAGACGGAACTGCGCTCTGTAATAGGAACACTACGCAACAAAGGAACCATGACATCACCGACTGGTCTCGCGGCTACGAGATCACAGTAGACATCGAAAGCGACATGAGTAATGTCTACGTCTACTGTGATCTCGTAGCCGCGAGACCAGTCGGTGATGTCATGGTTCCTTTGTTGCGTAGTGTTCCTATTACAGAGCGCAGTTCCGTCTCGATGTTTCGCACCTACGACAAACCCCATTATGTCCCACTGAGTCGCTTCTCGTTTGACACTGTGGAGGTTCTTTTAACCACCGACATGGGCAAAAAGATCCCATTCATGCGTGGTTCTTCGGTGCTGACGTTACACTTTCGAACCAACAAGCGTTTTGATCTCGGCTAAAAAAAAAAAAAATGGTTAGACACGCACCAATCCCCCGTAATGCCAAGGTTTACGAAGAATATTTCTGTAATCAAGCTGGAAACGGACTTCCTGTGTTTGTGGGTGGTCGCAGTCAGCGGGGACATGGCTTGGGTAGTTTCTTTAGCGGTTTGGGTCGTACAATTCTGCCTTGGTTGAAGTCTGGTGGTAAGGCCTTGTTGAGAGAAGGGTTGGGGACCGGATTACAAGTCGCCCAAGAGGCTTTAGCTGGTAGGAATATCGGAGACTCGTTTAGGGAACACGCCAAGGGAGCCGGTCGGCGTTTGTTGCAAGGGGCTGTTGGTCAGCTCAACCAATCAGGGAGTGGTATTCGACGTCGTAAGAGACGAGCAGCGCCACCTGGGGAGCCCCTACGAAAAAGATTTAAAGCCGCGCCCCGTCAGAGTCGGGTTCATAAGCAGACGAAGCAGCAGCAGCGACGACAGAAAAGGCATTCAGATATTTTTTCATAATGGCGTTGATTCACCCCAAATCGTGTGAATGTCTCCACTCTGGCCTCGATTTATTTAGCGTACCACCAACACAAACAGCTGTTGAGGAGGGGCAGTTTGTGGAAATACACCCTCTGGCTACTTTAGCTTATGGTGCCCCTATTGAGTTTGCCGTTTCAGGAAACAGTGAAGAATATATAGATTTATACAATTCCTTTCTACACATCAGAGCCAAAGTTACCATGCCTAATGGTGACAGTGTACCCTTTAATACGGACGTGGCACCAGTCAACTATTACCTACACAGTTTATTTTCGCAAGTCGACGTTTCCCTCAATGATACATTGATAACTCCTAGTGAAAATACGTATACGTATAGGTCAATTTTAGAGTGTTTACTTAATTATGGAGAAGAGGCCAAGAAGAGTCATTTGACGGCGGCTTTCTATTACCAAGATACACCAGGTCACATGGCTGATACGACTGGTAACAACAATATAGGATTTTCGAAACGCCGATCGTTGGCCACCAATAGCGTAGAGCTCGACATGATGGGAAAGTTGCACTCTGATATATTTGTGCAAGATCGGTATCTACTTAACGGCGTCGATATGAAAATCAAGTTGACACCCTCCAAATCAGTCTTCAATATAATTGCCCACGATGCAACGGTTGGTAACAAGTCTGTTATAACCTACGCGACTTTCTTGGTGAGGAAGGTAAAATTAAACCCCGCTATATCTATGGCACATGAGAAGGCATTACTACGAGCCACAGCGAAGTATCCGATAAAACGCATAGTAGTTAAGACGTTTTGCATTCCCCAGGGTATGTTTTCTCATATACAAGACAATCTGTTTCTGAGCCAGACGCCCACCCGAATAGTTGTGGGGTTGGTAACGTCGGCATGTTTCAATGGAGTTTTAGATACCAACCCCTTCAATTTCCACCACTTTCAACTAAACTACCTCAGTCTACTGGTCGACGGACGCTGTGTCACAGGCAAACCCTTAGCACCTACGTTTTTCAACGGTCAATATGCGCGCGCATATTTTGGAAGTAACCTGGCGTTGGGTTTTACTGGAAAAGACGCTGGGAATGGTATAGATTACGACGCTTTTATGAACGGTTACGCTCTCTACGCCTTTGATCTGTCACCTAGTCTTCTTGATGGAGCCATGTTTGAGATGGCCCGCTCTGGCTCAGTTTCATTGGAGCTTAAATTTAACCAAGTCACACCGGTACCACTACAAACGATCATCTACGCGGAACTAGACTCATTGCTAGAAATTTCCAAGACCAGACAAGTTCTAACAGATTACTCAGCCTAAAATGAACACAGAAGAGCTTCGACGCATACTACAGGAAGATGTGTTTGTTAGACGACTCCCTCTGGTTCAAGTGTTAGCGCGAGATCGGTTACCTACACATTTTGATCAGACACGACCGGCTGCTTTTATCATCAACACCGACCTGAGCACCCAACCGGGTTCCCATTGGGTCAGTTTATTTTTTAATGGAGCCGGGAAATTTTATTTTGGGGATTCTTTTGGTTTGCCCCCTTATCACGAAGAGATTGTCAGCTTTATAGACCGTAATTCCCGCAAACCTTACAGCTATAACCCTCGTATGCTTCAAGACACAAGTAACGCCAGTTGTGGTCTTTATGCACTCTTTTTCATCCTCATGCAGGCTCGTGGGGCCAATATGGCCCGAATTTTGAGACCCTTCGGCCCCAGACAACAGACCAATGACCGCATCGTCTATCGACTGCTGGCCCCAGTTTTGAAAAAAGACGCTGACTGGAATTTTCGCTTATTTGACATATTTAGTTTTTAAATGAGGTCATTTGTTCACGTGACCGACCTTCAACTGGTTGTGAACTTTGGGTATAAATTGAGCAGCGCTGGTGACCGGGAGACCATTTACCGAAATGACGACTTCAAGCAACACTGTGTTCATGTCCAAGTCTGGCGACGCACCGCGTCAGCTGGGGACCGGTCTGAAAGCTATTTCGGTCGTCTGCTACCGAGGGGTGACATCGCTTCACATCCGCAAGTATTTTGGAGATTCTTTTTTAAAATTTCCAACTAAAAATGGTATTACATTGACGAAGGCAGAATTTGAGAGTCTGTTAGCTATGAAAGATGACATCCTAGCCGACTTCAGCCGCCAGCCGTGTAGTGGTGACTACCAACCGGACTGTGCCCCTCCACTGCCGTGTAGTGGTGACTACCAACCAGACGGTGGCCCTGTGATGTCTTTTACAGATGAAACCCTTTTTTACAACACCCATGATGCAATGCCGTCCTACAGTCCTGTGATGATTCCACTAGGAAGGCAAAGACAATAGCTTTACCGCTGTATTAGACCAATTAAACCTGATGAACATACCACCTTTGTTTCTTGACTTTTGTTTAGTATAAAGGTGTGTGTGTGTGTGTGTGTGTGTGTGTGTGTGTGTGTGTGTGTGTAAGTGTGTGTGTGTAAGTGTGTGTGTGTGTGTGTGTGTGTGTGTGTGTGTGTATTGATGTGTTTCTTTTTATGTCTAGAAAATAAACAAGCAAAAATTAAAAACCAAGTTAACAGCCACGGACATAACTTACTATTGGTAACACTGGTAAACTAGCATACAGGCAGGACAAGACCAAACACGTGATCTGACGGCGGCAGCAAAAACAGGACAAGTGATCTGAAAAAAAAAAAAAAAGGGTGGCACTTTGTGTCATTGGGTGTTTATCGCTTGTGTGATGTCCTGGTGGGGTAGTAAGTCAGTCAGTCAGTGTTTTCTTTCAGCCAGTCACTCTGTTTTCTTTTGACTTTGTTTCTTGACTTTTGTTTAGTATAAAGGGGTTGTGTGCCGACCGTCCAGAGAGCAACGGCAAACTACTGGATGTAAATTTGCCTAGAGAAAACCACACATCAGACAGAGGCGGATACACACAGACTTTGTCATACTCGCTCATTTTACCTCTCTTTTAAAAGAAATTAAACTTATAAAACACGGTTCCGTCAACACCCTCCAAGTGTTTTTGTCCGAGCTTTATCCAGGGCGATAATTGTAGTCCCCAAATACTAAGGGAAAGGACTCTTCTTTTTTACTGTTAAACGAGTTTTTTCTAGATATTTTTATTACCAATCACGATGTTGTTATTATTATTAAAAATAATGTAATAAACACATCTGCTACTTTCTAATATGTAAATATTATTTGTCTGTAAAATTCTAATTAATTAAAGATCTCCATCAAAGAAAGCCTAGTCTTGGTTAAATACGTAAATTGCTCATTACACCCAATTGACCATAAGGCGTAAATGGTGCCTAATGTGCCTAATGTCAGAACGCGGTCTCTGCGACCTCTCCGCGGCGATCCTCATCCGGATGGTGGCACTTTGTGTCACCTGGTGTTTACCGCTTGTGTGATGTCCTGTTGGGGTAGAAACCGGATGTTTATTTCTTGCTGAAATAGCAGGGACCCAACAGTCTACCTTTGACTGTGAAATAACTACACACACACACAGATCACGGTTAAATTAAAAACTTACCGGCTGTAAAAGATATTCGTCTCACAAGAAATGTTGTTTTTTTTCAGGGCTCTCGAGTTTTCAACCTCTGGGCGATTTTTGACTGATAAATAAAAAATACTGACAATCACGGTTTTTATAACAGCGGATTGCTACGATGATTCATACTCTGCTGACTTAGGAATGTCTGTCTGGTTTTGTTTAAAGAGTTCCAGTTTGAGTATTGTTCGAATACGGGTTTTCCACAAGCTTAAGCAGGAAGTCTACACTATAACCCCAAGCACTTTAGCCAACCTTGACAGTACACAACAATAGCACTGACTTGTTTTGGGGCGTTTATAAAATATTGCCTCTAGCCCGCTATGCCCAACTTGTTTTAGGGCGTTTATAAAATAATTCATCTAGCCCTATGTGCCCAACTTGTTTTAGGGCGGCTATAAAATATTGTATCTAGCCCTCTGTGCCCAACTTGTTTTAGGGCGTCTATAAAATAATTCATCTAGCCCTATGTGCCCAACTTGTTTTGGGGTGTTTATAAAATAATTCATCTAGCCCTATGTGCCCATGACATTAAGAAATAAAAACAACTCTTAAAGACAAAAGATACGTTGACTGGTATTAAAGATATGTGTCTAGCCCTATATACCCATCACACTAAGGAATAAAAACAACTTTTAAAGACAAAAGATACGTTGACTGGTATTAAAGATATGTGTCTACCCCTATATGCCCAAATCAACAAGAAACAGACATAGTGGTTATAAAAGGGCGATAAAAAACCTTAGGTCTAAACGCAGTTATGCCCAATGCGCCTTTAGTGTGGCCTGTATGATGATGTTGTTTTTGTTGCTAATGGAAAAAAAACACACACACACACGCCTTTCACCGCCCTTAAAATTTCCCCTTCTACTATAAACACGCGCCAGTTCACATCATTGTCTGGCATTCGCCAACCTTGACCATACCGGACATCGCGTCGTGAACAATTGAATTGATGTAGAATTCAACTATTTTTGGTTCCGTAAGAACCGGATGTCGAACTGTTTTGTTTAGGATTAAGGTAAAAACCGGAAACTAGTCGTTATGAATACTACCGGACATTGCTTAGTGAACAATTGGTAAAAAGCAAACGGAAACAACGTGTAGTTGAGACCCGGTTTCGTATATCACAATATGAATAATAAATCTAGGGGCGGCTCTCCCCTAAAGTCGTAGTGGGCTTGGGGTTATAGAGAAAAAAAGGGGCCTCACAACAATGATAAAAAAGTGCGGTTATAGAGGAGAACGGGCGTCAAAACAATGATAAAGAGGCGGGTATAGAGGAGAAAAAGACCCCAAAAAAGGATAATAATATGTTTAATAACTAGAGGGGGCGTCATCTCATACATCAATATATGGACTAGAGGGGGGCGTCATCTCATACATCACTCTATGTGAACTGGCATAATAAGAGGGAAAAAAAACCGACACTACATCACTTTATGGAGTGCCCCCACACACACACCCCAACTGCTGTTTTCAAATGCCCCCAAAATACCCCCTGAGGTGTTCCAGACCAAAATATATTTTGGGAAAATACTCTTTTTAAAAAATATTTGGCAAAAATCTGGTGTAATAAAATGACTTCTGGGAAGAAAAAAATAGCACTTCTGAGGGAAAATTCTAGAGAAAATCTAGAAAAACAAGGTTTTATTTTTAAAAAAAACAAACAGTGACGCCCTTGACAGACAAACATTTCGCATTCTGGGGACAAACAAATAATTGACCCTTTGAACTTCCGGGACCAGGCAGCCGGTGTCCACCCAACGCTCCAGTGTCCAGGGTCCATCCGGTGTCCAGGGTCCATCCGGTGTCCAGTGTCCATCCGGTGTCCAGGGTCCAGCCGGTGTCCAGTGTCCAGGCTGTGACGTCTACGCGTGGAGCGGCGCGCCATATACTACTCATACATACACGCACGCACGCTTGTGTGCGTTTAAAGACGTTATAAAGTTTGCAGCCAGTATTCCCAGACCTTAACATTAACATTTAGACCTGTATTAATTTCTGATAATGTCATCAGCCGGAGCTATTAGTCGTTTCATTGCTAATCGGGATGTAAACTATAGAAAATCATTTCGTGTTATTTCCTTCTGACAGTTCCTTTGCACTAGGAAGGAAAGGGTCAGCTCTTTTTCAGACGCCGTTTTAGTTCATTAGACCAATTTTGGTTTGACAAGCATCATTTTATTTTCGCACTCATGTGCGTCTCCTTTTTTGGCAATTTCACTGTCGATCCATCTTAATTTGCTTGAATTTCGCAAGACACAGAGACAACATGCTGCAGTAATTCATTTAAAATGTTTACATTTGCCTAATTGATGTTGCTCCATCGCAGTGTTGAGGAGTTGTATATATTAACAAAATCTAACTCTTTTTTTTTCCCCTTTATCTTTTCCATTATTTTCGCTTTGATTTTCGATTTACCACCGCAACGATAGAGAAAGAGGGAAAAAACCGACTTCCACCGCCCGACCGAGTGGCAGCCCGATTTAGGTATTATTTTAGTGTAGGTTGTATAGTCGGTTTCGTGTTGTTAGGTGATTAATTTTAGAGGTAGCTACGCTGCGATATGGATGGCCGGCCATGGCATAGATGTCTGATAATAATGAGTGTATTATTGTCTCTGTCGATAGCATAGGTTGTTATTTGTGTCCTTGTTAGCATCATCAAGTGGTGTGGGTAAGCTTCTCTGTGATCATCATGTATTGTGTCTCTGTATCATCATTGAATGTTGCGGGTGCGCTTCTTTAAATTGCAGTCTCGTCTACCGTGGGTGAGCTTCTTTGCAGCCTATGCTGTGGGTGCGCCTGTGACCGCCTAATGATTAAAAATACATCACTGAGGTTACATGTGAAACGGCTACCAGAGGTTACTTTCCACCCGATTAAAAAAGGACAAAAACAAATATTTCCGGTTGTGAGGAAATGTAACAACGTCAGAATTAGGAAACCGAGATTCCTTTGTCCCGACCGGAAATATAAATCGATAATCCCTGTCGCTTGCGGTGGGTTATACTCGCACTCTTGCCAAGTATCTAGGGGGTTAATCTTTAATAAATGTCTATAATGTTAGTCCTCACACCCACACTGGATTCACTCTATCCCCCCAGTCAAGTCGCCCACTTTCCTTAGCACGACTCATGCTGATAATGATTATAACTGGCGTAATGGAGGGCCAACCCCAACAAGAGCAACACTATAATCAAGGCATTTGCAATGTATCGTATCGTATAAAATCAAACAAAAATTCCAAGCTTAGTCCTTTTTTAGCCGCCTGATGGCCTGCTTTTTCAAGGATGGTTCCTTTGCTATCTTATTTTATTTATCTTTCTTTGTGGTTAGCAATTAAACCTGAGTTTGTTCATTTGTTGCCTAAGGTTTTGATGGGTCCTGGTTCCTGTTTTAGTTGGCTATCCGCTAGCTGTTGCACTTTTCATCTGTGTAAGTACCAAGTCAATCCTCAGCCACACCACCGCGAAAACAGTCCCGCACACTGAGCGACCTAAAACAGGGCCCCCAACAGGACGACTGTCACAATCTACTTGTTGTGCGCAGCAGTTTTATTTTTTTTTTTTAATATGTAGAGGAGGTAACAAAGATTTGCAAAAAAATTAGAACGCCCGAAGGTGCCATGATATTTTATAGTTAGGTCGGAAGATGGAGAGAGACAGATAGCTTGCTAGGTTGAGAAAAGGGTTTCTGGTGTGTTGAGCTCTGCGCACTGCTGTTCTTCAGCGTTTTGTTCCTGTGTTGATCTGGAAATAGACTGATTTACATTTTAATCATATGTGGGAACAGGCGGGGGAGGTTGAAAGAGAAGCGTAATAGACTGGAATCCACGAGTGCTGGTCCCTGTAATGAATGTACTGTGTCTCCTCCACATTTGATCTCTCTAGTGCAGATTCAACACTGACTCTGTTGCCTAGGTGTTAGGTCACAGCTCATTCTAACCAGACGGCATTTCTCTCCACGGCCACACAACTTCAAATGGCGGTCGACACCAGCTGACACATTTCACAGGTTTATTGTCACTATAGCACAAGACACGAATAAACAGATGAACCAACTTACGCCATTCGGGCAATCTCGCCTTGCTCACGCATTAAGGCCCCAGACATGCTTCAGACGATGGACACTGGCATGTACACGGCTGGCTCAACAATCAAACCGTGTAACACAAAGGCTGGCCTAAACAATCATTCAATAGCGCTGGTTGTCTTGCCTTTCAGCGCTAACATCCATTCGACTCTGATTCAGATCCACGTGCACTCTTCACTCTGGATTCATCTACACAGATTCAGCTTCACATCCTTCCAGTCTGGGGCCCAGTCACCGAATGACCACCTCATTCTCAATCCCCCAGATCTCGCATTCACATGTGTCTCACTCACTCTTGTATTTTCACCATATCTCCGTGGAACCCATGCTATCAGGGACTTACCCAATTATGCCAGTCATCCCCTGACGTTATCCCTATTAATAGCATCATTACATCTCTCCTCCCCTTAAAAAAAAAAAAATATGCAATATTTTTTTTCCATAAACCTATATAAACTCTCATATAAGAATATATTGACTTACTTTACTAATATTCTTTTGCTGTTAGCTGAAATTCTACCATAAGTTTTCTGACTTGTACAACATATGTAGCATCTCTTATCACTCCCCTTGGCAGTTCTTGGCAATATGCTAACAGAATCATCTACCCAAAGCGTTCCTCAAACAACGCGGATGACCTTATAGGCTCTGTGACGTACTTATCAAGTCCTGAAGTCAGTCTTTCTAATAAGACTGAACAACACCCCAAAGCGTTCCTCAACAACGCGGAAGTCCAAAAATGGCGCCAAAACCAGACTTATAAGTCACACAGCTCTGTATGTCCCCCATAGCACGAAGTTCCTGTTGACAGTTCATTCAAAGTGATTGCTGTTCCTTGTTGGTATTCGTCATTTACTATGGTTTGTACCAAAAGCTTTGCCAAAATTTTCCTATTTTCAGCATTGTCAACTTAATTGTATGTGTGTACCCAGAAACCGCGATTTACATTTCTGCCTGAGGTTAGTTGCTTCTGTCAGAGTGAGGTAGGTGGGCGTGGCTTGGGCGGCGGACATGTGTCATCTGGTTGTGGGCTGTGAGGTTTCTCCGGGCTGGTGGGCGTGGTTGTTCAGCTGTCATGGCGGCTTTTGAGGTTTTCATTGGTTGCTGCATGTTGGCTTTCAACTTGCTACTTCCCGTGGGCGTCGTTACCGTTTGAGTGGGCTGCTATCTTCGTTTTGTTGTTTCTTATGCTTTCGAGTTGAAGATGCCGGGTGGCCTCTTTGAGTTGCTTCACCTCCTTGTTTATTGCTGCGAAGTCGCCTTTCAGGCATTCCTTGAGGATGTATAGGTCTTGTGTGCACTTCTTCTCTAGATCTCCGGGTTTCACGTGTGCGTCGTGGATCTGCCTTTTTCTGTCTTTTTCTTTCTTCGCGTTTTCTCTGGCTTCTATCACTCTGTGCGTGGCTTCGAGTACAGTGCTGAGTTTGTCGCATTCATTGTTTGCCTCGGCTACCTCTGCTTTTGTTTTTGTCAGGTCTTTCTTGATGGTGGCTATCTCGGAAAGTATACTTTTCTGGTTGTCTTTCAGTTCTTTGGCGGCTACTGCGTCTGCTTCCTTTAACTTCTTGAGGTCGGTTAGATTTGCCATCAATTCTGTTTTGAACTTCGCCATTTCTGCATTTTCCTCCTCGAGTCTCCTTTGGGTCTCGAGAGATGCCTGCAGGATGCTTCGCAGGTCTATCATCTCGTCCCTGTCTTGAGTCCTGAGTGCCATGATTCTTGCGTTTTCTTCTCGCAGGGATTTGATTTCGTCTCTCAGCTGCGTAATGACGTTAATATCATCTGTAATTCCCTGTTAATAAAATTTCTATTTTAACCTAATGTGTCTTTTGTTTTATTATGAACTCATACACCATCTCTCAGTTTTATTATGAATTCATACACCATTTCCCATTATCAATTTCACATCATAACTTTCATATCATCATATCACACAACATTTATTTTAATTGAATATTAAATTAATAGTAACAATACGTTTATTGAACATTTGTTAGTAATGTTAGACTGTTACCTATAATTATCTCCCTTTTCTATTTAATTCCCCTTGCGATTATTTCTCCTTACTATCTTTATCACCTAGACATAATGTCTGGAATATGGTTATCATAGCCTTTTAACATGCATAATGTCAAATTTGAACTTTTGTATTAACAATGCCCAACGGTAAACTCTAGCGTTTTTATTAGCATTTATATTCTGCAGTTTTACCTGTAATGACTGTAAATTCTTTTCCGATAGGAATTTCTGAAAAAAAATTTTTTTTTATACTGATTACAATAGTTAATGCCTCTTGCTCGAAACTTATATTTTATCGTTTTTTCCTGATCGCAGTTTAATTTCGTTGGCTGCCTGTTCAATTGTATTGCGAATAACTGATAATTTAATATTGCAACTTTCCTAACACATTTAACATAACAACTAATACTTGACATTAACACTGCCAAAATTAATGTTACTAGCAACTGCATTATTAACTTTACTTGTTCTTTATAGTTTGTTGTTAGACTAGTTTTATTTATTGTACATTAATGTGTTGGTAGATCAGCTGTATCCCAACATTGTTTTAGTGTTACCTTATTTGTCTGCTCTTAGAAAAATCTCTTTGTGTTTTCATCTTCTGCAGTTACTGGTATTTGTTCTTTGTGCATGCTTACTGGGCGCTCTTGCATTCGTTGCTTTTTTTGTTGCACATTTTGTGACTGCTACGACATTTTCTATTTCATCCTGATTTAAACTCTCACTTTTAACTTTCCTCACTGCATTGGTCTCTTGTATCTGCGTGGATAGCATCAACTCTTCTGCAATCGCAGGTATGTTTTCTATTTCCCACTGTTTTATTTCATAATCTGTCATCTCCTTCAGTCCTGGTTGGTTACCAATGATAAGTTCTGCACACGGCGAACCTAATACAGCCATGTCCATATTCTTAGTGGTATATGGCGTTTTCACCCATACTGATGCTATTCTAAATTTTTCTATTCTGCCTCTACCTCTAACAACTCTATCAGTCATGTTTTCTGGTTTCACTAATGACTTGTGAACGCCTGAGATCGTCGATCCTGTGTCCCTTAAAATGGAGACGATTCGATTACCAACAATCCCTTTGTATAGGTTTAATTTTCCACCTTCCTTCACAGAATTTGCATTATGCACTGGTATCTTATGCCCACATTTCAAGTCTCCATAATCTTGAAACGTTCCACACGTTGTGCATTTGTCTTCTTCTAGCAGCACTGTTGCATTTGTTTCTGATATTTCACTTCCTGACTCAGAGTCTGATGTTTCACATACTGCTGCTGCTTTGAATTCTTTCTTATATTTGCAAAATTGATGCGTGTGCCCGTAGAACCCACAAGCCCAGCATTTACTTGTACTATCATATTTCTTAACCTTTTCCTCCTATTTTCAATTTTCTTTCTGACCTCTTGTTCATATCTTTTATTTGCGTCACATATTGTTTCATTACCATGTCTTTTCTTGCACACGTCACAATCTATTATTCTTACTTTTCTTCCTCCATTAAATCGTTTCCTGGCTGGATATCCTGATTTATTTTTTCCTGCTTCGTATGTCCTTTGTTCTTCGCACTGGCTCCTGAGTATATGTCCGTGTTTTGTGGTATGAGAAAGATATCACGATTTGCTGCATAATAATTTTCTCCTAGCTGTTCTAGCTGTGCTAAGGAAGTCGGTTTGTGTTCTTCAGAAATGTGGTCATAGGTTTTGGTAACGATTCTAACAATTAACTTCTTAATAGTAAATCAACTAACAGATCATAGTTGTTGTTAATTTTGGCCGAATCCACCCATTTCTGAAAAGTTGTCTAAACTTCGGACATATAATCGACAAATGTTTGAGTTGATTTTGGTTTTAAATCAATGAAATGCAATCTGTATCCTGCCTCTTGTAGGTCATAGTGCCTCATTATTCGGTCTTTAATATACTCAAAATCAAGTCGTAAATGTTCTGGCACTGTTTCCAAAATTGTAAACGGTTCTCCTCCAAGGTGTCTTTGGAACAGTATTGCCCAATCTTCTTTTGGAATTTAGTGAAACCGAACTTGAAGTAAAAATGCTGAAATCCAAGATCCAATGTCATCCTTTTCACCAAAATTCTTTATTAGTCCTTTGCACTTTGTAAATTTATGTTCTTCTTCTTTAGCTCTTTCCTTTTGTGCTGCCAGTTCTGCTTTGGATTCGTTATCCATTTCTTTGTTCTTATCTGTGCTTCAACCTTTTCTCTGTCTGCATTTATTTGTGCTGCCAACCACTCCTGTTCAAGTTTTGACTCCTGTATTTTGATTTCTTTCTCATGGTCTAACTGCTGTTGTTTCATTGCTGCTTCATGCTGTAATTGTTTATCTCCCAGTTCTTCTTCTTGCTGTTTCATTGCTGCTTCTTGCTGTTTCATTGCTGCTTCTTGCTGTTTCATTGCTGCTTCGTGGGCGCGTGCTAATGCTCTTTCTTCTATATCCAATTGTTATTGTGCATTTTGTGCTTCTTTATCTTCCTGTTCTCTTCCTTCACAGAACTTTCTCAATTCCTCTCCTGATAACCCTAACCGTTTCCCCAGATTTATGTATTCTGCTAGGTTTGACATTTTAAAACTGTAATTACTGTAACTTAATAATTTCAAAAATGTTTTAATCTGTCTACTTTAAAGATAATTCAAGTATTACTTATTTTATACCTCTTTTTAACTAACTAATTGGAAGTTTAATTCTATCCCCTATCAACTTCTATAATTAACTGTAATAATCAAACAAAAATTATATATTTTACTTAAATAGAATAACAATTATAATATCACATTTAAAGAACCTGAAATTAGAAAAAAGAAAGCATGTAAACAATATAATGAGTTAATTCCTTTTTCTTCGTCCTGATGCTGGCTCCCTCGTTGTTATCTCTTCTGCTGTTGGTATGGACTGGATTGGCTTTGTGGCAATTGATGCTCACCGGAACGTCTTGACTGTTACTGGACACTCTCTTCTGACTCTTGTAGTACACTGCCCTTCTATTGTCTCGTGATCTGAGTCTGTCGATGATACTTAAGAGACTAGCATTAGTTTATGCTCATTCAGTGCACCTGATATGCCTAAAAGTCTTTATACAATTTAGTCCAACAATCTACACTCAAGTTGACTATTTTATACTGATCACTATTCTCTGCCGTTCACAGTTAGTGAGTATCACTGTCACTTTAATTTTCACCACAAATAGTTAATAAATGTTCGATTCTCACTGAAACACTTTTTTCTTCAAGAGAATGTACGTAGTTTCACTTTACAACGTGAATATTCTATCACAATTGATCACTATTCTTACTATCTATCCATTAGTTAGTTAGTTAGTTAGTTAGTTAGTTGGGTTATCCTCATTGCACTCCGGACATGTCCATAGGTGCTCAGATCCTCCCCTCAGTATGAACCCCAACGTCCGATGGCTAATAGTACCAGTTCTATGTTGATTAACAAGTCTTCTGGCGTAGCTGGTGTGCGTCTCGTTTTTTGCTGTGCCGATCTTAATTCCCAAGTCTGCCATTCTGGCGAGTGATGTGGATTCACTGCCACCAAAGTCGTCTATCCTTCCCATTTCTCTGAGGGCATTGATAATATCAGCATGATCCATAGGCTGACCGTCGGTAGTGATAGCGGATCCAGCCAACCTGTCAGCTCTTTCATTTCCATCGACGCCTGCGTGTCCCGAACAAAAATAAAGGTGACTCCACGGACAGTGGACTTCTGTAATGATTCAAGCCATTGTCTTCGCACTGAACCTGCCTGAACCCTCCGGATCATACTCATTGAATCACTGAGTATACACACGCGGGTGTATTTTTTGTGTTTCAAGCCAGGCAAGCGCTTGTGTCACTGCCATCACCTCCATCGTCATGCTGCTGGTTGTCATGGAGAAGGCGCCGTTGGCTTCTTTGACTGTTCTGCCCGCTGAGCGTGCTGTAAATGCCCATGCGCTTCTTCTTTGGCGTATAACGGATCCGTCTGTATAGATTATTGCATCTGCTTCGTCTGAATTTTCACCGATGAGAGCGTTGACCTCTGCATTAACAGCAACAGGATTCTCTTCTCTACATCGCCTGTTGAGTGTGACAATACAGGAAAATGTACAAATAAACGCCTGAGGCACAGGTATCCATTCTGCACCAGGTATGATGTCGGTTAGGCTGCATATTTGCCTAATAACATCTTCTGCCCGACCTAGCCACGATTTCCCCCTCTTCAGTCTGTCGCCCTTTTCACTAAAAAGCGCTTGATGCAGTGGGTGTTTCTTATCAGCACATATTTTGAGATATGCCCGAGCCCTCCACATCCTGATCCTTTGGTTCATTGTTGGAAAGTCAAGTAGATACCTCATTGCTCCACAGGATGTGTCTCTAGTACATCCCAAAATAATGCGCATGGCTTCATTTTGCACCTTTTCGAGTCGTTCAATCTGGGTAGCACTGACAGTGAGGATGGCCAGAGCGTATTCAATGGGGGAAAGGACCAGACCGTAGAATAGAAGTATTAGTAGTCTTTGCTCAATGTTGGAAGCAGCCATAATCCTCATTGCAGATAGACCTTTGCGTGCTTTTGTTATCACATGGTCAACGTGTTCCCTGAATGACAAGCTGCGATCGAACCTCACCCCGAGAAACGTCATAACGTTGGTTCTGATCAATACATTATCACGCATTTTCACTTCTGGTAAGTCCGACTTGACAATGTGATTATTCAAAGAGAACCATGACACTGATGCCTTCGAAGGATTGACATAGGCATTGGAACCATCACACCAGGCGGCAATTCGATCGAGTTCTTTGTGCATAGTGCTGGCGATCTCCTGTCTATCACGCCCTCGTCGATAAATCAAAATGTCATCAGCAAATGACAAAGTCCTCCCCTTTCCATTCAACTGCTGCTCAGTGATCATCACCGTATAAACGTTGAATAAGACTGGTGATAGCGGTGATCTATCCATTATTGTTAGTGAACATTTCGTAACGCAATTAATGTCGCTGAACACCACTCCTTTCTTTTCAACATAATTAACACTTGAACTCCCACTTATACTGACGTATTACATTACATTTAGTAGTAAAAGACTACTTTTCGTGTTGACTGGACCCCGAAATACTCATTTTGTTGACATGTGTTCTTAACTTGCGGTATTAACTTGTAGCAAGTGTGTTGCACTGTTGACTTGAGTTACCTGTCGCTAATGAACTACTAGCTGCTATTGTGTTGACTTTGACGGTTTGACCGGCGCTGATGACCGCATTGGCTCTTAGTGTGTTGACCTTGAGTTCGCTGTTACTGATTACCGTCCTAGCCCCTGGCGTTGTAGTGTTTTTGCGGGGAAATCTGTTCCGAACGTGGTATCTCTGATTTACGACCACTTGTTTGACGAAAAAAAAAAAACCACGTCAAATAAAGATCACACAGATACAACCGCTGACAATGTTCCTTCGTGGATAACCCTCCACGAGGGTCAAAAGTTCAGCCTACACTGTCTCCTCCAGCGACGAACAAATGTTCCCACGTCGCGGAGTGATTCATAACCCAGTATTCACTCGCCGTGTTTCTACAAAATTTTCTCAGGCAAGCTTGTCAGTTTGAGAATGAATAGAGTCTGGACTTCAGTTGTCCCGGATTTACATAAGCCCCTCGACAGCATGTCCTGGTCTTACATAATACCTCGACACTTTAAACTCCGTCATCCATAACACATAATCACTCTCAGCTTACGCCTGCCGGTGTTTGTCTAAACTTAACGTCTGTCCACAACAACACTACGCCTAATGTACTGCCACAGTTTAGGATGAGCCTCTAATGTAATTCATACTTAGAAATTACACTGTATTTACACTTAGGACGAGCCTCCAATGTAATGAATGTACTGTGTCTCCTCCACATTTGATCTCTCTAGTGCAGATTTAACACTGACTCTGTTGTCTAGGTGTTGGGTCACAGCTCATTCTAACCAGACGGCATTTCTCTCCACGGCCACACAACTTCAAATGACGGTCGACACCAGCTGACACATTTCACAGGTTTATTGTCACTGTAGCACAAGACACGAATCAACAGATGAACCAACTTACGCCATTCGGGCAATCTCGCCTTGCTCACGCATTAAGGCTCCAGACATGCTTCGGACGATGGACACTGGCATGTACACGGCTGGCTCAACAATCAAACCGTGTAACACAAAGGCTGGCCTAAACAATCATTCAATAGCGCTGGTTGTCTTGTCGTTCAGCGCTAACATCCATTCGACTCTGATTCAGATCCACGTGCACTCTTCACTCTGGATTCATCTACACAGATTCAGCTTCACATCCTTCCAGTCTGGGGCCCAGTCACCGAATGACCACCTCATTCTCAATCCCCCAGATCTCGCATTCACACGTGACTCACTCACTCTTGTCTTTTCACCATATCTCCGTGAAACCCATGCTATCAGGGACTTACCCAATTATGCCAGTCATCCCCTGACGTTATCCCTATTTATAGCATCATTACAGTCCCCTTGTTGTGCTATGCCCTTTTAGCTGGTTTGCCTAAGAGCGTCGGGTGGCCTTTGGTGGGTTCCGTCGGCTTTTAACTGAAAATAGGTTGATTAAATTTTTTAACATATTTGGGAAGGGCGGGGGAGGTACAAAATGAAAAGCATGATAGACTGAAATCCACGAGTGCTGGTTCCCTTCTTGTGCCATGCCCTTTTAGCTGGTTTGCCTCGGAGCGTCGGGTGGCCTTTGGTGGGTTCTGTCGTTTAATCTTTCTGAAATTACACTAAGAGAAATTTATGTTAGTTGGTTTGTTTTAGTTTGAGTAATTCGCCTGTGGTGGAGAAGGAGTGGAGATAGTATAGGTAAAATAGCAGGACTGCTTTTTAGAGGACATACAGTGAGGTAGGAAGAGTGAGTGAGAGGGATAGTTGGCTCTGTTGAGGGTGCTGTTATTCGCTGGATCTGGTCAGTCACATCATGATGAGGGGTGGCTCTCAGATCGCTTTCCCGGTTTTGGATATGAACTGCTTCACAGGTCGCTGGCCCTTGTCGTCGCAGCTTACACTGTGGCAGTTTTCAATTGTCATTGGTTTGTTTGCGGCTCTGAAGTGCAGCACGAGCTTTTGTCTCTCTATTTCGTGGTGTTTACAGGTTAGTAAGAAGTGCTCCATGGAGTTAGGGGCCCTGCATTCCTCGCACACAGGAGTGCGGAATCGGTCTGGCCAGCACCCTAGTCGCATCTTCCACAGTTTTCGAATGGCCGGAATTTTGGTCGGTTTAGTCACATGATTCTTGGGACTGGGTTTGTTGAGTAGATTGTAGGCAGCTCTGCCTTTGTTGCTGGTCGATCACTGCTGGGATCATTCTCTGCATATGTTGCTTTTGTTTATTGCTTTCAGTTCGGTTTTGCCCAGTCCCGCGAATTCTGTGTTGTGGCTAGAAGTGCCCCTTTTCACCGCTCTGTCTGCTGCTTCATTGCCTACAATGCCTATGTGTGCTGGGATCCAACCAATGGTAATTTGGCATCCCAGGTTTCTGAGTCTGGTGGAAGTTGTCAAAATTTCTTCTTTGATGTCTTGTCGGCTCACTTTCGAAAACTCTCTCAGGGCTTGTACTGCTGACAGTGAGTCGGAAAGGACGAGGAGTTTTATGGGGGGCCGTTCGCAGGCTAGCTCAAGTGCTTTAAGAATCCCTACCAGCTCAGCTGAGCAGACTGCCATATCGTTAGTGAGTCTGTATGCGTGTGTAGACTTCCAGGCCGGTATATAAACTCCTGCACCGACTTCTCCCGTGCTGGTTTTCGAGCCGTCTGTGTAAATGATCATTGTGTCTATTTCTACATCACGGATGTACTGGTCGACTTTCGACCTTGCATCGAGTATGTCTTGGTTTCTGTCAATCACGTGGCCAAGGCTTTCGTCGGTGTATGGTGTTTGAAGCTCCCAGGTGGGGATGGTCGGGTGGTATTTCTTACCGCTGGTGGTGGTGATGTCAATTTCGGATGCCGTTTTCCAGGCGGCAGGTCTCTGGAATGTTTGTATTGGGATGCTGACCTTTGACCAGTAGTATTCGTTGACAGCAAGAGCCTGGATGGCGGGGTGGTGTGGATCAAGTGCCGCTTGGGACCAGTAGCAGTGTCTAAGCTGTTTTCTGCGTAGTTTCAGTGGTATGACGCATAAGGCTACTTCCATGGCTTCTTGACTAGTTCCTTTCCCTGCCCCCAGGATGATTGTCATCGCCTGGTTCTGAATTTTGTTTAAAGTCTCTTTTTTGGCATCAGTAGCAGCATCATATACGATCGAACCGTATTCAATTTTGCTTCGAATGAATGCCTTGTAAAAAAGCAATAGTGTCTTTGTGTGTGCACCCCAGTCGGAACCTTTGATTATTCTTAGCAGGTTGTTATTGCTCTTACATCTTGCGACAGTTTGATCGATGTGTCGACTCCAGCTCATTTGGGAGTCGAGCAACATTCCCATTTTTCTCTGAATTCTTTGACCGTCTATTTCAATGCGGATGTCAAAGTCTTCGTACGTCCATACCCTTTTCCAGTTGTCAATCATCTGGGTGGTCTTGATTGGGTTAATACGAAATCCCCACTTCTCCATCCACCTCGTTACGTTGTTGGTTGCCCTCTGTAGCTGGTTTCTGGCTAGCTCTAGGTTGGAATCTGAGAACCAGATGGCGCAGTCATCGGCGTACTGTGATAACCTGACGTTTTTTTTTCCCCTATGGCCTCCTACATATCATTTACGAGGATGGAGAAGATCACAGGGGAAATAACCGATCCGTGGGGGTGCCGTTTTCTTGCGAGTGGGTTGTCGATTTTTCGTTTCGCACTATGACTGAGTAGGTTCGGTCTTGGAGGAAACTCTTGATTTATTTGAGCGTTTTCCCCACAATTCCTACTACACTCAGTTTCTTGATGGCGGCTTCCCTCCAGCAAGTGTCAAAGGCACTGGTAAGGTCATGAAAAATGGCGATTGTTCTTTTACCTTTTAAGAAACCCCTCTTCAAGTTTGATCACTTGGTCAATCGAGGATATGTTAGCCCTGAATCCGGACTGGGTGCAACTGTACTTGAGGTTTTTTTCAGATGGAAATTGATTCTTCTGGTAACCACAGTCTCCATCAGTTTTCCTCGGTGGGAGGTCAGCGAGATAGGTCTATATGAGTCCAGTCTCTGCGTGTCCCTTTGGGGCTTAGGCACTGGGATGACTGTGGCGTGTTTCCATTGTTGTGGGATTGTCCCCTCTTTCCAGACATCATTGAACAGCGCCGTTATCACTTCGATTGTTTTTCTAGGGATCATTTTGATTAGTTTGTAGTTCAGAATGTCTGCCACTGCTACTGTGTCTTTTTTCGAACGAAGAGCTGAGGTGACCTCCTCGGTTTTGATGTCTGTGTCAAGGTAGTAATCTGAGATGTCTGGTTCTGGCATAAGTTCTCCGGTTGCAAGAAGTCGGCCTCGTTTCCCCCTTTCTGTTGGGCCAAGAATCTCTGTTTAGCTGATCTCATAAAAGAATTGTCCAAACATATCGGCCTTTTTTTTTGTCTGTGATCGCTAGGCTCGGTGTCTTGAATGTGGGGATTCGAGACGAATTTTTGTTCCCTTTAATGGCCTTGATTTGAAGGTTTGCTAATCCCGCGCTGATTATTCTCAGGTCGGATTGCATTTCCTTGTCAGTTTTTTTCTGTGACTGGTGGAATCTGGCTACCTTCATAGGAATGTTCGTGAGCTGAGATTCACGCCAGGCCAGTTTTGCCTCTTTGAGTGAATTGCAGCCCTGGTACTTGGCGCTGTGGTTGCCTTTACAGTTGGCACATTTTCTTTCCGGGTTGCTGACTTTGTAATTATTTTTGTTGGCATTGGCCTTCTCACAGTCCCGGTGCCAGTGGTTCATACTGCAGTACTTACAAACCGGAAGTTCTTTTCGGCAACTGGTGTGGGTGTGCCCTAAAATCTGGCATTTCCGGCATTGAATCAGGGGTGGTATGAACTTCTCAAAGTATTTTCGTCTTCCTTGGAAGTTGATACATATGGGAATATTTGTTCCTGCTATGGTAATCTTCACTAGCCAGGTGGGGTCCCCGTTGCCTTTCTTGATCCTTTCTACTTGAATGAATTCCAAATCTGGTTTTCGGTTTTCTTTCTATCGGTGATCTTGTCTATGTCGAGGTTTGGGTAAATGCCCTTGACAGCAGTGGCGACGCTTTCCTTCATCAGTTCTACCGCGACCCTGATTATGTGCATGCAGGTGAAAACTTTCTTTTCTTTAAGGCCTTCGATTAGGTCCTTTGTGGCCGCAGTGCAATTTAGAATTACAATGAGAAAGGCTTGGTGTATAATAACTCTGGCAAAGGATTGAATGCCGGTTGTGAGTCCGACGTCTAGGATGTGTTTTGCCCCGCCTTCATTTGCCTTATGGATTGACATTGATGCACTCTCCACTCGCGTCATTTTTAATTTGAAGGTTGTTCTGCTGGCTGGCGCTAGGGCAGGTACTTCAGGGATGATTGACAGGCCCTTACTCCTCCCTCCGGTGCGTGGTTCTTGAGGAATGGCCACTCCTCGCGACACTTTGTCGGCGTAGCTTGGCGTCATGACCGGCTTCCTGGACGCGGCTAACGGTGTCGTAACAGGAGGAGCGGCTTCCTGCACCGGTGGTTCTACAATTATTTCTTTATTTGCGGTAATCGATGGGTCCTTCCCCGCGGGCCCCTCTGTGAACTTTTCGGGTTCGCTCGATTTGGCTTTCGAGTTGGAGGCTTAATTGTCGTGTTCGGATGCATAATTGCTTATGAGCGGTCTAACTGACGATTGTTTTTTGGAGGTTGAACGCACGCCCTAAGTCGCTGTTTAAAGCGTTAATAAAGTAGTTTATATTTACCTAGGGCGTTGTTCCTTCCTCTGGTGATTCTCGGCTCGGTATGTTCCAGTATACCGAGACTTCTGTGATGTCCTTGGAAAATATTACACTGGTCACCTGTGTAGATCGTGTTGCTGGCAGCTCACCAAGCCAGACCGTTCACTGAACCAGTTCAAAGCGATCGATGCCTTTCCTCGGGTAGCCAGCCGGACAGATCAAGCCGTATAGGAACTTAGCGATCTATGTCCTGACAATGGCGTACCGATTCTGACAGATCAAGCCGAAAAGGTTTAGGCGACTGAGTCTGGATGGTAAGCAAACCTTGCTACTCGATCACAGTAGACTGTTACTAGTAGCAGTGGGGCAACGAACTCTCACTACTACAATCGCTTTACAAAATGGTGCTGCAACTGGCTACAGAAACTCCACCCGCAACGCCGAATGTACAATAACCAGTCTGACTCAGCCGAATGTCAAGCGAATCGGTGTCAAGTATCTAGTTATCGAGAATCGGGCCACGAATGGAGAGTCAGCGATCAAGCGGAAGACGAGAGGTGCGTACGAGTGGACTGTCTGCGCTCGAATGATGGCATTTGCAACAAGCTAACATGTCCTTAAGTAACCACCAACAATGTCTACGAGTACTATAACATAATATTCCACGCCAAATATGATCCTGTTCGTTCGTTGAAAGAAAACAAAAATGACAAGCTGTGTCCTTTTTTAACCGCCTGACGGCCTGTTTTACCAAGGACTGGTTATTTGCTGTCTGATTTCAAGTTTGTTTCTTTTGGGGCGATCATTTTCGCCTGTGTTTCGTTTCATTTGTTTCAACATGTCAGCGGCGTAGGCTTGGCGGGCGGCTTGATGTTTTTGGGATTGAACATGGCAGTCCTGAAAAGGACAGCCATATGTGCCTGGATGGCCTGGAACGGGTAGGGTGGGAGCGAGACTGGTTGTTGATTCGGTCATGCCTGGCTGATCAATCTGGTTGGCTGTGCTTCCTCGCGTCAGTGAGGCTGGCTTGTTCCACGGGAACTGGGTGTCATGGCGGCTTGGTAGGTTCTAATTGGCTGCTGGCTCTGTCAATATTTGCGGTAACGTCTGTTTGGCGTACCCTGGCACCTTTGCTTCCATCTTGCTTCCCTCAGCTGTAGATTGGCTGTTTCTATCTCTTCACAGAAGCCGCAGATTTTTGTGTGTGTAAAAGGCTGCCCTTTCCTCGACTGTCAGCAATTCAAGTTTATCCTGCTCCTCTTGATCAAAAGCGAAAGCATAGCGGTTCCTCTTGAGCTCGATCTAATAGTGTAACTTCTTTAGGAGGTCGGCCTCGCTTCTCACCTCACCGGCTGCCGCCTCTTTGCTTTCTTTACAGGTTGCGACTTCTTCTGCGGCTGGGGTTGCTTCTGTAACACCGGGCGTGACTACTTCATCTGACTGTACTGTGTTTTCCTCATCGATATTTGTCTCTTGTATATTTGTCGGCCCTGCAGATGTTCGGTTTTACGGCTGGTGCCTTGTTTCTCTCTGCGAGTAGGAGTTCTCGTTCTTGCTTTGCTTCTCGTGTTGCGGCTTCTGCTTCTACTGTTGTTTTGACTAGCAGGGCGACTTCTCTGTATGTGGATTCTCTGGCTTCGTTTAATAAGGCCGTCTCTGTCTTTCTTTCTTTTCGTTCGGCTTGCCGGTAGGCTGCTGCCTGGTCCTGATCTTTCTTCAGCTGTATCAGAAGGCCTTGGAGTTTTTGGTTTGCTTTATTGATTTCTGCTAGCAGCTTGGTCTGTTGCGCAGCTTCTGCTATCCCGTCTCGTTTCTGGGCTTTGATTTCATCGAGTGTTTGGGAGATTAGTGCCAGCATCTCGAGTCTTTCAGTGGTGGACTTCTCTCTGTCTGCTGTCAGCTTTTGGACTGCGATTTTGAGTTCTGCCACTTCCTGGGTTATTGCTTTGTTGTTTGCGACTGGGATCACCTTCTCTGTTCTTCTCTCCTTTCTTGGTATTGCAGCTTGCAGTTTGCACTTTTTAAGGTAGGTGCAGCCCAGGTATCTGGCGCTATGAGGCCCTCCACAGTTTGAGCATCGTCTGCTGCTGTTAGGCTTTTTAAAGTCAGTGGGCACTCCTTAAAATCCTGCGGCTTGGAGCAGTAGCGGCATGCTGGGCTGCTACGGCAATTTGCGGCTGTGTGCCACGCTTTGTTACAGCGTGAGCACTGTACAACTTCTGCACTGTGGGTACCCGGTCGCTGCTGCTGCTGCCTGTGTGGGCGGGTGTAGATGTGCTACTACCCCACGACTGGGGCGACTTCTGAGAGTGATGCTGCCTCGACAGGGGCTACATCCAGGGCTGGCGGCGTCTGGGTGGGCGAGGCTGGTGCCTCGACCGGGGCGTCAATCAGTTCTGGCATCGTCTGCACTGTAGGGGCTGCTGCGATGACAGATGCTACTTCGTTGGCTGACGTTGGTCTATTCTCCTGGCTCGGCTTCTTCTTGCTGGTTTTGCCACTGGCGATAATTGTTGTGACTGTGGCTGGCAAGAGCTGTACTGATCAGGCTGCTGTCGAAAGCTCGATCCCTGCAGAGCCGGCAAGGCTTGTTAAGTGCTCTGAAAAGAACACCAAGCGTGCTTTCTCCGCAGTTCACGAGATTATCGTTGGTATCTGGTGCGAAAACGTGCTGCCAAAACTCCACTCGCAACACCGAATGAGCGATAACCAGTCAAGACAGACTCAGCGTAATGTCAAGCGAATCAGTGTCAAGTATCTGGCTATCGAAAATCGGGCCACGAATGGAGAATCAGCGATCGAGTGGAAGACGAGAGGTGCGTACGACTGGGCTGTCCGCGCTCGAATGATGATTCATATGATACTGCATAGTGCCTTAGTCTTTATTGTGGACGAAACATTACGACGAAGATAAACTTGTAATCGAAGACTCACTGTCAAGTCTCATACTGCTAACCATTACACACATCGGCAGTAACTCGAGATATGGACAAAACAACGCAGCGAAATATGTCCCAGGTGCATGCTACCGGCAACTCACACCCGATCGCACAGATACACCTATGCCTATGTGATGTGTAGTTACAATCCCCTGGCGGCTTGTTCTCTTAACGACCCCGCTACCATTGGGACTCAAGATAGAAATCACCTCTTGGTGAAAACTCCAGACCTCCCGCTTACTATCCTAGCCACTCACTGAAGCATCGCTGACTAGCATTTCGTCAATCCGACTCCGATACAACCCCCCCCCCCCCCCCCCCCCAATCACAGCTCCGCGTTTTTTAACACACGATGTCCCCGGCTCCTTATTTGTCCTTACAGATACCACGTGTCCCATAGCCGCCATACTGACGACTCCACAACAAACGGCCGACACAAGTCCATTTTAGACAATCACACTGACAGAATTACCAAGTCTACCTCACGATCCACCAAAACCATTAGACAGTTCACATAAGCTCCAACAGAATAAAAAAATCTTGTTAAAACATAGTCCTTTCAACCACTAGACTAAAAAATAAGTCCATACACTTAAACAACTGTGAGCTACTGCCGTTGACAAGTGTTCACGTTCAGTAAGCGGCCAGTAACACCTGGGGCGCAATACCCATGGAGACTGCTGTTACCCGTTAATTTCAAGAACCCTATTAGCCATCGGACGTTGTGGTTCAAACTTAGGAAGGATCTAAACACCTATGGACATGTCTGGAGTGCAATGATGATAACCCAACTAACTAACTAATTCAAGAAACCTTTTTCTCAGGCGTCAAGTAGCGAGGACATTCTGCACTCGGTTCTGCAATCATCATCAACTAGCGCCTTGAGAACTGGCGTAGGTGATCATGTCCTTCTATATAAATCATTGTTTTCTATTATTTACAAGATTCACAAAGTCTTTATATTTTTCATTGTACAGAATATCAGCAAGATTTCTACATTTTAGGTATTGTGTACATATATAGATATTTTAAAATGTTTTATGGCATGTTTAATGCTCTTTTATACAAATTATAATATAAAGAGTTTTAACATGTATATAACGTTGTCTTCTTCATTAAGTAACTTCACAAAGTTTATTTTTAAAAGTCTAAAATTTTACAAATATTTTGTAATGTGTACAAGGTTGTCGTAATATTAGGTAACATTAGACATTTTAGCTGTTAAGTGCATTTTCTCTCACCCTTTGTAACCATCTCTAACATCCACTGTACCTACTGTGGCCTCTACTAACTTTTTGGAGAACACACCTCTCACCCGACCTCTTGATTCTGATAAACCAGCCACAGCATGCAAAAAAAAAAAAAAAACCAGCAATCAATTTAAAAACAGTACTTTTCTTCCAGAGCAGCATCTCTTAAGAACAAGAATGGAGCGCTACCTCCAATAGCGCTCCATCATTAGCCTCCTCTTTCACAGCCCCAGCAAGAAAAAGAAGAGCACTGGCCGGTGGGCACTCAATATATAATATATATATATATATATATATATATATATATATATATATATATATATATATATATATATATATAATATATATATATATATACATACATACAATCTTTAAGCACTTTCAATAGACATGTACAACATTTCAGTCAGTCAGTAGCATGTCCTTTGCAGAACCTTGCACCTGGAGACCACCCGCCACATCCTGCACCCCTCTTCCCTTTGAAGTCATTTTCTTCCGCTTTTCTTAGGCATATACCCTGCCATTACTGTTCTCTCTAAACTTTCATGACGTTTCAAGTGACCAAAATATTTGAATTTTCTGTGTTTTATAGCCAAGCATCTTCAGTATTCAGTTCTTAAAGTATGGATGCATTTGTTATTTTCTTTACCCATGATATTATGATAATTCAAAGGCTTTCATGCGCTGGTTAGCTTGTTTAGTAAGTGTCCAGGTATTTCATGGCTGTTGTGGTTTCTTCGCAAATTTTGCAGAAGGTAGTTTGCCAGTGCTTTCCTTCTGGGCAGTGACTGTACTAGTCGGTGGCCATAGCTATTATCTCTACTGATGAGATAATCTGCCTATCGCCGCAGAGAGCATGACCATAAATAACCAGCCACAGTTTGTTGGCTGCTTTAACACAACATCCACTACCTGCTTCCATGGCTTCACGTAACCCTGATTAGAAAAAAAAAAGGAGTGGGGGGGGGGGGGGGGGGTTAACCGGTATTTTACCTTGCCAAAGGGTGTCCTGTAGACTAATGGAGGTTGAAGTGTGTGTGATACGTACAAGATGTATACATCACAACATCAAGAAAAACATGCCTTTTAAACACTTTGTCATACTCCAACTTCCCCACTCTCAAGACTGGAAATCTCTATCAGTACTTATAGTTGAAAACCAGACACTTTGATTCAAAGTTAATTATTTACATTACATGTCCTACGACACAATTCGACCAATATTCTAAATTTCTTCTACACATTTGCCATCAATGTGGTTGTCCTACCTCTGTCTAAATTACTAAACACTCCATCTGACTTTGCAGATTTCACCTTCCTCGTCTCTTGAAACGATATTCCTAATACGGCATTACTTTTCTGAAGCGAGAATAAATATGTCATCGAGGTTGTGACAGCTATAGTAAAATAGGGTACAATTGCTGATCTCCCACCACACATAACAAACACAAAAGGTATTGACACCTTGCAACAGGACCAAAACCTCAAAACTTACGTGAAAAACTTTTTTTTTTACTGTCTACCCTTAATTAGGGGTGGTTCTGACAAAATCTTAGAAAAGATACACATCATCTCCTTACAGTGGTAAGATCACCAGAAATTAGACTCCTTCGTAACTTTCCCTGGGATTTCCTTGAAAGATATTTCCTTCTCGGAAAACTGTTTTCACATTAAAACTGTTGTCTATCAGTTTGTTAATGAGCAGGTTCTGATCTCTCATTTTGGGAGTTCTGGCAAGTTTTGAGGCCATTCAAATGTTAACCTATAAAAACCGTTTCATTTGCATCTTCGTCATATCTCTGACCTCTTTAAGTGTTTAACATGTAAACTTTATTTTTTCATAAGTTGAAGGACGGCCATGAGAGATATGTTTACAAATCGGGCGTCTACTCAAAATCTTTCACTGTTTTTTTTTTTTTTTAGATATAATTGTCTGTGTGGCGGTAAAGTCCCTGACCTATTCACCTATCCCTTTCGTGCCACTTATGATTGTAAATGTTTTTTTTTTTAGTGACGAGTTTATGCTGTCTTCCTGAATGTCAACCCTGTATAAAGGAGAACACATTCCCAGTCATGCTCTGTAGCCTCAAGTGCTCTTAATCTCCTAATTCCGGCTTTGGTAGTTAGTAAAGGAGACCCTCAACTCTTAGAAGACAAAATTCTCGAGTATCTGCTCATGATACTAGAATCCACCTCCTTCTCTAGATTACCCCATCTTACTAAATCACGTGATTTTTTGGACGGATTCCCTCGAAAACTGGTTAGTGTAAGCCCTTTTCATGTGTTGCATTGTGAGACATTTTAATGTGTTTACAAAGTTCTGTGTTCTGAATGAATTCGTATTACAAATCTACAAGTGGATATTGTGAAGTGGATATACAAGATTTTCAAACTTTGCTGTTAGATTAATTTGTTCGTCTTAAGTCTTATGCACATTTGCAGTTGTACAGTCTGTGTTCATTTTTGGGAATTTTCCGCTTCACGAACACTGGCGGAAACTTCTGGTTATTCATCTACGTCTTATGCATATTTGCAGTTGTAGGGTCTGTGTTCATTTTTGTGAATTTTCTGCTTCGCGAACACTGGCAGAAACTTATGGTTATTCATCTGCATCTTATGCACATTTGCAGTTGTACGGTCTGTGTTCATTTTTGTGAATTTTCTGCTTCGCGAACACTGGCAGAAACTTATGGTTATTCATCTACGTCTTATGCACATTTGCAGTTGTACGGTCTGTGTTCATTTTTGTGCATTTTCTGCTTCGCGAACACTGGCAGAAACGTATGGTTATTCATCTACGTCTTATGCACATTTGCAGTTGTACGGTCTGTGTTCATTTTTGTGAAATTTCTGCTTCGTGAACAGTGGCAGAAAGTTATGGTTATTCATCTACGTCTTATGCATATTTGGATTTGTATGGTTTGTTTTCATTTTTGTGAAATTTCTGCTTCACGAACACTGGCAGAAACTTATGGTTATTCATCTACGTCTTATGCATATTTGCAGTTGTATGGTCTGTGTTCATTTTTGTGAAATTTCTTCTTCACGAACACTGGCAAAACTTCTGATTGTTCATCTGTGTCTTATGCATATTTGCATTTGTACAGTCTGTGTTCATTTTTGTGAATTTTCTGCTTCACAAACACTGGCTGTAAACTTCTGGTTGTTTATCTAATTCTGGACTTTAGTCTTGTGTATGTTTCACAGCAGAATGTTTATGTGCTAAATTTGATAAAGCACAAATGTCAACCCCTCCCGCTTCCCCTCCCTCGCTCGGCTTCTCTGATGCAACAATACCCTCTCAGAATCAAAGAGTTAGCACTGATATTTCTTCACTTTTGCTGAAATTGCTTTCAGTTTATTTCTACACGTTATTGATGTTTATGTTCATGTTGCCTGTAGCAAAAGCATTTTTGTTTGTTTGTAAGAGCCTTTATTGTTATATTTAAATAGCACACATGTTTATCTTACAAATGACTTATAGTTACATAAAATATGTCGAAAATTAATTAAACTGTAGTTTAATTAGTGTATACATCTTCTCGATAAAAAATGTTAGCACAGAGGGACTCCATTCTTGCAAAAGAACGGGAATCCCCGTTGACCCAGTTGGCCTATAAATAGAAAAGGCCGTGCTAGAATCGTACTGGCATTAAGTGTCTTTAACAAACTGTTAAAATCTGAAACACACTCAGCAAACACACACAACTTAAGATCTTCAACTTTTATGAATGCGAGAGTTGGAAGGCAACGGGAGCTCTAGATTGAAAAAAAAAATTTTTTTTGACATTCGTGAAAACAAATATCTTAGAAAAATAGTAAATCTCCACAGAACATTTTTCCCTTAAAAAAAATGAGACAAAAGCAAGATATTGTCTCCAATATTATAAGAAAGCGCTGTTGTAACTACATAGGCCAAGCAATCAGGAAGGATAAGATAATACTCCCCCCCCCCCCCTCAGTCCACGGGAAAGACCACGAGAAGCCCTTCATAAAATGATCATTAGGGAAGGCTCAATCGTGGGCCTAACAAACATCTAAGACCTAAAAGAGGTGGCAGCAAACCACTATGCCTAGAGAGCATTGACCTCTGCATTATGCGCCACCCTAGGCTCGAGAGGAAGGTTATGTACTAGGGCGGAGAGGCCCTTAGTACCAAGAAAGAAAAGATAAAGAAAAAGAGGGTAGAGAGAGAGAGAGAGAGAGAGAGAGAGAGAGAGAGAGAGAGAGAGAGAGAGAGTTTTGGTGGGGGAAAGATCAGAATATCTCACCCAGGCAAGAAATCTTCTGTGTAAAGTCTAGTATAGCCAAGCAACGAATAAACTAAACTAGTAAACTAACTAGAAGTCCTAAGCTGAAGAAAACAACTGTAACTATGAATACAACGCTGAACATAATCGTATTTAGCTTCACATCAGCATGGCCAACAAATAACGACATTAACTACAACTACGTGCCCGACCAGCATCTCAAATATATAGCGATCCAACTTCGGATCCAACTATCTCTTAGCAAGAATACAAATAAAAATCTATTTAAAACTAACCAACTGAACGTACCATGAGCCGAGCCAATCTAGCGCAGCCCAGCCATTCCGATCTGACACACCTGTGCATTGCGACCAAGTGCAGTCGACAGCCAACAGTGCGCTTGACCGTAGCAAGCCGGAGCGACCACCAGATAGAGGAAGGGCAAATAAAAATCAGTCGGCTGTTTAAATACCCCGTGGCCTAATTTTTCACATGTTATCGTCTAACACTATTAACTGCCAACGTTTCTCAAATGGCCGGTTGCCATTTTCAAACCAGAATAAATCTTCTAAGATCTTTAATCTGCTTTACTGTAGTCTTCGTAGCTTCCACCCTATTACAGTTAGTTGCGTATCCTTTACAGGACGTTGCAGAACCCAAACAGCTTCCTGATTGGGTATTAAAAGAAATTGGAACAGCTAAAGCATACCAGAGCCATTTTGGATCTGAAGCGTCAACTTCATCATCCAAGCTAAGTTTATCCATTTTGTAAGGCATACTTCAGTAAAGATCCATTTGGATGTTTTTCAAGATGTTTTTCACGCAAATTTAGATGTTTTTTGGATATTTTAAAACTCTATTTTGGATGTTTTTTTGTCAAAGAAAAGTGGCAAGACTGCTCTTGGGTGCCCTCTGCTATTAGCTGGATCATCACAGAACAGGGCACTCACTTGCCCTAGCAATCGAAAAGGTTGCTGAAGGCTGAGGACGTAGTCTAAAGCCACGGGGATGTCGAAAGCAACGGGAAACTACCATATTACTATTCCAAGAAACTCATCATGGAAGCCAAAAATGAAAATCAAAGATGGTGAGGTCCCCAGGCCACGCAGATCACAAACGCGAAGTGGGGAAGAGAACGATGGCAGAGCAAGTCAGGGTAGTTGTGATGACGGCCTTAAGCCCGACAGTACTACAACAGAAAACTCTGTCACCGCTCTAAAGAAAACTTCAAATTTAGGAACATAGAATGTTAGGATCATGTATCAGGGAAAACTTAGCATCGTTGGCAGAGAACTAGAAAGGAATAAAATAGATATGCTAAGCATTTCTAAACTTAGATGGGTGGGTCAAGGCCATTTTGTGACTCAAACAGGAGATACATGTGTTTAGTTAGGAAAGGAAAAGAGTGGTTTGAGCGGGGTGGGTTTTCTGATGACAAGAGAAGTTTCTTCATCACTTCTTGGATAAAATCCGATCACCGACCGAATTCTAACTCTCAGACTCAAGTCAAGGAAAAGGAACATCCCAATTATTCAAGTCTATGCCCAAACATCTGCATCAGAGGAAGATGCAATTCAAACATTTATGTCAGTTTGGAAGAGACGTTAGAAAGGGTAGAAAAAAAGAATTAAACTCATAATGGGGGATTTTAATGCAAAAATTGGCGGAGGTAGAATAGAGGAAGAGGAGATATTCAGAGGCCCATTCGGCATAGGAGACAGAAACGAGAGTGGGGAGAGACTTATCGAATTCTGTATAGAAAAGAATATGTGTATTACCAACACACTATTTAAACAACACCCAAAGAAGGCTCTACACCTGGACTTCACCAGATGGAAATAGCAGGAACCAAACTGATTATACTTTAATACAACAACAATGGAGGACATGTATAACATCTGCAAAGACAATCCCTGGAGCTGACTGTGACACTGATCACAAACTTTTTCTTACAGAGTTTAAAATAAAACTGAAAAAAGTGTTGAAAGGGGCTAAGCCGATACGTTTTGACTTGAGTAATTTACCACATGATTACAGCATTGAAGTTGAAAACAAATTTGAGGCGCTAATGGCAGTGCAGGAGGATATAACACCTAATGAGTTGGCTGATGAAACAAGAAACATCATCATCACAACAGCTCAGAACATAATTCCTAAAAAACGACAGAAGAAACAGATTTACACTACAGAAAAACTTTCAAGCAGATAGAAGAAAGAATAAATTTAAAGCAAGTAGGGACATAAACAAACAGCCATGCATATAGGAACTACACGAAAGAAATCAGAAGATCTGTCTGAGGAGATTTTAAAAAAGCAGTTTATTATAAATACCTGCAATAGAATTGAACAACTCCAGATGCAACGAAGAGACAGAGACATGTTTAAAGAAATTAAAACATTGAAAGGGGAATTTAGGCCTTCTTTTCATGTAATAAGTGATAAAAACGGTAACACATTAACGGAAACCAGAGACATATTAGAAAGATGGAAAGAATACTGTAGAGAAATGTATGAGGATGTGACAAGTAATTCAAAGACAACTTGTGAAAGTTATGAAAAAGAACCAGAGCCTTTACTGGATGAGGTACGATCAGCAATACACAGTCTGGAGAAAGGAAAGTCACCAGGTTGCGACGAAATACCAGCAGAACTAATTCAAGCGGGAGGAGAGGCCAGCCTCCGAATCTACCATGCACTGTGCTTGAAGATCTGGAACAGTGGCATTTGACCTAAAGCGTGGAAAAGAACAATCTGCTTTTTGGTAAATTGGCTTCTGCTTTACGAACACTGGCTGTAAACTCTGGCAGAAGCTTCTGGTTGTTCATCTACTACTTATGCATATTTGCAATTGCACAGTCTGTGTTAGTTTTTGTAAATTGGTTTCTGCTTCGCAAAAACTGGCTGTTAACTCTGGCATAAACTTTAGTTGTTTATCTACTTCTTATGCATATTTGCAGTTGTACGGTCTGTGTTAATTTGGGTAAATTGGCGTCTGCTTCACGAACACTGGCTGTAAACTCTGGTAGAAACATCTATTTCTTCATCTACTTATTATGCATAATTGCAGTTGTACGGTCTGTGTTAATTTTTGTAAATTGGCTTCTATTTTAAGAACACTGGTTGTAAACTCTGGTAGAAACTTCTGGTTGTTCATCTACTTTTTATGCATGTTTGCTGTTGTACGGTCTGTGTTAATTTTTGTAAATTGGCTTCTGCTTTGCGAACACTTGCTGTAAACTCTGGCAGAAACTTCTGGTTGTTTATCTACTTTTTATGCAAATTTGCAATTGCACAGTCTGTGTTAATTTTTGTAAATTGGTTTCTGCTTCATGAAAACTGGCTGTAAACTCTGGCAAAAACTTCTGGTTGTTTATCTACTACGTATGCATATTTGCAGTTGTACGGTCTGTGTTAATTTTTGTAAGTTGGCTTCTGCTTCCCGAACACTGGCTGTAAATTCTAGCAGAAACTTCTGGTTGTTAATTTAATTCTGGGCTTTAGTCTTGTTCCAGACACTGTTTTGAACGAGATCTGGTATCTATATGGGGAATTTTTGTGTTTGATATGTTTATGTTGCACATGATTTTCAGTTATATGGTCTTTTTTAATTTGCTTTAATTACCTTTAAAATAATATACCATTCATGATTCTTATACACGTTGTTGCATGCAGTATATAGAAATATGTGTGATGTATTTTTAAACATTTACTAAAAAATTTGCAATGATAAGGAATTGATTTCACCCAACAAACTTGACAAATTTGTTTGTGCTGTTTGTACCTTGAGGATAAATATTTAGTAGTGCTCTAAGTACTGTTAAGAAAACTGCTCTAGGTGACAAGTCATTGCACATATCAATTTCATATTGACTGTGCTTGTTTACTAATTATTAAATAACAGTATAATTATAAGTTGCAGTAGCCTACTAATAGTAATAATAACCATCAATCATTTATTTTTATGTTATATATGACATGCGTATGTTTCACAGCAGTATTTTTTATGCTAAATTTGATAAAGTACACATGTCACCACCCCCCCCCCCCCCCCAACCCACCTCCCCGGGCTCCTCTGATGCAACAATACCCTCTCAGAATCAAAGGGTTAGCACTGATATTTCTTTACTTTTGCTGGAGTAACTTTCAGTTTATATCCAAATGTTATTGATGTTTATGTTTATGTTGACTGTAGCAAAATAATTTTTGTTTGTCTGTAAGAGCCTTTATTGGTATATTTAAAAAGCACACTTATTTGCCTTAAAAATGACTTATAGTTCTATAAAATATGTCGAAAATTAATTAAACTGTAGTTTAATGTGTGTATACATCTCCTCGATAAAAACTGTTAACACAGAGGGACTCCATTCTTGCACAAGAACGGAAATCCCCGTTGACCTGTTTGGCCTATAACTAGAGAAGGCTGCTTCTGTCCACGTTACCCACCCAGTGCCGATTTGTTTGTAAAAATATGGCTGCTCTTTCCATATGCTCGATGCGCTTAAAATTGGATCTTCACTACACACACACACACACACACACACACACACACACACACACATATATATATATATATATATATATATATATATATATATATGTGTGTGTGTGTGTGTGTGGGTAACGTGGACAGAAGCAGCTTTCTCTAGTTATAGGCCAAACAGGTCAACGGGGATTTCCGTTCTTCACCGGTCCCATGTAGTTAGCGACCTATGGACATTTTCTCCAGGTGATGCCGGTAGTGTTTGGAAACGAACAGGCAAATAGCTGGCTGGTTCTGCATCACTTCTGGTGAATCGAAGTATGACAAGTTAGATGTTATAAGGGTACTCAGCGTGAGCAGTGCAGAGGCAGAAATTGATAAATACGGTCTGAAGAGAAAGGCACTGCGAGGAGTTACCAATTATACAGTCAAGTAGTTACTTGTCCCATCAGAATAGGAACTCTTCGTTTGCTGCTGAGGAAGAGGAAGGACGGTTTACTGGAGTTTCCAGAGTTATATGATGTCGATTGTTAATTCAACATTCATAGCTGATGGCAGGGAACAGTGTGCTTAGATCAAGAACCTGTTTAAGGAGTCTTTCCATCTGTCTTCGCTGTTCTGCTGCCCATTTTCTAGATGCCTCGTGAGTCGCTGTGCATCTTCAGATAGTTTATTCTTGTGCAGCAGCTTCCAGGGTGTCATGGTTTTAAACTGATCTCTGAATGATGCCTTTGAACATTTTTTTGCCCTGGCCACTATGAGAGCGTCTACCCTCATGTATCTTACCATAACAAATTCTTTTTGAAAGCCAATGGTCTAGTTGGCGGACGAGGTGACCTGCCAATCGAATCTGTGACTGCATCAGGATGCTATCGATGCAAATGACAGCCAGCTCTATCCAATACGACATTATCTGGGAACCTCTCTTGCCACTTAATGTTCATTATCTTTCTCAGACACACCTTATGGAAGTGGTGAGCTTCTTTGCACACAGACCCTGTTTCATAAGCATACAGCAACACTGGAAGCACTGATTTTCAGTATGCCTTCAGTCTGGTTTGCAGACTTCGATGTCAGACATCTGTGTAAAGTCTGCCAAATGTGCAGCTGGCTTTAAAGATCCCGGTGTTTTTCATATCGTTGATGGTGACATTCCAACCATGGAAGACAGAATACGCATTTCACGAACTCGTGCCTACCTCACAGTCAAGGCGGATACACAATATCCATTACATAGTCAAATCAAGAAGATAAAAGGCAGCAGGTTATACAGAGGCAAATCGTTGATGGGTCAAGCCGAGGACATTATTTTACAGGTATGTTCACTTGAAGACATAGAACCCGGCGGGGAGTGTGTGCAAGTGCCTTCAGAGTGCTGTACATCTTTTTCTGTTTGCATCAAACTCGACAGAAAATGCAGACGACAGAGTCTGGCTACTGTAGAAGCAAAAGTTCAAGCCTAGATTTCCGAGAACGCTCTAGAGGGTTATGCTGTCATTTACACAGATGGTTCTGTAATCCGCCACATTAGAAGCACGTGGGCTTTCACTGTTCACTTTGGAGGGAGGGTTGTGAAGGAAGATGCTGAAGCTTTTGCAGTAACTACAAGTAGTCTGACTATAGAGGTCATGGTTGTGACTAAAGCAGTAACATGACTAGAGACACAGACTTTTACTGGGGCATGCTTTCTCAGTGACTCGATGAGTATGCTCAGGAAGATAGAGAAGGGCTGGGTCCGAAGGCAGTGGTTGGTGGCCCTACAGAATTCACGGCTGACAAGGATTAGTTTCATTTTCGTGCCAGGATATGTGGGAGTGCAAGGAAATGAGCAAGCTGATACGCTTGCAGGTAAGGCTACTGTAAAAGCCGGACAAGCCATGGACCAGGTTGACATACTGAATGCTCTAATTGAGTTTAGACGTTTGAGAACTGAGTATCTGCAACCATGGTCAGACTGCAAGAACAAAATGTTAAACGAGGTGTCGCCAAACAAGAACACTACGCAGGTAGTCAAATAATAATAGTAAACCAACACAGAACTGGTGTCGTTAGTCGCTACACGCTGTGGGATTTACCGAGGAGGGGATCCGAAAACTTATGGACTGAGTGGTTCGACGTGCAATGAGGATAATCTCTCGACTAACTAACTATTTTAAGACAGTGCACTACCGAGGCACGTGAATCTATCCACAACCCTTAATTTCTGGCCAGTTACCACATTAGTTTGTTCAGTATACACTTTGCCTAGTGTTGGTTGCTACGTGATTTCAGTTTTCTCCGCATTGATGGTAAGCCACTAATTGGTACAGGCCTCCGAGAATGTTATTTTCGAAAGCACATTCTGAACCAATACTAACAGCACAGTCGTTAGAAAAAAGAGAGAGAGAGAGAGAGAGAGAGAGAGAGAGAGAGAGAGAGAGAGAGAGAGAGAGAGAGAGAGAGAGAGAGAGAGAGAGAGAGAGATCTGATAATAAACGATTTAACCTTGATTTTTACTTTAAACCGACTAAGGTTTTAAAGAGTTTTTAATTGACGCGGTAGCTGATATCAATTTCTGTATCTCCACAGCATCAGACATCACAGCTGAAATATGATATTGAAAACAGCAGGTGCAAGTACACATCCGTGTTTCACACCGTTTGTGGCGTGGAAAGGTTCAGACAGGGTCCCCCCCAACCCCCCCCCCCCCCCCCCCCCCCCCACGGATTCTAGCCTGCATTCCACCATGCAGTTGCTGGGCAATCAGGATATACTTCTTTGGACAGCCATAGTTTGCCCTGTTCTCCCATGGACCCTTTCTGTTGACTGAATCAAACGCTTTTCTCAAGTTTATGAAGACACAAAGCCAGGGACTCAAGAGAACACAACTGATGAGGAAGTTAGTTTGAACAGACTGGGTGGCAATGTGAGGTGAACACTAGAATATGGGATAGCTGCTTTGGGCACAGCAGCTAAATCAAATTTTCAGAAAGTCTCAAAGATCCAAAACCTTGCTCTCCGTATTATGACAGGGGCCATGCACTCCACGCCCATATCAGACACAGAAGCAACTACTGGTCTCCGTGATCTGGAAGATAAGAGAGACACAAAGCGCCGCACCCAGCTCTCCAAATACCACCACTTTAAAGAACAACACATGCAGAGTTGACTGCAGAAACCCCAGAAGGCTAGACTATATAGAACCTGTTTCATTAAAACGCAAATGCCAAGCTCGCTGTCCTCAAACTCCCTCCTATAATACCAGATGTTCCACTGAAACCTTACAACCACTGCCGCCCTTGGCTTCGGGATACCCTGCCAACAGTCAGAACCACGGTAACAGGAATCCTTTCCAGATCGCCAACGAGCAGCATTGATATTAAATTAGTTACATAAGGAGAGATGAAGATGAACAGACTTTATCCACGCCAGAGTCGGATTAGAGAGTATACAGATGGCTCAGCCAAGAGAGCAGTAAGAGACGGAGCAGGGGTAATATACATAGAATGCCCAAATGGTTTAAAAATCAACCAGGCTGTACCAGCAGGTTTATATTCCTCCAATTACAGAGCAGAGGCAGAAGCACTTCTGGCGGCATGTTCTTTCCCTGAATGGACAACAGCCCAGCAAATATAGCAGATTGGTCTTTCTGACTGATGCTATGTCAGTTCTACAAGCAATTGTTAACCCAAAAGACACTCAGTTTGTAGACTTGATGCAACAGCTGATTTTTGTAGGCTCTTCAGTAGAACAGTCCGTACTGCAGTGAAGTCCATGTCACTGTGGCTTGGAGGGCAATGAAATAGCGGACAGATTGGCTAGAAGCGGCGGTGTCATGGTTCAACCAAATAGTGACTTATTGCACCAAGAAACGAAACCATTAATACAATCTAGTATCAAAGAAAGGTGGCTAGACACACTCGCCAGATTCTCTCCCCAAGACTCGCTTCATCGGCTCCTTAGAGAGGGACAGTGTATTATATTCAGAAAAAGGAGTGGGCACAACAGACTTCGTCAACATATATTCAAATTTTTCAGTGTAGGAAACACGGAGACGTGTCCCTGCAACGTGGCACCCGAAAATGCTGAGCACATGCTCCAACACTGTCAACTGTATGCTGACAACAGATACGTAATCTGGCCTGTTCCAACCATATTGAAGACAAAGCTGTATGGTATACGAGAGGATATGGACTGCACGATAGCTTTCATAAAGGCTTCTGGCCTCCTAATATAAGTTTTCTAACAGAAGGATAGAAGAAGAAGAAGAAGAAGAAGAAGAAGAAGAAGAAGAAGAAGAAGAAGAAGAAGAAGAAGAAGAAGAAGAAGAAGAAGAAGAAGAAGAAGAAGAAAAAGAAGAAGAAGAAGAAGGAGAAGAAGCAGAAGCAAAGACAGCAGCAGCTGAGGCCGAAGCAGCCAAAGCAGCAGCAGAAGAAGAAGAAGCAGAAGAAGAAGGAGAAGAAGCAAAAGAAGAAGAATAAGAAAAGGAAGGAGAAAAAGAATGAGAATAATAATAATAATAAGAAGAAGAGGAAGAAGAAAAAGAAGAGAAGAAGAAGAAGAGGAGGAAGAAGAAGAAGAAGAAGTAGTAGTAGACTAGTAGTGTTAGTAGCAGCAGCAGAAGTATAATTATCAGTATAATAAATAAAATATGATTTTTTTTTCTTATATATTATAGATACTACGATTTTATTACCCAATAATCACTACTATGCTATATTATTTGACTACTATTCCCCTTTCAGTTTTACTTGTTTCTTTATCCAGTCTACAACTTAATAGACAGTTGAGCACTCTGCCTAAAGACTAAAGGAGTAGCCTCGTTATGACCCTTGTCTGCAGCAATAACAAAATGTAGATGCAGGATGGAATATTGCAATATACTGTTACTATTACTACTGCTGCTCTGCTCGACGACGTTTACATTATGTTTGTACAAATTAACTAGATATGAGCTCTTCCCGTGTAACAAAAATTACGGCTGCTCATGCAAACCAAATTGAAAGAACGGTAAATAAATTAGGGAGTTAAAGTTAATAATAATAATAGCCAGTAACAAACAAGTGGCAGTAGGCGATCTCGTCACTCATCCTTTGATAATATTATAAATAATCAATTTGATATCTAATGCTGCTTCGATTAAGGTGATGTTACTTTGCGCGCGCGCGTGTGTGTGTGAGACCCAGCGGCTAAAGCTTTCCACATACATCATGATTTTTTGCCGATATATAAAAATGTGGGCACTCTCTAAACTCTAAAAAATACCGGTCCCAAATTATTCACTGCGAAAAACATCCCTTTGCAAACCTCAAGAGGTTATGTAGTGAAAACATTTGTGGCAATCATCATCGGTTTCTACTTCTGCCGTTATTGCTCGATGGATAGCAATGTTAAGCTAAGCGCCGTGGGAATTACTAGTTTTCGATCCATTGAAGCGTGGTGGAGAGGAATAATTTTTGATCCATTGTTCACACTACCTGTCCCCCGTGTGGGTTCCGGGGCCCCATTGTGGGGAAAACAAGAATAGACCCACTGCCTCCCCAAAAGCATGTCGTAAGAGTTGACTAATTAGGGAGCTTCCTTTGAAGTCGGAGTGCATCTGCCGGAGAGGCAAGGAATCAACAGTCTGTATTCAAGAGAATGAGATCTGTAAAACTGATGCACACGCAACACTCATATTCTGGAGCAGGATTGCAGTTCAGTAGTGGACGAGCAACCAGAACTTTCCGCCAGAGTGTACAGCTAGTGAACGCGAAGAAGAAGAAGACACTACCTGTGACTTGCCAAATAGATCCACTGCCACATAAAAAGCATGTTGTAAAAGGCGACTAATTAGAACTTTGCTGAAAGTGGATGTGTTGGGGCGAAAGGCGCAAATATTGCAGCCTAGCTATAAACCACAACACAATGTGCCAACCACATTTTAAGGGCTAAAATTATTAGAGAGGTTACCATGAAATTATATAATAACGTGAAGCATAGTTCGTAGTGTTCCTATTTCATATATTTAATTATAGGACCTTTTGAGGCCCTGAATGTGAGGTTTTTTACAATGAATAATTTGGGAGGTATTGGGAAGAGTGCCAAAATGTTTTTTTTTTGAAAAATGTGCGTGTTGTGGGGTGGGTGTGACTGGAAATTTTTACCACTTGCGAACTGACACATGCTATGCAACCTTGTATGTGTGTGTGCGTGTGTGTTGTTTTTACTTATGAAACCAGGAAAGCTGATGGAGGTTGAAAAGTCATTTTTTTTTTTTTAGAGATCCAGAAACCAATAGTTGTAAACCCTTTGGCTTGGTACTATGGATATTGCAACTTTTCGGCCTTGATTCCATGATAGATACTGTAAATTTGGGAAATTTGTGGCTTAATGAACACTCCCGAACATGAACTTGGACCATAAGGAGTTCGTCATCCTGTCGCAGTTCAGCTTTATTAACGACCTTAGCTGGTACAATGAAGCCTATATGTCAAACAGGATATTCACATTTACTGTGACCAAAAATATAATATAAACATTTTAATGGAAGAAAGCAGAAAATGGATGACAGAATAAAATGAGATCTGTTAAAATCACTAAGAATTTATGTTTAGTGACTATGACAGTTGCATTTTTTAATGCACTCATAGAAACATTTTATCAGCGCAGTTAGGATCAGTGACATTTAATAAAAAAATTTTGTAATAGATAAAATATTACAGTAACTATATATATAAAAATCAATGTTTGTGTGTTTGTTTCACCCCTATAGACTCGGAAACTACTGAACCGATTTAGCTGAAATTTTCAGGATATGTTTGTTGTGATACCGGATTTTGAACTGTCGTGGTTTGAAATTCAACCTGTCACTGCTAGAGATAGGTGACCACAATTTATGCCAAAATATACGCAACTAATATTTATAACTTTAGTGATTTCTAATTATAGCCACGTTAGTAATTGCGCATGCGCCGTATTTACCATTCGCCGGCGAGTTACGTGCAGCCAACGCCTTCTCTAATACTAATACATAGAGTAGGTCGTGGTACAGCAAACAAGACTATCTCTATATTTGCCACAATAACCATATTAAACACGATTTCTATTTTCTGTTTTTTTTTCAAACAACCTTTGATGGGGGGGGGGGGGGGGGGGGGGGGGGGGCAATCAAGGACTATCTTGACGTCGGCGCAGACAGTGACTGCGACATTAACTTCATTAACCGTGTTAGACACGTGCGATTTCTATTTAATTAATATATCTGGAGTATCTGTCTACGAGAAAACAATTGCCTGCGGTTTTGAATTGTGTTTTAATTGCCACACAGTAGTAGGGACTCACATGTCTAATAGTTGAGTTCTCTTTTCGTTGTAATGATTAAGTGGCTGCTTGGTCGAATGGTTAGAACACTGGGTTCATGTGCGGTAGACCTGGGTTCGAATCCGCAGTCGTTAAATTTTTTTACCCCGGACTAAAATAATATCCTCATCTGCTCTGTCGTGGTGACAGCACTAGCCATGTTGCCTTAATATATAAACAAAAAACAAGTAAATGGGTAAACCATTTGATAATTAAATTTGACCATTTCGCATACTTATGATTGCATTGTTAAACTTTCCGATTGCATGGTTACGCTGAAATTTTATAGATTTTCATTTATTTTCATTTAGATTTAGTTATTTCATCTGTGTTGGAATTTTAAGCTGTGCTGTTTACAATGGCGTTCATTTCCTAATTATGGTTTTTTTTTTCCTGTGTTCGTTTGCTTTTCAAGTGTTTTTTTTTTTCTCCCAACTACTTCAATGAGGGAAAGAGTTGTCGGTGAATTTGGGGGGGAGGGGGGGGGGGGGCAAACTATTAACTGAGAGAGCTTTAAGTCACAGTAACTGCTTTACCCACTTAAAGTAGCAGCAGCAGTAATAGTTGTTACACCAGGGCTGTTACACCATAGTGCTCTCATGTGAAGACCGCCGGTAAGGTTATGGCGTTCTTCTGTCGGCAAGTGAAATTATACATCCTAACCTGACCAGTCTGTGGCGACAGCACTAGCCATGCGGAACCAAATCTTCTGGCTCACGACTCTCTGTCTACTCCGATGGTAACACAGATAGCAGTGACATTATTTTAGTAGTTGTACTGGTACTTGAAGGATGATGTGGTAAATATTACACTAGCCCCATTCACTACCTTTTACAATTCCTGCTCCCTATTTTAGTCCAGATGGACAGGGATGTCAATGTCAGTTACAGCAACAACAAAATATCGCCAGTTAGTGATTTTCAAATCCTTCGAAGAGGGAGAGAGCAGTAGTCGGTGGAAGAGGGGAGGGGGTAATGACTTAAATTTAAGAGAAATTAAAGAGCTTTACACTTGATTTTCAAGTTCTCATTACCTAATTTGTTTATATTTTACTAACGCTACCTCCGCTTTTCTATTTTTTACGACTTACTTTGTTATTCACAAGTACAGTTGTAGCTTTACTTCCGTCCCCTATAAAAATACAAACAGCTTTAGCATGTGATAACCAAATAACCATTTTTGTTACTGTGCTAATAACACCATTTAAACGACCACTAATATAAAGACACAATTATAAGGTGCGTGTTCTAAAGTTGGAAAACCAGACTATCTATATATAAATGTGCAGAGAATGATTGTGACATTAACTATATTAGACAGGTGCGATTTCCATTGTCTTTCTTTTCCAAAAACCTTTGATGAGGGAGAGGGTAGTAGGTGGATTTAGTTGTGGGGGGGGGGGGGGGGGGGTCAAAGTATCTCTATATCTGAGCATACAGTATGGGAAAAAAGTATACTATGACCTTTAACGTCTAATAAAATCAGATGCTTTATCTTGTAACACCAATATCATATTATGTAAAATACTGATAAGACCAATTGTCCTTAGTGGTTCTAAACCTAAGTACAACTAAAAATAGATAAAGCCTTATCAGAAACTTTTGGGAATAATCTTACAGTGAATCTTTGGGCACATCAAAGATGCAGATAGCAAAGATTAGAGATTAGTGAGGATTATCATCACAGCACTTAGGACAGATTTTCAGGTGCTCCGATCTCCTTAAAAGATCCACAAGCATAAAATGACAGATGTCTGTTCTGTGTTGGTTAATATGTCTTTCCCTTCGATGAAATGTTTATTTCTTGCAGCTTTTTGTTGCACCTCAATTTCCATCAATCTGGAAAGGAATACAGTCATGCCCTTTGCCATATTTGTCTTCACAGTAAGTGCTGCACATGGCAACATCATGTGGGTCAGCATCAACCTTTACTTCCCAGGATATTTCATGGTACTAATTTTAGGTTAGATCGATTTGATTGATTGATTTGATTTGATTCAAGAACCGACATCACAGCACTCGGGGCATTCCCATAAGCGCTCCGTCCCCATCTTCAGCAGCCAGCGAAGAGTTCCGATACTAATGGTGCCAGTAGCTTTCTGATTAAACGTCCGTCTTGCCTTTCCTCTGAGCCTTGAGCTTCTGCCAGAACCTCTTGTCACCCCAACTGCATCAGACTGTGGTGATCCATCTACTCCTCTGCATTGTACACGCTCTCCCATAAGGCACTAACCACGTCTGCCCTATCATGTAGCAGTATTCTACCAAGTTGTGCAGAGCCAGCCAGTCTGTCCCCCTGTTCATTTCCCAACACACTGGCGTGACACGGTGAAAAAATCCAGACAATACTCCTCACTCGAGTCCTCCGCAGCGAATCATGCCACTCTGTACGAAGCATACCTGTTCTGATCTTCCTCAGCATGCTTTCTGAATCAGTTACAATTACAATGTGTGTGTGTGTCGTGTTCTCTAGCCAGCGGAAAGCTGCAGTGACCGCCTCCACCTCCATTCTTAAGCTGGATGTTGTGGTATCATATGCTAGGCTCTCCTGCACCAAACATCGACCATTAACTTTTGCTAAAAAGCCCCAAGCACTTCTTTTGCCTCTTGACACTGAACCGTCTGTGTAAATGATCAAATCCTCTGAGCGAGCATTATCTTGAATTAATTGCTGAATTTCCACCTCTGTGGCACCTGCTGGCCAGTCTCTGCATTCCTGGCTCAGCGTGATTATGACTCTACACAAGTCTGACTGCCAGGTGGCACTTTGACCCACACCTCTCCTCGCCTAATGTTCTCAAGGATGCATGCCTGTCTGATTGTGTCTTCTGCCTGAGCCATCCCTGACCTCCCTCTTATCAGCCGCTGACCCTTAACTGCTCCCAGAGCTTCATGCAGAGGGTGGTCTGTGTCTGCAGCTACCCTGAGATATGACTTGGCCTGCATTACCTTGTGCCTACCTGCAACCGTCGGCAAACCAAGGATGTATCGCATACACACCACTGGGATGTCTCTGGTGCAACCCAGAATGACCCGCATAGCGCTCTAGTTTGTCCATCTGACTCTTTGAGACGGTAAGCAGTCCCAGGCCATAATCTACCACTGACAGGATCAGGTGCTGATATAGTGTGAAAAGCTTTCTCTGCTCTATGTCAATTGCAGCCATAGTCTTAAGTGCACTAAGTCACAACACTCTCCACATGGTCCTGTCAAATTTAATTCCCAGATACTTCAGTTTGCTCTCTCTGTTGACGTCTCTACCATCTATCGTGAGACTTGGGACATTAGTTTTAACGATTCTGTTGTCCAGAGAACACCACAAAACAGACGCCTTTTCCGGGTGGACGGCAGCCTTCATTTCTATACACCACTCAGTCACTTTGTCTACTGTCGCTTGTAGCTCCTGAGCTGTTTGTTCCCTCTCTTCCCCCTGCCTTTATGCAAGTATATCATCCGCAAAAGTCAGTATCCTTCCAACTCCTGGTACTTCTAGGCTTGCAATCTTGCTCGTATACACGTTGAAGAGCACAGGCGAGATGGCGGATCCCTGTGGCAGTCCTGGGTTAGATCGACCTAGTAGCCAAGGTCAGTCACTCCACCCAAGTTAGTACAGATGTGAACCTAAGATCTTTACTTAAATTATATGTTTAAAAGTTTGAAAAACAAAAATGTTTAAAATTAATTTACATACGTGCAAAAAAGTGTTGCATTTCAATAGTAACTTTAATTTAATTTGTATTACCATATATTTAAAAAAAAGTTTTAAACAGAAGTAGTTGGTCAGTAAAAGGATGAATTTGATATTCAAAAAGGTGAATTTGATTTACAAATTGGTCAGTTTGATTTGGAAATGTTTGCATGTTTGTGTGTGAGTGTATACATATTTTCATACATACATATACCACTGGCTGAACATCAGCATCATCATAATGTACACTAGCCACATCATCCATGTGTACATTTATACATTATCTTCATCATTGCCATGTATATATCATACACGTCATCAGCATGCGCATCCTCATAATTGTATTCTTAACCCTTTTGTCCAGAGAAGCTGCAATTCCTGGCAAATCTGACAGTACCCTATTCCCCATAACTGCTGCTTGACAGGTATTTTTGCATTGGCCAGTGCACGAGATGCACTTTAACCAACTTTTGATCTTTTTCTAGTGTGCATATGTGTAAAAACATACAGAGGATTCTGGTTGCTAAAAAATAACATCTTGGTCATTGCTATAGACATTTTCTGTGCTGAAAGGCTGTGTTGTTTTGTAGCGCTTTAAAAGGAGTCAGTGTCAATAAAATAAAGAACCTTTTATTCATCTTGTGATGCGCTAACAAAAACACACGCACATGCACTCACTCAGAAATGTATGTAGACATATACACACATACTGTTTTGCTTTATTCCAGTCATGCATTTATGGATGAAGGGGAAAAAGAAAAGGGGGAAGATGTTGCCTATTTGAATGAGCCAGGCATGTCAGGTCTTGATGACACAACACATCCTTCACAAACTTCATCAGGTATGAGATTTGTGTGTGTTTCAAATTATGTATGCTGCAAACATAACAACAGCAATTCTTTAGCTTATCATACTAATTAAGCTTTCATCAGTTCATTACTGACAAAAGTTAGTGTTGGTAGCTTGTAAATGCACTTTATCATACTTTCATAAACGTTTGGTTTTATCAAAAATATTGAGTTGATTCAAGTACCGACATCACATCACTCAGGGCATTCCAATAAGTACTCCATCCTCATCTTCAGCAGCCAGCACAGAGTTACAATACCAATTTTGCCAGTAGCAATCTGATTAAATGTCCATCTTGCCTTTCCTCTAAGTGTCGACTAATGGCCAGAACCTTTCGTCACTCCTTGCTACATCACTCTTACCAGACTGGTGATCCATTTCCTTCTCTGAATTGCACACACCCTCCCACACGGCCCTAACCACATCTGCCTTATCATGCATCATTATTCCACCAAGTTGTGCAGAGCCAGCCAAGTCTGCCGCTTGTTCATTCCACAACACACCGGTGTACCCCGTAGAAAAAATCAGGACAATACTCCTCACCAATGACCTCCACAGCAAAGCATGCCACTATGCATGAAGCATGCCTGTCCTGACCTTCCTCAGCATGCTTTCTGTGTGTGTGCGTGCGTGCATGCGCATCTGTGCGTATGCTCATTAAACAGCGGAAAGCTGCATTGGCCGCCTCCACTTTCATTCTCAAGCTGGGTGTTGTGGTTAAGTTAAGTTGAGTCAAAAATTGACATCGCAGCACTTACGGAATTCCCATGCATGCTCCATCCTCATCTTCAGCATCTAGCGCAGAGATCCAGTAGTATTGGTACTGGTCGTAATCTGGTTATATGTTCATTTTGCCTTTTCCCTGAGTGTAGTGAGCCGACCAGACCTTCTGGTTACACCCAGATGCCTCATTCTCTCCAGGAAATACTAATCTTGTTTTGCTTCGGACTCCGTTACTTGTTCCCGAAGGGCCCTGACCACATCTGCCTTGTTATATATCAGTTCACCACCCAGTGGTGCAGATCCACTTTCTGTCTGCCTATTCATTCCCCACCACACCGGCATGACCTGAAGAAAAGATCCAAAGTATACTAACTAACTGTGACCTTCTCAGTGATGCTTGCTTCTCTGTTTGAAGCATCCCTGTCTTCACCTTTCTCAGAATGCTTTCCGAGTCTGTTACAATTATGAAATGTGTATGCATCTTATTCTCTAGCCACCTGAAAGCTGCAGTTACTACTCAACCTCCATTTTCATGCTAGAATTGGTGGTATCATATGCTAGGCTGTCCTGCACTAGAGATTAGTGAAAGCCAATGGAAAATCTTTAGTGGATGTTGTGGTATCATATGTTAGGCTCTCCTACACCAAACGTCAACCATTAACTTTTGTTAAGGAACACACTTCTCTCATCAGTCGCTGACCCTTAACTGCATGCAGAGCTTCTTGCAAAGGGTGATCTATGTCTGCAGCTACTCTGAGATATGACTTCACCTGCAGCACTTTGAGCGTATCTGCAACAGTCAGCAAATCAAGGATGTATTGCATACACACCACTGGGGTGTCTGTGGTACAACCCAGAATGACCCCTATAGCTGCGCTCTGTATGTGCTCTAGTTTAACCAGTTGACTCTTTGAGACAGGAAGCAGTCCTAGTCTATAATCAGTCACTAAAAGGATCAGATGCTGATGTAATGTAAAAAGCATTCTCTGCCCTTTGTTCATTGCAGCCATATTCTTAAATGCATTGAGTCCTTCTTTGGCATCTTGTCACAACCATTTCCACATGGTCCATGAAGGACAGGCTTCTTTCAAATGTGATTCCCAAATACTTCAGTTTGCTCTCTCTGTTGACGTTTATACCATCTATTGTGAGACCCGGGACATCAGCTGCAGCAATCCTGTTGTCTAGAGAACACTACAAAATGGACATCTTTTCTGGGTGGACAACAGCCCTAATTTTTGAACTCAAGTAAGTCACTTTGTCCACTGTCGCTTGTAGCTCCTGGGCTGTTTGTTCACTCTCTTTTCCCTGCCTATATGCAAGTATATCATCTGCAAATGTCAGTATCCTTCCAATTCCTGGTGCTTCGAGGCTTGCAATCTTGCTCTTATACATGTTAAAGAGCACAGATGAGATGGCAGATCCCTGTAGCAGTCCTGGGGTTTTAATTCGTGATCAATAGCAGCCTAAACATTTACTAAATTCCAAGTTGTCCTCATTATCTGTCTGTATACCCTGAACCTCTAGTGTACTATGATTCCACTGGCCCAGGTCAAGAACCACATGCTCCATTCTTCAACAGCAGACATTGCTCAAGTCTTCCCTGTCCGGTAGGATTTATATAACTAATATATCTAGGACACTCACATCTATCTATTTTTAATTCCTGCAGCATGATGATATCAAAGTCATAAACCAGTCTCTTCAGTGCAGGTCTTCTCTGCTTGGCACTATGACAATTCCAATAACCCACTCTAATATGCTTTTATCACAGATGCTTTGTTTTTTGCCAAACTCCCTTGGCTCCCACTCTCCGATTTCTGTGCCTTCTTTCTTCTCTCTCCATTTCCTCATCTTCTCGTCTTCCCACTCTATCCGTTGCCACCTGAAGATTGTATCAAGCACAGAGCATATACTCCGTAGCTCCGGCGATGATTCTTTTTATTATTAAGTACAAAATCCATAGTAGATATTCTTTTAAAGATGCTCCTAGTCTTCTTGCTGGTTTTTCTCGTTGAGCACATCATGGACAGTACTTGTCCCAAACTACTGACTCGTCCATATAAACAACAGCATCACTTGTGTCACTTTAAAAAAATAGGCTTAATAGTTGTCAATCTTGGATACGTTGTGCTGAGGATGCCATCCAATGGTTCTTTTGCCCTATTCACATTCATTTTTAAAGTTAATGGATTCCCTGTTTGTTACATAGAACATAAATATTACTCCATATTGCAGTTCATATTACATGTGACTGAAGCTACAGAGAACAGATTCCTGGTATATTTGACACTGGTCAAAGTTCTGATTGATTGGAACAAATCAGTGATTTTTCAAAATGTAAACCAGATTGTAAAAAAAGGCATTGGCATGGTTAAGTATTCTTGAGTACACACACACATGCATACTGAATGACTCAATAAATATACTCAAGAAAATCTAGGCTAGTTTAATTAAAGAAGATTTAATTTTTCATTAAGCACACCTGAGGCATGCATATTATCTTGGACACATGTCCTGACTCGTGTCCCTGCCAGGCTTGTGTATAAAGGGATGAGGTGTAATTTGTAGCCCCAAGTGACATGAAGATTTCTCTAAAGACACAAAACGTTTGATTCAATAATTTAGAATGAGTGTCATCAGTCATTTTCTGGTTGTGTTGCTATTGGGGAGAAGATTGGAGCACCTATGATTCTGCCTGGAGTGCTGTCGCCAGTCCCCAAGTGGATAGGTGCATTTGTGATGAATAGAAGTTTTACTCTCAACACTTCACCTACACCAGAGATACTGGACTAATATCAGAGCTATGTTTATCTCAGACAAAGTCCTGGATATCCAAGAAAACAGCCATATTTGGCTCATCATGTAAATACACAACAGCTGAACTTGGTACCCAACTGGAGAAGGAAAGGGGTTTTAGAAGTCTAGATTACTTTAAGTAATCAATTGTTAGACATGGCAGGTGACCCCTCCCGACTACCTTCTCCTGGTAAAGAATTATAAAAGAGCTCCACAAAATGTAATTATATCTAACAGTTTAGTTAAACAAGTAAGACTAAATACACTTGGAATTTAACAAATCATGTAGTATAAAACTTAACAAACAGCTTTATTTACTAACAGTCCTTTAGATGACATTTGTCAGTTTGCAATGACACAAACAATGACTGGCTGATGGTATTATAGTGATGAGATGCTTCAGCTAGAAAACTGAGCACCTGGGATTAGAGAAGTTATGATGATGATAAGTTTATGCATACAATCAGGACGTAACTTAGTGGTAACCTCTGACAGGCGTTAGGCACTGTCAAGCTTTTCCCGCTCCTCTTCCCAGCTCGTTTCACCTCCTTCTGTGCTTGTTCCCAGCTTGGCAGTCTCCCACACAATGTAGGTTCGTGCACGCGGACCCTCTGTTGCTATCAAAACTGACTGGTCTTCACCCCGACGGGAGCTGTAATAATTAAAACAAACACATATGTTTAGTATATATACTTATACCAAGCAAGCATATAATAATAAAATATATCTCATTTATCTTCCTCATTCTTTCCAGTCTAGTCTGAGGTCAGTGAGCACTTGGTGGACTATCAAAAATGCACCCACATGGCTGCACATGTGGGCATGACTTTCCCACAGTAAAGGCACATGTTTTGGGTTGACAATTGAAACCATAGAATTTAATTACATTTCATTATAGCAAATGTCATTGCTCAAATCTTATTTTATACAACATGAAAACACACTTAAAAACATGTGATACAAACATACAAGAAAAAGGAATGGTTTAGCAGTTCCCTAACTGAGATAACTGAATACTCACAAAGAACTATTTCAAGCATAATGTATAGTTAGATAAATCAGGAAAGGTAGAGTAGACTTAATTAGTCTCCCAACCTATAAATACAAGATAGAAAATAATATGCAATCATACCTGGGAAGATTCCAACGAATTCCCAGACAAGACTTAAACAGCTAGAATTACTTTCTACTGTTAATCTGATTTTGTGGCCTGCTAGCAGCACTAAGAACTAAAGTGTAGATGCCTAGCAGTATAATAGCAAAGATATCTCCTCCCCTTTCTAGTATCTAACCTGTCCTACAAGAGAGGATCTAAGCCACGCCCCTGAGGTACCTTGCAGATCAAATTATCTATCAATGTGCCTGTCAGTCAATTCTTGACTGCCCCTACTCTGATCAAACATTTCTAATTGTGCAAATCTAGTTTACAGCCAGTCTCACTGACAGGTGTGAAGCGCCAGTCCAGGGGACACCGTCATGTCTGGAGTTTCCTACTTGAACACGTTAACTCCCCTGATCTGGCCTGTTCAAAGGGCCCAGTCTAGCCGGTTATGTAACTTTTGACACTAGGGTCTCTCGTCTGCAGTTCAAGTTGCCTGCTCCTGAGGGTCTTTGGTCTGGAGATAATTATATGACACTTCAGTTCTACAATCAAACCCTACAACCACTATGTCTGAATTTTCCCAGGTAGACCAGCTGGCTATATTGGGTAATCCGAATGTTATATAATATTAAACAAAGACTAGCTGCTTTGTCTGGGCTAAGGGCTGGAAACAATCTGAAATCCCACATGGTTTTAAGTTATATTTGGGCGTAATGCCTAGTAAATATAATTCTTTGTCTCTCTATGACCCTAAGAAATTATTAAACATAATAACTTCTGAAGCCAATGAGTTCATTTCGTTACGAGTGCTTTGGTGATAGTCTTCACTAATCAAAAATATTTAAATAAAATATGTATACATATATATTGTCACTGTCTTGTCTCGCAACACCAAGATCAAAATATATAAAATGTTGATAAGACCAAACGTTTTACGTGCCTCTGAAACTTTGGATCACAACTAAAAGAGATAAAACCTTATTAGGAGTTTTTGAAAACAGAGTCTTACGACGAATCTTTGAACCCATCAAAGATGCAAACAGTGGGAAATAGAAAGTGAGAAGCAACAATGAAATTCATAATCTGTTTAAATCACCATTGATCACTGACATCATGAGAGCTAATGGACTGAAATAGTTGGGGAAAATTGAAAGAATGTCAGATGACAAAGAAGTTAAAAACTGTATACCAAGGGAGATAAATGGTCGTAGACCACGAGGCAGACCAAGAAGATGATGGAGAGATAATAATGTCCAGACAGATCTGCAAACACTTGGTGTCACCAAGTGGAAAGAGAAGGCCAACCAGAGAGATGAATGGAGGCGGGTCATATCTGCAGCGATGAACCTCAAGAGCTCAGAATGCTAAAGAAAAAGAAGTATCTGTTTCAGTTATTTTGGGTTTATGTATGTAGTTCTTAATCTGTAAATGTCTTCTTGTTCTGTTTCTCTGCTTATTCCTAAGTACAGCTAATCAATGTTTTTTTTTAAATCTGTGGTAATCTTTAGTTCCAAGACCCTTCATAGAAAATACAGTTATTTTGAGTACAGGGCAGAAATCTGATAGCAGGTAATATATATATATATATATTTTTTTTTAAACATGTGTTATCATTTGTTATATTTGAATATATGTTGCAAATAGTTTATTAACCTCTGTCATCTAATTAGAATGTAGTCCTGTTTTAGATATGTACCAACATTTATGTTGTGGCCTTAGAAACATGAACATGCCAGAGGTAGTAAGGCCATCCATGTCTTGCAGCAGTATATGTTGAAAGGTCAGAGAGATCTAGGGAGGGCTGTAGATGTCAGATCTGTGGGGCAGTAAAGCAAACAGCTGTTCTCCTATGAGAATTGGGTCTAGCCTTTGATTACTTGTACAGCTGAAGCTTAAGTTCCTTGACCAGAAAAACCATGCTACAGTAGACTATTCTGCATGCCTGAACTGAACAAAACAAAAACGGATCCAGAGGAGACATCTATCTATAAACAAAAACACCAAGCGTAAAGTGTATCTACATGCTAATGGGATGAATGGCTGTGGCAAGTGAGGAACATCTGGTTGATGGAAGGGCAGCACTAGGCATATGGACTCCTTCAGGACAACCCCTGCCTCTTCCCTAGCAAGCATGCAATACTAGGGAGCCATTTACTTCCTGCAATGAATTAATTTGTCTGGTTTTTGTACTTAAAAATTAAAGAGACTATGGAGTGCATGTCCTGAGCTTGATATAATATTTAGCTGGCAATGGAGACAGCGAGAAGAGGAGAAGATGAGGAAGTGGAGAAAGAAAACATAGAAATAGGAGAGCAGGAGCCCAGTCAGGAAAAAAAAAACAACCTTGGATTCAAGCAGGTTAGAGTGGGTTGCAGGAATTGTTTAGCGCTAAGCAAAAAGGGCTTATACTGGAGAGGCTGATTTATGATTCTGATATTGTCTTGCTTTAAGAATAGATAGATTGAGTGCCCTGGATATATCGGTTGCATAAATCCTACTTGACAGGGGAGACATGAGCAGTGAATGCTGGTGAAGAGTGAAGCATGTTGTACTTGACCTGGGCCAATATCGCAGTATTGCAAAGAACTCACTCACATTCAAGTCTTCATCACTCATATTCTTCATTTGAGCATACCTGTCCCTGTCTGTCCTTTTATGTTTTTAAATATACAGTTTAAATCCTCCACCGGAATGATAGCCTGATAGCATTGTTCATTTATCGTATTCAGTAGAACATCTCTGACTGAAGTTCTGTTCCCTATCATAAGGATCTATTTGTGATATAAATCTGTACAAAAATGCTTCCCATTTCTCACTGTCTGTTGTCATACTATTATCTCTTTATTGTGATAGGCTTGTTGTGATAGTCTGATCCTTTCTCTGCATCTTTGCAGCTTCCAGAATCTTCCCACTGATTGATCAGCTCCAATTTTGTTCATAAAATATTTCCATTTAGACTTCTTTTTGCATCTACTGCACACTGCTTCTAGTGTCTCTTTTCCAACCCTTTCTGCTTTCTCTGCCTCCTTCATTAACCTTTGAGGTGTCTTTCACACTTTTTGTGTGTGTTTTACAACTGCTCTCTTTGCATTCTATGCCTGTTCCACTTCTGGTTTCCCCCACTGAGGCTGCACAAAAACAGAGCTTGTGGTTCTGTTGCACACCTTCTGTAAAAAGTCATCCAGGACTGGTGTTAGTCCTCTCATACAAGTCGGTTCTCCTTGCAATTACAGTCGCTACTTGGACGGCGACGGCCGCTTAGTAGGAGTTCAGTCTCCTGGCTGCAGTGCAGTTACGGAGTGGACAAGGCACGAATCACAAAACAAATTGAGTTCAACATGGCTTCTAGACCACGCGCTCCGACTCACATTAGCGACCGTGTTCGGTAAGTACTCGACGTTACATGTGTTACCCTAACCCTAACCCAAACCCTAACCCAAACCCTAACCCTAACCCTAACCCTTAACCCTACCCCTAGTCCTAATTATGTCATTTGTTTCGTTCCCTCTTTTCCACTCGGTAATTGCACTGCAGCCAGGAGACTGAACTCCGACAAAGCGACCGTCGCCGTCCAACTAGCGACCGTTATTGCAAGGAGAGCCCAAAAGTCTTATATATTCTGATTGCCATGATCTTGGTAGTTTTAAAAATCAAGAATGAGCCTGGTAGATGGTCACTCCCATGATCACCTGGAACACTGCATTTTGAGTCTAGTGCTGATGACTAGGTAACATTCTTAATCAGTGTCTGTGTCTGCTTTATCAGGTCTCAGACTATTCTGGTTGGCCATCATTTATACAGACCATGTCTGCATCCACCTTAGCTTCTCCTCCACCCTGCCCCCCTCCCCTTCTCAGTGCTGTCCCATGCTGTTTCACACATTGAAATCATCAGAAATAAGAAGCCTTCTCACCAGGAATTTCTTCTGAATCTTCGAGCAATTGTTTTTTCTGCTAGGAAAAGTCCACAGCAGCCTGCACATGTATTGTAATTAAAACCTCAGTTATATGCTGGTTTTGCACATAGTATTTTTCGTGTTACCAAACTTCATGGGTTCATATTAGCTGTTTCCTTTAAATTCACAGTCCTGGTCCAAAAAGCCCTTCAAGAAAAATACAAGATACTTTGGTGAGTTTTTGTTTTGCTTAAAGAAACTTAATTTGGAATATTACAAAAGAATGTTACATGGTATGTTTCTAAACATATCATGCCACTTGGGATGTAAAGTTAATCCACATTCTGTGGTGCTGCAACAGGACCAGGGCTCAGACTGGTCAAGATCTCTTCACATTTTTAGGTCATTCTAGAAGCCTGTGCCCTGTCAGGGTCCTGGTCAGCATAGATAGGATCAGCATTTCTTTCAGTCAGAGTGCATGTGCTTGAGAGGCACATATATAGATCTGATCTTACAAACAAATGTTAACACAACACTTCAGTCCTGGAACAAAGTTCAGTCATGGAAAAACAGCCAGGACTTTCGGCCAAAGTTCACACCTGTCCGGTAGGATTTATATAACTAAGGCATCCAGGACACTCATATCTATATATATTTTATTCCTGCAGCATGATGATATCAGAGTTATAAATCAGTCTCTCCAGTACGTTGCCTCTCTGCTTGTCACTACGGCAGTTCCAGTAACCCACTCTAATATGCTTTAATCCCAGACACCCCGTTTTTGGCCTGACTTCCAGGCTCCTGCTCTCCTATTTTTATGCCTTCTCTCTCCATTTACTCATCATCTCCTCTTCTGAACTGGTAAGGGTTTGATTTAAGCGATGAAAACCTATACAACACACAAACTCTTGGCTTTGAAATAATCAGGGTAACTAGCGCCGTCATACTGGAAATGGAACAATATTTTTATTATATTGCTGGGGCAGTAAAAGTTTCACCAGCTCTTTATTATTTTCAGTCAAATATTATAGTATGAAAGCTAATGAGCCAGGGCATTTCTGCGCCACTCCGATTCCTTATAATTAATGGGTGTCTTTTCTTTAAAAAAAATAGTTGTGTGATTTGATGGGTTTAGTTTATAAACAATTTCTTTTTTTATTGCACACTAGTACCTCCATCACTGTTTCAGTCGTCACCAGTACATGTGTCTTCAGATTATTGATTTGTTTATTATATATCATTATCTGAGGCAGCTGAACTTCTTTGAACTAATAAAACTAACTGTATTTCAGGAAGTTCCTAATAATATAAGCAAGTCTAGGACTGTCCGCTTCCATAAATTGTTTAAATCAACTCCAGTCGATGAATACCCAGTTGAATGTAAGTTTGCATCTATTTTCATTAATTACGTGAGAATAATATTTTATTAGGAATAAAACTCTTAACCACACTTTGCTTCATTTCTTCTGCTTCAGTATAGAAAAGCATGTATCAGGCATGGGTTACCCTATTTGGTCCCAACACTCTGCGAGTGGGGCCAATTTTAAGAGACATCTGAAACTTTCTGCCACCAATTAGGACTTTAGAGCATCAGACATTTAAGATTTTAATGTTATGCCATAGAAAATTTAAGTCTAATCAGTCGACTGATAGTGGCAGATTGTCATGGTTTATTTCAACGCAGTGGTGACAATGCTGAGGGTTGACAAAGGATGTACGAAGACAGGACAGTACAGAGAGATGCTGCCTGCAGGAGATGTTACTTGTCTAAGCTGCGAGCAAATCTCTTGGTTTAGGATAGTCTCAGCAGTTCAGTAGTTCTTTCACTCGACCAACGTTTTAACCAAGGGTTGTCATTTTGTAGTATATTCAGCCAGTGATCTTTACTCATATTCCAAATGAGTTTTGATAGATGTTATCACCCATGCATTGGGGGTGAGTTTGATTAGAGCCAGAGGATTTCTGGGCATTGCATCTCTTGGGACCATCAACCCTTAAGATCCCCTGCCAGCTTGGTTTATGCTTTTTTGAGCCATTTATCAGGTGATAAGGATCTGAAAACCAGCTCAGAGCAAGCTGGCGTCCGAGGTGATGTACAGAGTACTCGTTATACACATCACAACTGCTTTAACTTTCCCTTACACCTCTGACTGAAATCACCTCGCCATTGCCTAATTTTCTCATTACCTATAAAACAAATGTATTTAAGTAACATATATATTTGCATAAAAATGTAGTGCAAGAATAAATGAGTCATTTATGATAACATGTATCTATGGTAATACTGTTTTCCAAATGATTTTTTATCGTCTCAACACATTTTCTATTATCTGTAGTTGTTATAATAATATTTCTTATGTATCCAGTTCTAATTTCTGTACACATTTCTACTGTTTATTATTCCTTCAGATGTTGACTTGAATCTGATGACATCTCCACAGTTTGTTTTGAATCAGTGTATTTCAATAGCATCTTCTCTGCTAATTTATGTTGTTACACTCATATAACAAATGTTAAGCTTAATATTTTATTCATCTTAGTTACATTCATTCACTTTAGCTTTTTTTGACAGATACTATCTTAGAATATATGCTGTGTACCAAGTCTGAAGATTACTTCTTGCTCATTCTGGGCAGCTCATACTATGCATCATCTTTCTTATGGCGTTGATGCCTTGTTTTCCACCCATACTTTTGTTTTATTTTTCTGCAAGAACAGGCTTGTTTATTATTCTACCATCAGGAACTCCCCTTTTCCTGTCTTGTCCATAATATCATTAGAGTGAACAGTAGATATCAAGTTAAGTTTCCTTGTGTCATGCCAGGTAACGGCCAACATGCCTTTATCTTCTGTTATTCAAAACACAAGTGTTGCGCGCTGATTTGGGTAAAGTGTGATATTGTGTGAAGGGACAGTGGTATGCCAGTACTTTCTGTAAGTTCACGGGAGGAATAGTGTCAACATGGTCCGAGTATTGAGAGGAGACCAGTGAAAATGTCTATGCATGAACAAGGCGTGCACACACGAGAAAAAGTGGACGCGTGGGTTACTATGTGGGGGGCTGAAAGCATGGCTAACGAGATAAACAGAGAAAGTGTGAATTAAGTGACAGCGTGGTTCTCAAGTAACATCAGCCACCCGCATAAGTGTGATCCTCGAGAACGCCCATGTGAGCGTGAGTCTCGAGAACACCCACAGGATCATGATTCACTAGAACGCCCATATGAGCGTGCCTCTCGTGTAGACATAATCCACCTACACGGATTTGAGGGGATAAATTGGAGGGCTGAGTAGCCACTCGGGGGCAATCGAGAAGCAGTCGAGAGAGAAGCGAGAAGAGAGAGAGAGAGAGAAAGCGAGAGTCAGAGACCAAGTCAGGGTCCGTGATATCTCTCGCGAGTCTAACAGACAAAAATACAGTACGACTATCAGGCATTTAGGTCTGAGTGAGTGTCGAGGTTGCGGTACTGAACGAAGATATGGTCCCACTGGCAAAGTAAGTCCAGGGGACGGAAGGCTCCAGTAGTACCTGTTCTGGGTGGCGACGTAGTGAAACGTAGGAGGACCACTACTGAAACAGAACAGGGGTAGTGGTGCCGACGAGAGCTGTGTGCTAGAGGGGACTTATGGTAGAAGTCCTGTCGGTCATCGGAGCCCTGCGACAAGCTGACGACAGCTGTGTGTTTTCGGAGTACGGCAAGGGAAGTCTGTCTCCAGTCAGCCGTGTTGTATGTTGAAATAATATCAAGGTCCAGTGAATGGGAGAAGTCGTCCTTTTCAGCTGTACGGCGCGTCCAGAATGTGAGACGCGGTAGTCCTTGGAGCTGTAGTAGTCAAGGAGAGGTCGCTACAAATAGAGAGAGAGAGCGAGTGAGGACAAATGGACGATGTGCGAATGTCAACTGTGATCAATAACTACGTCTCTGCATTTGTGTCCTGTATCCTGTTACATAAAATGTATTACGGTGTTATCGTCGTCGAGTTCTATTTCTAAGAGAGGAAGCTGAAGGGTACCTGCTAGACACCTGGTAGTATGCTGACTAGTGGTAACCCATTTATCACACAACAGGATTATCTGCCTTATTCAGTTTCAACTGCTTTTTCTCAAGAAAATGCTTCCTTCTTTCTGACACTGTGCCACATGCACCAATCTGCATTTTTTTCAGCTCTTGAAATAAAGCTGGGCTTGAATAGAAACTGTCACAGTACAGAATATGTCCTTTACATCCATGTCCGTTAAGAAGACATTCTACAAGTGTTTAAGTCATCCCAGCACAACCTTCATTATTTGCCTTACCAGTCAGTATAAATCTCTTGTTTCAAGCAATACTGAGTTTTAGCATTGGTAAGAACAAATAACTTGAATCTCCACTTTGTAGGCTTTGCTGGCAGATACTGCTTAACCCTTTCGCTGCTATGGACGTCTTTTCCCGATTTCCCGTACGCTGCTACGACTCCCAGTGCTATGGACGTCCCAAGCCGTTTTTGGACTTTTCTTACAGATTTCTGTTACCTCGTATTTTATTGGCTGAAGGGCAATATACATTAGCTATATTTAGATTAAACTGACCCATTTACATATGATTAAAAGCACTGGCACGTGCTTTTAGGTGTGTTTAAGGTGTGTTTACTGCTTTCTGCGTTATCCCGTTGCTTTGTTTACCGTGACAGCGTGGTCGGTGATCTGTGTATTTTGTGCCCTGGTATATATTTGTGCTTTTGGATTATTCTACACTTAGTACAAAATGGCAAGAAAACTTGTTAAAGTTGATGAAGAATTGATGGAGTTTCTGTCAAGAAGTGATAGAGAAGAAGACTTTGAAATGTGTACTTCTGACAGTGAACAAGAAGATTTAACTAGGCCATCTGTATCGATTGCTGAAACCGGCGTGTATAAAAAAAGCTGTTTGCCTGTCCGACCTCCTCATCGTCGGAATCAGAGAGCAGCGACAATGAAGCGCCACCAAAACGGCAATAAATTGATCAGTTGTCTCGATGAACTGATGATTTGAAACCTAGTAGTGCATAATTTTGATGACTCCAGCTCTATCTGTATTTCTGCTACTGTAAATTCAAACAGTTCAGTCACTAAAAATTCTCGTCTTTCCCGATGGACAGACACAGATTCGGACGAACTTGTTTTTTTTTTTTTTTTTTTTTTTTTTTTTTTTTTGCTGTCTGTCTGCTAATGCTTAGAACAAAGAAACTCAAAATAGAGTACTTGAGCAAAAACTGTTTGCTAAAAACTCCCTTAAAATAATGTCGAGGGACATATTTTTACTATTGTTGAGAATCTCAAACATTTCTCAGACAACAGGGCTCATGCAGGCGGCGATAGACTACAAGCTTAGACACGTTATTGATAGTCTGCGCACATCATTCATTATCATCATTCACACAGCGCAATGCGTCAAGCGGTAGCATAGTGTAGTTGGTATCACATTAGCCTTAGAATCGGAGGGTCGTGTGTTCAACCCCCAAAGTTTTTTATTTTTTTATTAATTGTAAATTTTCCTTTCAGTTCCTGCTACTTTTCAGCAACGGACGACTCAAGTATTATTATTAATATTTTTTTATTATTATTTTGGTATGTAATAACATGATGACTACAAATAACTATGATTAAAGTGGCAGCCGTGGTAGGTTCGTCAATCAAATTTTGGGATACGGACTGGGAACAGTTCTTCCCATTAATTCCCTCCCCCCCCCCCCTCTTCCCCCAGAAGGGTGATAGCTCCGTTAGTCAAGTTTGTGGGGCACCATCGTGCCTCTGACTTGTCACCACTCGGACCAACCACACAACTCCCCAGGGTAAAATCTTTTAGGTGGACAAAATATAGCCCTCACCGCCGACGCATCTTTTGCGTTTGGAGGATAGAAAAGTATTGCGCACAGCAAAGACTTTTTTTTTCACATTGCTTAGCACAGGGCAGACAACTATTTCCAGGAACGTAGCAGCGAAAGGGTTAAATATCCTGCCTTTGAACCTCACCATGATTGGATTTGATTCAAGAACCGACAACACAGCACTCGGGGCATTCCCATAAGCGCTCCGTCCCCATCTTCAGCAGCCAGCTAAGAGTTCCGATACTGACAGTGCCAGTAGCATTCTGATTAAACGTCTGTCTTGCCTTTCCTTTGAGCCTTGAGCATCTGCCAGAACCTCTCGTCACTCCCCCCTGCATCAGTCTCACCACCTCCATCTCCCTTCTTAAGCTGGATGTTGAGGTATCATATGCTAGGCTCTCCTGCACCAAACGTCGACCATTAACTTTTGCTAAGAAGCACCAAGCACTTCTTTTGCCTCTTGACACTGAACCGTCTGTGTAAATGATCAAATCCTCTAAGCGAGTCTCTGCATTCCCGGCTTAGTGTGATTAATACCCTACACAAGTCTGACTATTCACGTGGCAATTTGACCCACTCCTCTCCTCGCCTAATGTTCTCAAGGATGCAATCCTCACCATTGATTCGTCAATGGATAACTTGCGTCCAGGTATGTAGTTTTTCCTGTATGTAGGCAATATGATGTCCAGTAGGGGAACATACCCAGGCTGTCCTCTTTCCTTTCTGACATCATTATTGTTTAAATGAAGATTTCTCTGAAGCAGTTGGTATCTGTTTCAACTCATGGCCTTCGAATATGCTGTTTCATTCAACCAAAATTACAGCACATTCCCATACCAATTTGAAGGCCTATGAATGCAGACATTTAAACTGCATCAGTATTATCCCAAGTAAGTTTTTTTGTACTTGGCACTTCCAGTGTACTGAGGTGATTTTTACAATACCTGTTGACTTTACATGTGATCAGATCTATGGCAGTGTCAGGGAAAAAAATTTGAAAAAATTAATCGGCACAAACCCAGTTGTGTCTGATACAACACCTTGATGTTCTTGGTATGGAGGAAGATTTTCAATCTCAATAAGTTCATTTTCAGCAGCCTTTCTTCATTTCCAGACTAAATTTTCAGCTTTAGAAATGTTCTGGTCTCTTGTGCCAGGCCTACTTCTTTCAACAGATGTACCTACATCACCTCCCTCATCAAGTCCATCATTGTTGTTGCTACTTTCAGTTGCAATATCGTCCACTGGTACATCTCTACTTAGCCAGGAATCATCGCTTTCAGCACCACAATCACTGGCAGAGTCAGAATCGTCTCTTATTACAAGTCTGGGTTTCATCATCAGACATGATGAAAAGGCTAAATACGCACTTGACAAAAACATTTAAAACAATAAAAAATGTCACTGAAAACAATGACTGTAAAGGCTCTGAAAGATACGAATCGCAAGTACGGCTGTCTTGAAACAATAAAAATACCCGGCTGCAGTTCAGTTAAAAAACTATCGGTAGGGACGTTGTCAGCAGACTACAATTCGACGGTCATCGAAGTTGGTCACCAGGGGATATGGCTGGAAATTCGACGACCGTCGAAGTTGGTCAACAAAGGATTGTACCTTGACCACCAAGCACACATGCAACCTTTTGGCCCCTGTGACATCACAGCTGTCAGACTACTAAAATAGTTCATATTAGGTTTGTTCAATTCACTGTTATGAGCGAAATAATAATTTTTTTTTGAAAGTAAGGGAATAATTTGTTTGTTTGTTTGTTTTAGTATCCAGAAGCCTTGAGTTGTTAACCCTTAGGCTCGGTATTATGGATATCGCAACCTTTCGGCCTTGATTCCATTGTAAATACCGTAAATCTGGGAGAAAATGTGGCTTTCCTGCCTACCCCCGGGATTGAACCCGGACCACAAGGAGTACGTCACCCGGTCTCCGCGAAATCCGGTTTAGCCAATTCCGCTAGAGAGCCGGGCAAGGGAATAATTTAACTGAATACAAACATATAAAGAATTACCCGCTTTCCTCCCCTTTACCATGGTAAATGTGGTTTTGTCAACTTAGCCACATAGAAAACAGTCAGTAGGGACAGACAGCATTAAAGTTTGATAAATACTGATCAGCAGCCTTCCATCTAAGATGCTACCACACAACTGAGAAGACTTCACAAATGATTTTGACTGGTATAACTTGGAAGGAGCTTGATAACTTCTGAACTGTTTTATCAAAATTCACAGAAGCCAGACATGAAATGTGGAAAATGATCTGTGTAAACTGTTTACCTTTCTAAATAAAGTCTTCACAGTCAGTCTCATATAATTGTCCTTATCAAAGTCATCATGATCATTTTACATTTCTGCCATTAAGCGACATTGGAGAAGCAGTTTGCTGGCAAGCAACTTTTTTTCTTGCCAAAATCTTGCACTAAAATGTTGCAAATGGTCTCTCTGTTAACACCAGACTCATCTGCCTTCATTATCACAGTAAAACAACAATCTTCTTGTATCTGTTCTCTGACTTTTGCAATGAGTTCATCATTACAAACATAAATTTGGCATCCAGGTCTAGGTGCATTAGTAATCAGTTCCACACCACTTTTGAATCGTGAATACCACCTGAAAATGTGTGCACAAAATAAACAATTATCCCCATAAACTTGTCGCATCAATTCAACTGTTTCAGTATTGCTTTTTCTGAGTTTAAACAGAATTTAATGTTAGCTTTTTCTATCGTGCTGATTACGTAACAATGCACCTCTGACTAGGTCAACAAAATGGTGGCTTGTTTGTTGTCTGCTTATCGAGCTGTGATGAAAAGTTGCCAGATCATAGATGAATGTTGCCTCTTTACATTCCATGCTTTGCTTCATAGATGGCATTTTTAATCTTGGCTATAATAAAATCAGTCTCATTACTTAATTGTCGGACCTTGTACATGGTTCAGAGGTCTATGAACCCAGACAGAGAGCTACCCAGCGAGTATACAAAACTGCTGCTTCTTATATTTTCAACACCAGGTGCATCTAAAGTATCTGAACATTCTTTTTCCTCATGTTTTCAGTACCTATGCCTTATAAAGAAGGGTTTTAGAGTATGTGGTAATAGTGTTATATGATTTCATTTCAGCATTTTCCTGTGCCTTTAAGGGAGACATTCTTCTCCATGGTCAGATGTATGTTTCTCATAACTGGGTTTGTTTCTATTCTAAAATCAAGGCAAGGGGAAGATTGGTAAGCTTATGTTTTTATTGTTAAAATGTGATATGTTTATATACTATCAATTTGAGGAATAAAACAGATATAGTTTGTCATTGAGAGTAATAAAATATCCCAGTTGGTATAGGCATTCATTTATGTCTACAGATCTCCATCCTTGGCGTTCTGGATTAGTTGCATTGGTGATATTATGCATACTACTATCTTAGGCTATCCAAAACCATTCCTCTTAGTCTGCCTCTTCTGATCTTTTAAATTGTCATGATAACTTCTGTTTTCTCATCACATGACTGAAGAAAACTCTCTTTCTTATAGTTGCTTATAAAATTTCACATTAATTAGTTTTTCCAGGTAAGACTGTTAGCTGTGGGACACTTGAACATAGAAAAATTAGAAAGCTATAGGCACACAAAGAAGGCATCTGAAAGATTAACAGAGTTATATTTTTGTTTTGGCAGATCAAAAGCAGACACTTTTGATGAATGAGAAGGACTACTGTGATTGAAATCAGAGGTAGAAGATTCTGTACAGTACATGAAGAATAATAATTCCTCAAAGCCAAATGACATTTCTGTTGACAAAATTAGAACAGTTGATAAAATGGTATAGAAGTGTTGACTAAATTGTTGGCTGTATCTGCAACATTGAATAACTTGATGATTTCCTGAAATCTCATTTTCTGCCAAAGAAGCCAGGTGCAGTGGATATCATCACAATGAGTTGAGTGACTGAAATATTTTATGAGAACTATATAGACGAGAGTAAGATATAAAATTCAACCATACAGTGAGGTTGAGCAGTGAGATTCCGTTAAAAAGTAAAAGCACAAACATTGCCATATGTGTCCATATTTTAACAGAAAGAATAATCAAAATGAACAGATATTTTATTTGTGGTATATTAACTACACTTATGCATTTGAATAGGTCAACAGAATCTTGGAAAATTAAATCAAGATGGTGAAGATCTGAGAATAATAACATATATATTTTTGCAACTAGAAGCAGCCACAGTAACCAGCAACCAGATAGGAACTTTTCAACACATTTAACAGTGTAAGACTATCACCTTATATTCATTTTGTACAGTATAGGTTGGCTATTGAAGTTGATAAAACACAGAATACTGAAATATGTTGGTCACTTGAAACATCACCAAAGTTTACAGAGAACAATAATGGAGGGGTCCATGCCTGGGAAGAGAGGAAGGCCAAAGAGAAGATGGGTGCAGGATGTGGCAGATGATCTCAGATGGCGGTATTGGACATGAGACATCTTGCTTGTGATTGAGAAGTTTTCCAGAAGGTTGTTATGGGAGCAAGGTTCTGCAAAGGACATGCTGCTGACTGACAGAAAGCATTAATGAGATCCATGTGAAATATGTGAGCAGTATCTTTTACTGGGATTAATGTAAACAATTTGCATTATGCTAATGGTGTAGTTGAAAATGAAGAATAATTACAAGTCATTACTGACATAATTGTAACAAAAAGTCAAACAAAGTCTCAGTTTGAACATTAGAAAAAACTAGTAATTATAATGCACACATATTTTCTCCAGCTTGAAGTAGTAGTAGCTGATACTTTCAAGTTCTTAGGTACCATGACAACAGCAGATGGAAGGTGCATTAAGAATGTTAAATATATATTAAGATTAGCCCAAACAGAAGCACCATTTCACAGGATGAAAAATATTTGTACAGTCTATCTTGGGTGACTGAGTTCTTAACATTTATAGGGAGCCAATTCTTCTATAAGGAAGTGAATCATGGAAGGTAGGTTAGAGTTGAATCTGCAGAGTTGTGGTTTTGTAGAAGAATGATGCAAAATCAAGCAGGAAACAAGCAAAAGTGGCAGTTATTTTAGTAACAGATGTGAGAGAAAATTAAGGTCTTTGTGTACAAGAAGATACTCCGTTCCTCACCTCAGACACCAGCAGGCTTTGTGCTTGTTATATGGATCCTCATGCAAGACTCCTGCCACACATCCTCACCATGCACTATAGATAATGGCCTATATCAGCTTAAACCAAGCCGGCAGGGGATCTAGGAGTTGGTGGCCGCCAGAGATGCAGTGGCAAAAAGCCCCCCCCCCCCCCCCCCCCCCCCCCCCCCCCCCCGCCCCCCCCCCCCCCCCACCCACCCTACCCCCGCCATAAAAACTAATTTGGAATATGAGTGAAGTCCATTGGCCGATTATTTTTCTAATGACAAACTCAGATTCCAATTTTTCAAAGTCCTACTGTATGACAAACTTTTTTTTACGTCTTTGCACAGACGATACTCATACTGGATGGTTGCATAGCTTCGAATGTCTGTGCATCGAGTGCTCCTTTGTATGACAGCAAAGGTTCAGATTCCATCACTCAACGATCCTTCTTCATGATAATGTTCAAATGACCGCTACCATTGGCCACACTAATTGGAGTATAATGTTCTTACCGGGAAGCCATACCTGAGACATGCTTAACATGAATGCTGCACTCCCCCCCCCCCCCCCCCCCCCCCCCTCAAGCCCAGGGCATCCATATGAAAGCTGCCATTGTCAAAGAGAGAAGAAAAACAAACAGAAGAAGTGAGTTGCCCATTTTTGCTGTGAATAGAAGTCTAGGGTCTGCAGACTGCTCCTTTGGGATCCCTAAATGGCGCAGCCCAAAGTATGCAGAAAGCTTAATATACAGATTCAGATGTGAGGTTAAGCGGTCATGTCCAGGACTTGACGATTGATTGTGTGAACCCAGTACTAGAGCACCATGTATTGGCTTTGCATTTATGGAACTCTCTTTAGATAACAGGGAATCCCCATGCTCTATTCCTGACTTCCCTTGAGGGTTTACCAAGCTGCACGCAGCTGACCTAGATGTTGACACAACTCTAGGCACAATACCTGTGGATCAGGGGATGACCATATATATCAGGTTATGAATGTCTCATGAAACTAACGCGAACGCCAACTTAAATAACAAATGCTCGAAGACTGCATACTCAGTGCTTAGTACCATCTTTAGCTGTTCAAAAGTATAAAGCTGTAGGCACATCAGGTTTAACATTTCATTAACAAACAAACAAAAAAAAAACCGTTTTGGCTTCTTCTTTTATCTACTTCTGGAATGCCTCCCGGCATCAGGGCAGAAAGAGATCTCTGGAACGGGTCCTTCTGTTTGTTTTGTATAAAGTACTTTTCAGTGTTTCTTTTATTTCTGCTATACATAAGCTGCATGGTCGACCTCTGGATCTATTACCACTGTATCTGTATAACATTGCTCTCTGTGGTACTCTGATGCCAATCTTGTTATATGGCAAAACTATTTGATTTGTTCTCTACCTATAAATTTCAGTATTGGTTCTGTTCTGTGCCAACTCTCCTCCCGATATCATTGTTCGTAAGTCAATCTTTCTTCGTTGCACCTAGTATAGTATGTAAACATCTCTTTTCTGTCATGACTGTTTTTCTTCTGTCTTCTGAAAACAGTGTCCATGTTTAACATTGATAACATAGCACTGGTAAGAATATTTAAGAATATTTAAGATATATAAAATCCTTCGAAGCAATAAGAAAAAGGAAAGAAATTGTAGTCCAGACCAACTAATCACAGTGATAGAACGCACCCCTGTCTCACTCCAGATCTAATGTAGAACTTTTCTGACATTCCTTTATTTGTTTTAACTGTGCATTTACTGTTCATATATAAACTATTGCTTCCTAGAAGGTGTCACACTTAAACTACACTATCAGCAAATGAATTTTCCCCTTAATTGATAGAGATAACAATTAATAGTCATCATAAAGTGTCATGATTAACCCTGTCATGATCAGCAGAATTTTAGACCAGATAGGCACTTTTTTTTCTGCCAATGTGGCCAAGCCATCCAGTTATTTCTCTGGATATCTGGTTGCTTTGTTTCCTTTAGGTTCACCAGTTTGTACTACATTTTCAAGTAATAAATCTTGACTGTCTACACCTAATTTCTGTACCTAACTTATGCTTTTCATTTATTTTTTAAATCGTTGCTTCATTTGCTTTTTGGCCAGTCTGCATTTTTCTCAGAAGCCACATTTCCTCATCCATGTGGTGTTTTTCATGTTGTCTGCTTATCGTCTATGTTTTGCATGCATACACTAGTATATGTTAGTCGTGGTCAGGCCGCCTTGGAAGTTGAGTTGAATTGAGTTGAGGCAAGAATTGACATCACAGCACTCGGGGCATTCCCATGCATGCTCTGTCCTCATCTTCAGCAGCCAGTGCAGTTAAAATACTAAAGGTACCGGTCACAATCTGGTTATATGTCATTCTTGCCTTTCCTCTGAGTGTAGTGAGCCAGCCAGATGCCTCATTTTCTCCAGGCCATAATAATCTTTTATCTCTACTGATTCCGTTGCTTGTTCCCTAAGGGCCTTGACCACCTCTGCCTTGTCATGTACCAGTTCATCACCCAGTGGTGCAGATCCAGCCAATCTTCTGCCTGTTCATTACCCACCATGCCGGCATGGCCTGAAGAAAAGAGACAAAGTATGCTCACTACCCATGACCTTTTCCGTGAAGCTTGCCACTCTGCTCAAAGCATCTTTGTCTGTACCTTTCTCAGCATACTTTCAGAGTCTGTTACAATTATGGCATGTGTATGCATCTTGTTTTCTAGCCACCGGAGAGCTGCTGTTACATCCTCCCCCTCCATTCTCATGCTAGATGTTGTGGTGTCGTATGCAAGGCTGTCTTGCACTAAAGATTTGTTATTGGCTTTCGCTCCAAACCCCCAGGCACTTCTCTTTCCTCTCTACACCAAACCATCTGTATAGATAAACAGATCACCTGGACCTGAATTGTTGTGAATCAAATGTTCGATTTCCACCTGGGTAGCACCCACTGGCCATTCTCTGCAAAACCGGGCCAGTGTGATCATAACCCTACACAGGTTAGACTTTCCGCTGGTACTCTGACCCACTTCTCTCCTCATTCAATGTTCTCCAGCATGCATACTTGTCTTATTGTGTCTTCTGCTTGAGCCATCCACAATCTTCCCCTTTTCAGCCAAAGCTTCATACAGAGGGTGTTCTCTGCAGCTACTCTGAGGTATGACTTAGCTTGCAGCACCTTTAGCCTATCTGCAATAGTCAGCAATTCAAGGATGTATCACATGCACACAATCGTGGTGTCTCTCGTACATCCCAGGATCAGCAGCATAGCTTCATTCTCTATGCACTCCAGTTTCTCTAGCTCACTCTTCAAGACAGTGAGTAATCCCAATCCATAATCAGTCACTGAGATGATTAAGTGCTGGTAAAGTGTGAAAAGCAATTCTCTGCTCCATGTCCATCGCTGCCATAATCTTAAGTGCATTTAGACCTTTTTTGAGCCTTTATCACAACCTCCTCTATGTATTCCTAGAAAGACACACTTCTGTCAAAGGTGATTCCCAGATACCGGAGTCTTTTTTTTTATGTCCCTGCCATTTGTTTTGAGTCTGGGATCAGCTCTTACAATCCTGTTGTCTAAAGAACACCACAGGACAGTTACCTTTTCTGGGTTGATTACAGCACTCATCTCTGTACACCAGTCGATCACCTTATCTCATGTGGCTTGAATGTTGAATTAAGAATCGACACTCCTATAAGTGCTCAGCCCCCATCTTCAGCAGTAAGCGAAGAGTTCTGATTCCGATGGTACCAGTAACCATCTGATTGTATATCCAACTCATCCTTCCTGGCTGGCTCTGCAGCACTTGGTGGTGAATTGATGTAAGACAAGTTAGATATTGTGAGGGCCCTTTGGGAGTGAGTGAACAGTTTGGAGGCGCAGATAGATCATTATGGTCTAAGGAAAATGGCACTGAGAGGAGTTATCAGGAGATCTGGCTGATGCTCAAGACTCAGGGAAAGGATGAGACGAATATACAATCAGATGGTTACTGGTGCCATCGGAATTTTAACTCTTCGTTTGCTGCTGAAGATGGGGACGGAGCACTTAGGGAGTGTCCCGAGTGCTGTGATGTTGATTCTTAATTCAACATTCAACAAGAATGTTCTTATTTAAATAGTATTTCTTTCTTCTTAGAGATGACTGATTTCAGTTTCCTTATAGTTTAAAACCTTAAGTGGATACTTTAGTGCACTGGAGTGCTTTTATAGTTATATGTTTTTTCCCAGACTGTACTTGATTCACTGGCGCTGCCAATAAATTTATTACATTTGAGTAAAATATTAATGTTTTAATTCATTATGTTTCTGAAATTAATGCCTTTATCTTCTTTTGTGTTTGCCATTAAAGGGTTGTTCGCATATTATGTTGCAGTATACAGCTAGACTGTGATAACTGTACAGCCCATCTCATCTGATTTCAGCAGTCATAATTCATCATCATATCATCATCATATCATCATCATCATTATCATCATTAGTTTTGAACTGCCATTAAGCATTACGGGCAGGAACAGTTTGCGATCCATTGCTTGATGGGCAGCAATGGTTATTGTCATCTGTGTCTATGTAGAAGCTCTTTAATGTCATCAGTCCATCTTCTCCTAGGGTGACCTCTTGCTTTCACTTCAGATCTTTTTTTGTGTACGCCTGCGTTGGTAGTTGTTCTGGCTACATTCTTACTAAATGACCAGACCATTTGATCTTTTGTTTTTCAATGAATCTGCTGTGTGTTTTATTTTGCAGTCTGTCTGATAACATCACTCCTAACAAGGTCAGTTGTCACAGACCCAGTCTCATTCCAGCCTTCTTATATTCTGCCAATTTTTTCTGGACTTCCAATTCCATCTCCTATCCAACCTGCCTCCTTAGATAGCCATTCCAGTGCTCTACTAACAAAGCTTCCACAGGGCAGTCTGCCGCCTGTTCTTCTTCCTCTAGTCTTCCCTTTCTCACTCCAGCATAAAGATGTGAGCTGTCCAAGGAATTCTAAGCAAATTGCCATTTTCGACGTATGTTAACTGTTCACAGTATAACAAAGCATTTCTGTTTTTATGTACTGTTTTGATGTTTTGCAGATAGAAATTCCACTTGACAAGATCATAAGTATTACCCGCGAAAAATTGGCTCTCATAATTCCAAATGCTATTGGCATTCAGACAGCTGATCAGAAGGTATAGAGTTATGGAAATATGTAAATTATTTTATTTGTAAATTGTTTTTATACAAATCTTCTTCAGGGCATGTAGTGGGTCTTGAGAATGGATAAAACCCAGGAACAACAACGTAGAGCTTCAAGATTGTGAAAAACCCTGAAATAAAAAATATAAAAAAAACTAAATCCTCCATGAGGGGAAATTCAAAATGCTGTGCAGACTAGTAAAATTAGCTATCGTGGTGGTTGCTGCCACACTCTGACATGCATCTTTACATATATTGTCCTAAATGTACTAGCAGAAAAAGGGGTTTGGATTGGGGAGGGGGGGGGGGGGGGTGTGTTGCTTGTCATTTCTTGAGTGTGGCTACCAGTTTCAAATATCACTTTTTGTCACTCGGGAAAAAGTACATCTCTCTCTCTTTCTCTTTCACTCTCTTTACCTACCTTCTTCTTTCTCTTGCTGTCTGTCTCTGTCGCTTTTCTTTTCCTGGATGTTTTCCTCTGCTATGAATATCTGATCCATTGTTAATTTGTTCTATCAGAAACCCGCTTGGTAATCTCCCAATATGTCTTTGACGTATTGTTTTAGCCGGTTTAGCAGTACTGACAATAGTATTCTATAGCTTGTAGATAATAGTGATATTTCTCTATAATTTTCACACCTACACTTGTCTCCTTTATTAAAAATGGGTATTAATAAAGACACTTTCCATTCATGGAGTAATTTCTCCGTCTTCCAAATTAGTTCTATTGACAGAAAAAAAAAATGAGTGAAATATTTTGGCTGAATTAAAAGATATAACACTCTTTAATAATATAAAAAAAAACCATCATCATCATCATCTTGTGCAGCTTATTTGTCACATAGGAAGTGCAGTTCTTCATTCCCTTCTTTAATGTGCAATCTTTTGTATATTGTGTATGGAATTTAGCCCTCACTTCTGATGTTCCTCATAAAAAAATCATCCCAAGATTACACTTGGATATCCTCTCTTCTTAAGTCCACTCTTTTCTCCCATTTATTTTGCAAGGGATCCACTATGTACAGAGTAAAATGCATAAAAACCATAGTAAAGGAATATAGGTTGAAGGCAGACAAGCAAAAGGTAGATAGTATTACAAGTAACATCAAGAGACAGAAGCACATGAGTCTGAGAGTGTGTACAACCCAGACAAGAGACAGAGACTTTTGAAAATCAAATCCATTGTAGCCAACCTTCATTTTTGTGAAACCATGTGATTGATTGATTGATTGAAGCATATAAGTGACACCAGTGAATACATTAACTAAATACATATGGGATTACAAAGCCTTTATAAAATGCAAATAAATATGTATTTTAACGTTTATAGTAATGTGTAATAATGTGTACTGCATGCATAACATTGTGACAATATTCTTTAAAGTTTCCGGTAATGCACACGTTTGTCACCCCATCTAATTTGGCTTTGTGCGAAATGATTTGTGAGTATCGATTCATTTATGTTGTTGTATTTTTGTGCTTATTGGCGGTGGCTATCGTCATTGGTGGATGTGCATTCAAAGTAAGCAAAATATGACACCCTAGAACATAGGACAGCCCGTGTGAACTATGAAAGCATGCAGCCGAACGAGATGGGGTGAGAATTGCAAGTTGTACCAAGTTGTCAAATCTGCATGTGGTTTTCAGTAGTTTATATTATTATATTTACAAATGCGCCACCAGTTTGGATAGGAGGGCCAGATATCTACAGGGTTTCATTCATTCATTATACTGTTGTTTTGCTCTGTGTTCACATACAGCTGACAGTCGATTCCTCACTTCTATCCTGTGCAACCTTTGCCTGTATTGTATATAGAATCTAGTCTGGAACTTTTGGCTCTCTCATCATTGTTACAAACCTACATTATTTTGAACCTTTATATATACACTCTGGATATAATGGCCAGCTATATGCAGAGTTACAATGCTTGATCATTTTTATTCATATTTATGACAACTTTCATATGGCATGGATTAAAATTGTCTAATTTTTCGTTGCATACTTACTTTGACTTGAAAAAAATATTACTATAAGGTTACTTGTTTCTGTTTCCCTCAGTATGTTTTTGGATCTTTCATCTCAAGAGATTCCACTTACAAGAAGCTTGTCACTATTTGGAAAGTTAACCAAGAAGCGGTATGTTCTAAGTTAGACTCTTTTGGAAAGATATATAGAATAATCATGCTTAGAAATTGTTATCCATATCAACATTGGTTTGGTCCATTTGTGCTCCACCCTCCAAAGCAGCAGTGGTGAAAAATGTTTTTATGATAAAGAGACTGTGCTTTCTGCATAGTTCCATTACTCTTTGACCATTTCCATTTCTATCACTGTTTTAGCTGCATCTAGGCCCAGAAACTGTATGTATTCTTTTCTGTTATTACCCACTTTCCATTGAAGTCTCTCATTACATACAGTATGTTGTTAACCTCCACTTTCTCTATCTCTTCAGACAGTTTGTCAAAGAATTCATCTTTTTGCTCTTCTATATAGTTATTATTGCATGGTGCCTATATCTGTATGTAAATTTCTGGTTGTTCTCCTCGGTTAATTGTCAACTTTTTAATTCTGTCTGAGTGATAACTGATGTCTAGTGTGTAGTCAAATGCCATTTGAACTGTCCATTTATATCTCACTGTATTTGTTGTAGCGGTAGTAAATCCACTGCCGGCTTGCTGGGCCTGTTTCAACTTCACCAGAGCCCTGTTGGCCAGGGCATTTTGGAGTGACCCAGGATGGCCTTTATGGCTACCGTAGCACAAGGCCACACCATACTTTGCCCCGTCTTAGCAATCCCCTTTTATGTCCTGTTACCACCTCTCACTAGGGGGACATGGGGTGGGGCTTTGAGAGGTTCCGAAGTTAAGATTATTGCTGTTAAACTGAAAACTTTTTTGGAAATGGAAGAGCTCCTGCCAAGAGATTTTGGCAGTTACAGGCCATTGAAAGATACCTGTTCACATGCAGCCACTTTTGCTTTGGATGTTTATGAGGGGTTCCAGAATAGACAGCAGATGGTAGTGGCAGCACTTAATCTTGGGGATTCCTACAATAGAGTCGCATATGATATTTTCTTGTCTGTTCTCATGGAAAGCAGCTGGTTGGAAAGCAGCGGTCCTGCGTTCACATTTTGGTTGCACACCACCTTTGTACAAGGGCCTCGGAACCCTGCAGTATCGTCCTGGGACTACAAAAGGGTTTGGCAACTTCACCAATACTCTTCAGTATGTATACAAGCAGGAAAGCAGAACTTGAAACACCAGGTGTTGGGATGATATTGACATTTGTAGATGGTGTTCTTGCATATAGGCAAGGGAGCCATATGCCACAGACAGCTAATGAGCTGCAGGCAGTTGTAAACAAAGTGACTGATTGGTGTGTAGATATGGCTGTTTTATGGTGCTTTCTGGACAAAATGATTGTTAGACCTGATGTCCTAAGCCTTACAATTAATTATAGAAACATCAAAAGAGAAAGAAAACTAAAGTATCTGGGTATCACTTTTGGTAGAACCCTGTCCATCATTGATAATGTGGAGGCAGCTGGGGCAAAATGCCAAAAAGGACTTGTTCACTCAAGATGTTGACAACAGTGGACATGAAACAAAGAATGCTGTTCATTGTGTTCCAGCACTTAATCCTCTTGACTAGATTTTACTGTATCAGATAGTTAGCTGATAAAACTTGCCTGCATACACAATGAAGCCATAAGGATAATTCTCGAGTGTTCAAGAGATACCAGTAGTTTGCGTAGATTTATACTTGCACTGCCGAACTATTACAGATAGGCTCAAAGTTCTGTAAGTAAAGTCAGTAAAGTAATATCTCAGAGTAGCCACAAACAAGAAACACATCCTTGATGAAGTTGTAGACAGAATGTAACAGACTGAAAAGAGGAAGGTCTTGAATGGTGAAAACTGAAAACAGTCAGATATGTTGTATAATACTGAGCAAGGAGAGGAGTGGGTCAAAGTGTTCTAATCACACTGAGCTGGGAGTGCAGGTACTTGCCAGTGGGTACTGGAGAATCAGAAGTTCAGCTGATTCATGGCAATTCCCATCTGGGTAATGTGATTATCTGTACAGGTGGCTCTGTGTTCAGATATAAAACAAAGTGCAAGGGAGCACATATCCAAAGCGAATAGATGTTACTTAGTGCAGCAAAGCTTGGCAATATGATACCACAACATCTGGTTTCAGAAAGTTGATGGAGGCAGTTACTGCAGTCTGCTGCTGGCTTGAGAACCAACCGCATACACATGTTGTGGTTGTAACTGAGCATGTTAAGAAAGGCTGAGACATATATGATCGATGCAGATTGATATGTATTGCTTCAGACATCCTGGGTTGGCATATTTTCTCCAAGGATGCAGGTATGTTGGGAAATGAATAGGCAAGCAGACTGGCTGGTTCTGCAAAAAAGATCGGCCTATGACAGTCGGAACAATTCATAGAGATTATGGTGTGCGTATGACAACAGACAAGTAGAAAGGGGAGGCTTTTCTTCATAGGTTTATAGCTCAGACACATCATAATGATGTAGACATCAGGGATCCAGTTAGAGAGGAGTTAGCTAGCACCATAAAGAATATGCATAATGAAGACATGATGTGAGTAGAAGATATCAAACAAATTTTGAAAAAGGCAAAAGAAACTGCACCAGGGCCTGATGGGGTCAGATATGGCCACATGAAGGCTTTGAGTGATGTAGACCTGGCAGAGATAGCCGACTGTTTTAACTAGAGCATTAAGACAGCATCAGTACAGCAGGACTGGGTGCACAGCTATCTAATCCTACTACCAAAACCTTTTAAGGATCATTCAAAGCTCAATGGCTTTAGAATCATCACCTTACAAAACACATTTGGGAAGGTCTTGGAGAAGATAGTTGCTGTAAAGCTGCAAGAATTTTTGGAAGGGGGGAAGCTTCTCCCAAGAGGTCTGGGAAGCTACAGACTAGGAAAGGACACATGGGCAAATGCGGCCACTTTTGCTTTTGACGTCTATGAAGGGTTCCAGGACAGACAGGTAACTATGGCACTGGATCTCGAGGATGCTTATAACAGAGAAAGACACAACATCTTGATGACTGCACTGATGGAGAAGAAGGTCAGTCCATGCCTGATGAATTGGGTCGCAGCTGTCCTGCATTCACGTCGGGCTGCTCTCCGACTGGACTTATGGACCTCAGAACCTATCAGTTTGGCCCCAGAACTGCCATAGGGATCTGCCATCTCGTCTATGCTCTTTAACGTGTATACGAGCAAGATTGCAAGCCTAGAAGCACCAGGAGTTGGAAGGAACACTGACTTTTGCGGATGATATACTTGTGTATAGGCAGGGGGAAGAGAGGGAACAAACAGCCCGGGAGCTACCAGCGACAGTAGACAAAGTGACTCAGTGGTGTACAGAAATGAGGACTGTCGTCCACATGGAAAAGGTGTCTATTTTGTGGTGTTCTCTAATCAACAGGAAAATTAAAGCTTAAGTCCCAAGTCTCACGATAGATGGTAGAAACGTCAACAGAGAGAGCAAACCGAAGTATCTGGGAATTACATTTGACAGGAACCTGTCCTCTAAGGACCATGGGGAGAGTGTTGTGACAAGATGCCAAAAAGGACTTAGTGTACTTAAGACTATGGCTGCAATTGACATAGAGCAGAGAATGCTTTTCATACTATATCAGCACCTGATCATGTCAGTGGTTGATTATTGCCTGGGACTGCTTACCATCTCAAAGAGTCAGATGGACAAACTAGAGCACATACAGAACGCAGCTATGTGGGTCATTCTGGGTTTCGCTATAGACACCCCAGTGGTGTATATGCGATACATCTTTGGTTTGCCGACTGTTGCAGATAGGCACAAGGTGCTGCAGGCAAAGTCATATCTCAGGGTAGCTGTCGCCAACCCTGTGGGTAAATACACTTATATAGTGAATGTGTGGGGTTGAACCCTAACAGTGTCCACCCACGTGAGAAACTGGACTAATATCTAAGCTATGTTGATCCTAGATAGTCCTGGATAACCAAGAAAACAGCGAGTGGCTCGTTCCATTAAATGAAAATAGCTGTACTTGTATCCACAGGAGTAGGAGAAGGGATAGATAAATATCAAGATGAACCCAATGAAATAATATTAAGATACACAGTTAACCCATCCGACTTTCTCCTCTCCTGGTATTAATTTGTAACAAAAGCCCCCATCAAGTGATTTACATATTTGTGAGCTGAAGTAAACTAGTATGCACAAAGACACTTGAACCTAAGTACACAATTTACTCAACTAAATTATAACATGAACTAGATTTATTGAAAAAAATCACAAACCCAAAAATAAATGAACATGTTTAAGCTAGTAGAGTGAAGATAGTGTTACTGATGAAATTAATTCGTATGAAATTTATACATAACTCATAAAATTTGAGAAAATAAACCTCAAGCAGTTTTCGATTTAGGACCCTGCCTATCCTTTTCCAGTTTGTCATCCTCGCTGCTTCAAGCATGTCGTTACACACAGACGGTCAGCAAAGAATGGATGCCTACAAGTCCCTGCCCAATGTGGGAACTGTGGTTAAGAAACAAGCGCATATGTGTAGTATCTAGACCTAGACTTACACCAAACATGTCTATTCTAATAACAGCAAACATGTCTATTCTAATAAAACATTTCATCTCTTCCTCATTTTCAGTTTCACTCCTGTCCAGTCTGGAAGGACTTCATCTCACATTGTAGTTGTTACATTTTCTGCCTTCCTCTACTCACGTCCTGTAATGATAGTTGAGTCTTCTATGTCTGATGTCATCTCTCATGCAGACTTGAAATGACAATCAGTTTGACAGAACAAGTTTCTGGAATTAATGCTTAGAATAATGGGCGTGCCCAGAATGATAATAGTATTTCTGGGGCGATATCAAATAACAAATCTCAGGGATTTACTCTCCAGGATCAATCTCCGCATTAGCCTCCCGGGAGTTAAACACATTTCAGTGTGTTAGCTGTAAATAATATAGATTCAAACTAACCACACATGAAAAGACTGCCAAAATTATCTTCACATTTGTGATTTCAGAAAAATGCTAGTTCATTAAATTTAAATGGTAACAACAACATTGAAACACATGTGCATGAAAAAACATTCTTAAAATATCAATTACGATATAAAGCAATGTGACAGTGACCTAAGAGAATGGAGAAATGTCTGCTAAGGAGTACTACAAAGTGATGAAGACACACACTTGAGCAAAAAGACAGTTGAGATTTCTATCACGACAGAAATGTTGAAAATAGTTTCGCTTACCTGGAAAATGAAAACACAATGCCAAAAGTTCTGTCTCAAGCTTAGGTTTTAAGTCCAACAGATGGTGTGCTGATGGCAGAGACTCACTTCCCAGCCCTAGAGTCCACCCTTTTATAACTTTCTCTAAGCTCCTCCTATATTACTCCTAAAACCACTCTTATTCATGGATGTCGCAGCTCCTCCTCTGGTAAGTTTACTGTCAGTCAGGACTGTACAAAACTTGTTTGCATTCCCACTACTACATTCTCCTGGTCCATCAAGCTGGCCAGAGCTCATAAGCAAAGTCACACCTTCCTCCCCTACTTCAGCCTGCCAAGTTCTGCTAACACCTTCACAAGACCATGTCAATACTGGCAATCTGACCTGCACTCAAGTTAGTTAACCTAGGGGGAGATAATCACATTTAGCCTGGGTTATCTGCTCCTAAAGGTCTGGCTAGGAGATAATTACCTCACACCTCAGTTCTGCAAGCAAAATCTCCAGCCACTAAGTCTGGGCTTTCACTTTCACTGGTGCCACTTAGCATACCTGGTTATCTGTACCTTACCACTTTACATCTGAGAAAAAGTCTCAGTGTTTGATATCACCAGCAGTCCAGGAGAAATAAATAGGTTTGTTCTGGTCGCCTTACTTAGATTTAGGATATATCCAAAACCATATTTTTCTGTATACTTTAAAATACATAGAAATAAAAGTATGTTGAGGAAAGACACATTCTGAAGTCACCAAACGTGTCGTCACAGTAGCTCAGACACAGACCACCCTTTGCATGAAGCTCTGGGTGCAGTTAACGGTCAGCGGCTGATAAGAGGGAAGTCATGGATGGCTCAGGCAGAAGACACAATCAAGACAGGTTTGCATCTTTGAGAACATTAGACGAGGAGAGGAGTAGGGTCATAATCACACTGAGCCGAGAATGCAGAGACTGGCCAGCAGGTGCCACAGAGGGGGAAATTCAGCAGTTAATTCAAGATAATGCTCGCTCAGAGGATTTGATTATTTACACAGATGGTTCAGTGTCAAGAGGCAAAAGAAGTGCTTGGGGCTTTTTGGCAAAAGTTAATGGTCGACTTTTGGCCCAGCATAAGGTACCACAACATTCAGCTTAAGAATGGAGGTGGAGGTGGTCACTGCAGCTTTCCGCTAGTTAGAGAACACGACACACACACACACACACATTGTGGTTGTAACTGACTCAGAAAGCATGCTAAGAAAATCAGGATAGTCATGCTTCATGCAGAGTGGCATGCTTGACTGCGGAGGACACGGGTGAGGAGTATTGTCTGGATTTTTTCAACAAGTCACGCCAGTGTGTTGGGAAATAAACAGGCGGACAGACTGGCTGGTTCTCCACAACTTGGTGGAATATCGATGCATGATAAGGCAGACGTGGTTAGTGCCTTGTGGGAGAGCGTGTACATTTTGGAAGAGCGGATGGATCACCACAGTCTGGTGAGATAAATGCAGGGGGGAGTGAAGAGAGGTTCTGGCAGATGCTCGCGACTCAGATGATAGGCAAGACGGACGTTTAATCAGAATGCTACTGGCAGCATTAGTATCGGAACTCTTCACTGGCTGCTGAAGATGAGGACGGAGCGCTTATGGATGCCCCAAATGCTGTGATGTTGGTTCTTGAATCAAATCAGATCAAATGAACATAACATGATAGAAACGTCAGTCCATCAATGAGGTGTCTCTTGTCATAGTCCAGCAATAATCAGCAAGTATTGAAGGGCTCCAATTGCCTTCATACCTGTCTCCATAGCAGCAATTTCCTGATGCAATTGTTCACCGTGCTCATCACTGACAGCTCCACAGTTTTACATAAAGAAATCCAGAGGGGAATGAAGAAAGTGAATTTTCAGTGATGATGATTGTAGTTTATACACTTCAAAAGCTGCTCAATGTTTTTATAAGCTTTTTTCATATGAACTGCGTGACCAACTGGAATTGGTGGTAATACATTACCATTATTCAACAAAACAGCTTTAAGACTCGTCTTGGATGAATCAGTGCAAAGCCTCCACTTTTCCAGTTTGTAATAATGTTTAGGGCTACTGTTAGCCCAGAAATGTTGTGGCGTACAGAAAGGTCACCTTCTGTGGAAAGAAAAATATATATATTAAGTGGCATCTGCCGGTTCCTATGCACAGAAATTCTAACATCTTCTGCCAGAAGATAACACTGTTGCAATCTGGAACCCAAAAGCTCCGCTTTCTTTTTCAAATCTCTTACAAGATAGTTCAAGTTACTGTGGGTTATTAAGTGTGGTTTAGTGGATGTAGTTTGCTCAAAATCTGGGTCGCTTGAGGTTGGTGGTTCAAGGCCACCAATGTCCTCTTTCTCATCAGTGGAAGCAGTTGAAAATAATTCTGGAAATTTGAGTACTGGTAGGTCATCACCATGTGGTACCGAACATATTGCAGAGGGGACGTTAGGATACTCCAGAGTCCATTTCTTCTTTTTTTTTATATACCTTTCCCAATTGGAGGATCCATGCAAAAGTAACAGTTCTTGAGATGACCAGTGGGTTCTCTCCAAATCATTGGGGCTGAAAAAGACATAGCTAGCCTTTTGCATTTCTACCACAGTTTAAGATTTGCTGCACATGAATTGTAGGATATGCGTGACACCCAGCTCTTATCTCGATCTCCTATTCTGTGGCTAAAATACAAACTATGCCTTTTTAATCACTTTAGTGAGAGAAATTTACACCTCACCATATACATAACAGAAGTTATTAGCGCTGTTCACACAATCTGTAGACACTTCTAACAATGATAGTATTAATAAAGACAAAGACACTAGTTTATAATGGCAAATTTTGTCAGAGATAAAATATTTATAAACAAAAGTGTTGTAATCATAGGTAGGACTGCATCACCAACTTCTGATTAGTTTTATTGTTCATTAGAAACAAATTATGCAGCCGGCCACAACAACTGCGTCATATATTAGGCCCTAATTATGTAAACTAGTAGCATATATCTTGAAAACTAGAGGCAGTCAGCATTAGTATTAATATGCCGTTTGTTTTCAGCACCCCAGAATTAGTTAAAATCAGCTACTTTCATTTCTGGTGCATTTTGGTTGTTGACTGGTGTTGTTAAAGGGGCTGCAGAAGATGTTGAAATTTTGTTTGGTGCATACTAGACAATTCTAACTAAAATTTGCAAACCAGTCAGAGGACTGCAAATTTTTGCCTGGTTCCCTGACAGCTGAAGGGTAGAGCTGTTCTTTTCATTTGAAGTGAACTTCTGAGGAAAAAGTGATCCACACTTCTCTACCTCTTTAATTACTGTTGATTCACCCTATGTTTCTCACTTTGAGAGACTATGTAATTAGTCTTTTTTCTCCATCTCTCTCTCTTTTTAAAATCTTTGGCCTTGTCTTCAGCTGAGATGTACACTATGCTTTCTTCATTTGAGCCTTGTGCAGATCACACTGTTTTTTTGCCATAAAGTTTTCATGATGAATTATGGTGAGTCACATTAGTATATAGAGCAGTAGTTTGAGAATGTCAGCAACATATGCATGATTTCTTGATTGTTCAGGTATCAGGCAGTCTGGGCGTGGATCTGGAAATCACAGGTGGCATGCTGGGCAACTGTAACAGTGACGACACTACTGAATCTGATACCACTGAAGATGACTTGAATGCTGATGAACAGTTAGGTATCATCCTTGCAGGAAGTTCATTTAGAAGAGATGCTGAAGCAATGAAGTACTCAGAACCATCCCTAGGTATTCAGCTGGCAAAGAAGCATCAATGTAAGAAACACTTTAAATATTAGAGATACAGAAAATGGAAAGGTGACTGCATAGTATTCTCCTTTGGTAAGGGTGTGAAATACTGTTGTACACAGTAATTGCAAAGAAATAATGAGACTGATTTTATCATAGCTACAACAGAAAAAAACCATCGTTAAAGATGGTAAAACAAGTCATGCATATAGGCACAGTTCATATATGATAACGGCATGCTGCTAATTGTAAACATTAATTCTATTTCACATTCAAAAAAGTGTTCTTGAGACAGTTGAATTGATGAGATAAATTTATGAGGATCAGTGTTTAACAAATTCAACATCATATTCATCTGCTATCATCTTCACAGTCAGTCAGCGGTCTTCATATAACTGTTTGTCTGATTTTGGCAATGAGTTTATCATTACAAACAAAAACTGGACGTTCTGGGCATACTTAATATCTTCAGTCATTTCCAAACCAGTTTTGAATCATGAATTCCACCTCATGCACAAGAAAAACATTGATCCTCATAAACTTATCTTATCACTTTATCTGTCTCAGGAGCACTTTTCGGAGTTTGAAACGAATCATTGTTCACCCTTGGTTCCATATTGCATATGTAATGATGCAATTTCCACTAGCTAAACAAAAAAATGGTGTGTTATTTGTAGTCTGCTGACTGGGTTCGTTACAATTTTGCCAAATTGTAGGTGAATTATGTCTGATTTAAAGACATGCTGTGTTTCATGGATGACATATTTGTTTTGCCCATACAAATCAATTCTCATTATGTAAATGTCAAGCTGTGTATAGAAGGTAATAGCATTATGAGATGGATTGACGGGTTCTCTCATTCTTTTTTTGGTTTTTGTTTTGTATGTGCTATTCCAACAAAATTTAGATAAAAGTAAAGGGGTTAGTGATTGCATTTAGTAATTGCGTTCCCTGAAAAGTGACTGCATTTGATTTATGTGATGGACAGTTTATCATTTCTCTTGGTTTTGGACATTATTTTGAGAATTGCACCACGAAACAGGGGTCTCTGTAGCAAAGTGGTCAAGCACTCTAAAGGTTGGGGGTTCCTTTCATTGCGGCGTCGTTTAGTTCATGTGTGCAATTTCCATGGAGATACCCGGGGGATTGTCGCAGGAGCTATAGAGTTTGTGTTTTATGTGATGTTCTCGGCAGTGAGCTAGCCATTCTGCGGAGAGAGCTGGAGACATATGGGATAAAACCTGGGGTTATGAAGTTGATCCTCTCGTCTTTAATTTCTACCATGCAAGAGATTGGTCCTCACCATTAATATTCCAAAAAACAGCAGTGAGTGCACCAATCTTCATTGGGGAGATGGCACGTAATTTAGATGTAAAAGGGGTTATATCCTCCAGGATAAACAAATATCTAGCTATAAACTATACAGCAGTTTCCTGGGACATCAGCAGTGCTTTAGCAATATTTTCTCAGGCTTATTTGGGAACAAGTTCAGTTTTATTTTATGTATCCTACATCCAAGCCCATATCAACTATTGTTCCACGGTTTGGAATGGTACCTCCAAATCTAACTTAAAACGACTGTGTTCTCTACAAATTGCGCTTTACACCTAGTCTGCAAAAGAAAAGACATCGAAAATACCATCTCTATAGCCATTTAAGAATTCTTGCATTTAATAAACAATTAATTTTGAATAAAATCAAATTTATTCATAAAATTTTAGAACACTCCAGACTTCTTCGGTTGATTCAGGCCAACCCTAAGAACAGCAAATGGCTAAATTTATTGCATTTGCCGAAGCCCAGAATAGATTTATATAAAACAAGTTTGTCGTATTCTGCTCATTTATGATATCACCTCCCATTCGATCTGAAAAATACAACCAGTATGTCCTCATTTAACCACAAACATTTAAAATTCATGCTTACTAGTGATTATTTGCTACCATAGATGTAGTTATTAATTCAAATGCATTATCATCTTATATATAGATAATGTGTGTGTGTGTGATGTATACACGTACAAGTGGTGTGTGATATGGATGTATGAGTGTATGTTTGTGCTTGTGCGTGTATAAATGTTGAGCATATATGAGTCTGTGCAAGTGTATGTATTCTTGGGTGTCTGTGTATGTATGGGTAGGTGCAGATGTTTGGGTATTTATGTATGTATGTATATCTGTGCATATATGGTGGATTGAATATGTATTATTAGGGGTGCTAGTGAAGTTCTATATTTTGGGTTTTTACTTACGAAATCGTGAAGATCAAAATCTGTTCTTGAATTTAAAGAAAACGAAAATAATGTCCACAGATAAAACTGGCTGTCACCCAAAAATAACAATAAATAATGAAAAAATTGAAAATATCACAAACTTTGAATATCTAGGCTCTATAATAAACAGCAATGGAGACTGTTCAACAGAAATTAAAAGGAGGATGGCCTTGGCAATGCAAAGATTGAAAAGCCTTAAAAGTCTATGGTTAAACACCAGCAAGGAGATAAAAATTAGAATTTTGAGAGCTACATACGGATGTGAGTCATGGACTATCTCTCAGTCCTTAAGAAAGAGAATAGGGGCTTTTGAGCTGAAATGCTATAGAAAGATTCTCAGAATATCTTGGACAAAGAAGAGGAGAAATATTGACATCTTAAAAGATCTGAACATTAAGGAAGATTGGCTAATAAACAGCATCCTTTCTAGGAAGCTGAAATATTTTGGTCATATCAAGCGCCACAACGGATTGGAGAATCTATAGCAGAAGGCATGGTACCAGGAAGGAGGGGCAGAGGCCGACCGACACAAAGATGGGCACAGGATATAAGTGACTCCTTGAGTATGAAAGTATATGAGGCAGGAGAACTGGCGGGAGACCGAGTTTCTTTCAGGCAGACTGTGATGAGAGCGACGTTCTGCAATGGACCTGCTACATGATGATGATGACTTACGAAATCATGACAGCTAGATAAAGATTAAAATTACAAATCCAATGGTAACTTATTTAAACCTGTAAGTCGATTCTAAGCGGAGATATTAACATTTTAGTGGCGAATACCACCACAGAAAAATTATAGTGGAAATGCACAAAACATGGATTCCCGGAAGCGACCCAGAAAGATGAAGTGACTCAATGTTTGCATTTTACGGCCATAACTTTTTTTATTTCTAAATGAATCTCTCAGCAACCATATATTTCTAGAATCGGGACAGTGAGACCTCACCGTTTATGCATGTCTCAATTACACTTACTACGATATGCGCCTATTTAACATCTGAAAATGTCCGCAGGCTGATTATTTTTCATCAAAAACCTTATACAATAACAGTTGTCTGCCAAAGAGCCTGGCTTAATACATATCATATTGTGTGTCCTGGCAAGGCGAACATAAAGATCATATAAATGTGCCAAAGTCAGTTGACGTGACCTAATTAACAAATACTGGACCCCCCCCCCCCCACAACAGCGATGTCACCCTGGGTAGTCGTATCTCCGCACAGTAATGACACCCGGGGCGGTTGCACCCCCCCCCCCTCCCCCACAGTGATGATACCGGGGTGGCCGCACCCTCTCCCTGCTACCTTCTTCCCCTGGTATCTCTCCTCTTCTTTCTTTATTTTTCCGTTCCTTTCTTTTTCCCCATGTCTCAGTGTCGACTTTCTTTTCTTAGTCTCTTATTTTTTTTCTTCCTGTCTCCTCCTCCTGCTCCCCCTCTTTCTCAACTTTCTCTCAATCTTCTACTCCCCCTTCCCCAGCTCTCCGTTCTGTATGGTAGAAGAAAACATGAGCCCACTGGTAGTACACGGCCTGTTTTCATAATGGGTCAGTGACAGTGTTAACAACAGGGCAAACACAACAGGTGTGTTCATTTCTGGGAATCAGGTCAGGCCGGATTTTCTTTTCTTTAAAAAATGGCCTTGGCTCCCATGTCCACCCAGCATTGAATGTAAGAAATGGATCTATAGCAGCCACACGCAGACAGCCAAGCATGGAAGGGTTGCCAATGGAATTTTTGTCAAACCTGAAGCTAAGCTGACCAAAAATCCAAGCAATATATAAGAAAAAAAAAAAAAAAAACCAAAATTGATAAATAGTACATATTTTATAGTTAATTTTATAGTTACGAAATGAAATATTTACCCACTTTTATATAAGGATATGTATGTTAAAAAAAAATAAGATTCCAAAATCTTAACCCAAGTTGTTGTATAAAAACCCAGTTTTTGGGGGAAAGCCCAAGTACTGGCAGGCCTGATGGACGGGAACGTGGTCAGCGCTGCTGTTGTTTCTCGACCACTTAGATTTACCAATTCCGACAGAAAATTCTGGGGATTCTAAATAATAACAGACGCATAAAAAAAATGCTACAAGAGTTGTAGATGTTTAAAAAGTAGCTCACTTAACATTATTAATTTACTAAGTATCTGAAGTTAATTACTAAAGAATCATCTTAGAAAATGCGCAATGATGGCCGAAATTAATTATTGGGATTTAGGGGTGATCAGGAAAAAATATCTCCAACAGAAAATACGCAGAGCTCTAAATAATGACAGATGCATGAAAAAATGCTACAATGGTTGTTGAGTTTTGAAAAAATGATTAAAATAACGTTAGCTAATTTAATAATTATTTTAAGTTAATTATAAAGCGGTTAAAACGGTCTCCTAGTGCAAACATATTTGATTTAAAGCAAAAACAGTGATGCCACTAAAAAATTTTTTTTAAACATCTGCGCTAAGGTCAATCCTTGTGAAATTTCCTATACTTATAAAAAAATTAACGCAGAATTCAAAAATACACCACAAATTGCGGTAATCTAGCTAATTAAGAAGATATTTACGAAATTGCTTACTGTTATTGGATTTAAAGCGAAAACAGTGATGCCACTAAACAATGTTTTTAAACATGTGCTGTATTGCCAATCTTTGTGAAATTTCCCATACTTATATAAATATTAACACAGAATTCAAAAATACACCACAAATTGAGGTAATCTGGCTAATTAAGAAGATATTACCAAAATTACTTACCGTTAATTCACTGCGTGGTGCCAAAAAAATTAATTCATTGTATACGCGTCAAATCATCTCAGGTCGAAGCCTAGCATCTCTCCAATAACTCCTAATAATTGTTTTAGTTTGATCTTTCACGTAAAGAGCACGGAAAAATAATTTCTCAATAACGGTCAACTCAGGTGCTTTTTGGGGGACGCGATCGCGTCTCTAGTTACGGATGAAAATGTATAGCAAAATAAACAAAACAAAACGACCCATTGCTATACCTAGTATTATATATGTATGTATTATTATATGTTAGTATATATGTATGGATGTATGAAGGTATGTGTGTGTGTATGTATGTATATGTGTATGTATGTTTGTATGTATGTATGATTGTGTGTGTGTATGTAAGTATGTATGAACATATGAATGGTTGCATGTATACATGTATGTATGTATTTATGTTTATAGGTGTGTGTGTGTGTATGCATGTGTGTGGGTATGTGTGTGTTTGTATGTGTGTACATATGTATATATTTGTGTATGTATATATGTGGATGTATGTCTGTGCATGTAGCTTTAATTTATATATATATATATATATATATATATATATATATATATATATATATATATATATATATATATATATATATATATATATATATATATATATATATATATATATATATATATATATATGTAGATATGTAGATATATATGTATATATATAGAAATGTAGATATATATGTATATATATATATATATATGTAGATATATATGTATATATATATATGTATGTATGTATGTATGTATGTATGTATATATATATATATGTGGGTGTGTGTGCGTGCGGATTTATGTATGTATGTGGATGTGTGTATGTATATGCAGCTGTGTAAGAATGTGGGTGTATGTGTGTGTGTGTGTGTATTTATGTATGTATGCAAATATGCATGTGTGTAAGAATGTTGGTCTGTAGTTATATATGTTTGTATGTATGTGTGTGTGTGCGCGTGCATGCCCGCCTGCGTGTGTGTGTGTGTAAATAAAAACGTATATGTGTATGATTGTATGTGTGTGTATGCACACATGTATGCATTTACTTATAAAAGTGTATGTTTGTACATATGCACATATATGTATGTATGTGGATGTATATATATGTAGCTGTGTGAGTATTGGGTGTATGTGCGTGTGTATTTATTTATGTATGTGGATGTATGCATGTGTATATGGATGAAAGTGGTTGTATGTATGTATTTGTAGCTGTGTAAGTATGTGGGTGTATGTGTGTGTGTGTATGTATGTATGCAAGTATGCATGTGTATAAGTATGTAGGTGTGTATTTATAGATGTGTGTATGAATGTATATATGTATCTATGTGTGTATGTAAGTATTTTGTGGGTGTATATGAGTGTGTGACTGTGGGTGTGTGTGTACATTTGTATGTGTTTTTATGTGGATTTATGTATGTATATTTAGGTTTGTAAGTATGTGGGTGTATGTGTGTGTATTTATGTAAGTATGTGGGTGTATGTGTGTGGGTGAATATGTGGATGTATTTGAGTGTATATGTGATTGTGAGTGTGTGTGTATATATTATGTGTGCAAGTATTATGTATGTATGCAGGTATGTATGTGGGTGTTTGTATGTGTGATTGTATATGCATATGTATGTATTTATATATGTATATATGTCTGTCCGTCTGTGTGTGTGTGTGCGCTCATGCGTGTGCGTGTGTACATGATGTTTGTATGCATTATTACATCCTCGTCCTAGTCGTCTTTTATGCATTATTAAATAACATATATTTTTTTAATTATAAACATGACATGCATTATTGAAAACAGGCATTGGTACTCTGAAAGATAAGTGCTTAGAAGGGCGGAATGTCAGACGGGCCAGCGTGCGCAATTTGTAACCCTTTGAAAATAAAGTTTGTTCGTTAAATCGTTTAGCTTCGGCTCAGTGTCTTTTGCTTTTTGCAGTACATATTTTATATCCTCCACCCTAATGATATCCTGAAAGAAAAGTATCATTTATAGCATTAGACAGATTACCCCTAACTGAAATTCTAAGATCCCTATTATTATGATCATTTTCGGCTATTTATCTCTCCAAAAAAAGGCTTCCCCTTTCTTTTTATCTCTTGTCATTGGCATACCATTATCAGTGTATGTAATGCCTGTTGTGATAGGCCAGTCCTTCCTGTGGTGATAGGCCAATCCTTCCTTTGGTGATAGGTCAATCCTTCCTTTGCATATGTCTGTGAAGTTTTCAAAACCTAACCAGTTATTTAGGCCCTCCAGTTTTGCTCATAAAATGTTCCCACAGAATATGGAAATTTGATAAGTTGCTTTACTTTTCTCCATTCAGTGGTGTCGTGCATTGCAGTGTCTTGTCTTCATTAATGGAAGTTCCAAAGCCAGTATGTCACATGCTTTTTTAAATAGTACTCCTCCCCCCCCCCCTCCCCCCCCCCCCCCCAAAAAAAAAATTTTTTTTTTTTTTTAATACTAGCAATGTGATTCACCTTGTTTTGTTGTTTTTTTTACTATTGGTTTCTAGAGTGTCATACTGATGCCTTTCTGTCAGTGGGACAGTTTTCTTCCCTAGATTACACCCAATAATATTATTGTTGTTAATGCTTTAATGTTACTAAATTATTAATTTCTTGCTTTTATTTCCTTAGTATTCTTATTTCAAAGTTGTCTTGTTTTAACTGTTTCTATTTTTTGCTCCTCTCAACTTTTGTTTGGGTAATAAATTAATTGAGATAATAAGGAAAAATGTCAAAGTTATGTTAAACAGGTCATGTAAAGGTTTCAGCTGTGGTGTTTGTTTATGTTTTTGCATTGATAAATATTTACTGCATTACTTTTTCTTACTAACAGGCTTAAACTGCAAGTCTGCATTGAAGACATTCTGCTTGTTTTCAGTTAAATTACAAAAGTAAGTTTAAAGTTTTTTTCTAATAAATGTAATATGATATGCATGGAAGTTGTCTCATTTAACTGCTAATCTTTCAAAGCTACACAATTTTAATTTGTTTGATGTCAATTTTTCTTATTTATTTAGGGAAAAGATGAATTTATTTTATTATTTGTAAATAATATGAAATCAGATTAAAACCTGCCCAGGGATTTTATTACAAGTTAATGAAAAGTATATTAGCAGTTGTAGCAGAATAGGCAAAGCATGTGTTTTCTATCATGTAGTGAGATGATAACCCTTCTCATTTTGCAAAAAATGTGTATATCTTGTTGGCTTATAGTTTCCCCCATTAGGGTTGAGCCTAGATTTCAGATAAAAACCAACAGACGCCACCCCTCACATGAGGAGAATACAGTTCTCTCTTTAGCTGCCCTATTTATATCCTAACATCCTCATCACTTTATTGTTGCACCCACCCTGATTGATGTCTTGACCAGTGGCTTAAATGAATAATGATGTTTAACTAAATCTAGGCACAAGTAACAGGCACTGAGCTTTAAGAAAGTGAGAGGAAAACCTCCCCAAAAAAATATATAACAATTTATTTATTTATATTTTAATACATTATAGGCAGACAGAGGTTGCAGTAGCCAAAACTTGTGTTGGAAATGCCCTAGGTAGATGCCAAGGACATCCACAAATCCAAAGAAGGAATAACAGTGTTACTAGTTATGGGCTAATGATGCTGTTCACTGGCATGAAGTGAACAGAAGTACACTAGTGCAGTATTATTGTAGGCTGAAGAGAAAGTTGATCATAGTAATTTGGAGGAGTGAGGCCGTGATTAGTTGATGATCATTGCTATAAGAAAAATCCTGGACCAACACTGCATATTGGCCTCACTAAAACGTCACAGACTTTCTGCCTGACATAACTGTGAAAGTTCGACTGGTGACAATTAATGATGTTTAAGTTGAACAAGAAGTGTGGGGAGGGGGATGGATCTCTGGTCACAATTAATAAGTTGATGTACCAAACAGAACCATGACTTTTAGCTTTCACATTCTGGCAGGTTCAGATGTGATAAAAAGCCACAACTAAAACATAGTTGAAACATATTTTATAGACATTCTTCCCACACCAGGATGAGAGGGCACTAAGAAGTTACACAGAAGAAAATGTTAGGTAACCATAAAGAAGGTACACAGATGTTTAAGATAGATGAGTCATGAGCTGTATAGTTTCTGGGTATTTTCCCCCAGTATGCACTAGTGTTAGAAAATGAACCGTTGGATACATTGGCTGATTCTGCACCAATTCTTGGTGAATTTGTGCATGACAAGCTTGATGTGGGCAAGGCCTTATGGGAGCAAGTAAACAGTGCAGAGGCACAAATCGATCATTATGGTCTGGAATTGACCAGGGGATCTGATCGACACTCCACAAAGGAAAGGTAAGACGGACTTACAAGGTCTGACAATTAAGTAATGAGACTAATTCCATACAAATTAAAATTATCAACAGTTGAAGATATAACCTGTATTTTGTTCAAAGTAAGCTTCTTATGCATTGATACAGCGAGTGGCATGATGTAACAAACACTGGAACGACCACTTTAGTTCTATCGTTATGGCCCTTAAAGTCGATGTTACGGCCCTTTGAATGCCATCAATATTGTCAAAGAATCGTCCTTTCAATGGCAACTTTAATTTTGGGAATAGAAAATAGTAACAAGGAGACAAATCTGGGGAATAGGGTAAATGGTTGAGAACACGCACTTGTTTTAGGGCCAAAAATTCCTGTACAACTACTGCCCTTTCAACTGGTGCATTGTCATGAAGAAGGAAACAAATTGCTAGGTGTTGAATACAAACAGACAAGCAACTTTTTTCTTGCCCAAATCTTCCACTAAAATTTTACAAATAGTCTCTGTATTAACACCAAATTCATCTACCATCATCCTCACAGTTGAACAACGATCTTCTTGTATCCGTTCTCGGGATTTTGCAATAAGTTCCTCATTATGAACAAAAATTGATTGTCCAAATCTAGTTGCATTAGTAATCATTTCCACACACCTTTTTAATTGTAAATACCAGCTGAAGATCTGTACACGAGATAAACAGTTATCCCCATAAACTTGTTGCATCAATTCAACTGTCGCAGTGGAACTTTTTCTGAGTTTTAAGCAGAATTTAATATTAGCTTTTTTGCTCCATGCTGATTACGTAACAATGCAACTCTGACTAGGTTAAAAAAATAGCAGCTTGTTTGTTGTCTGCTTATCGGGCAGTGATGAAAAGTTGCTAGATCATAGGTACACAGATGTACCTTAAATGGATTCCATGCTTTGATTCATAGATGACATTTTTTGTGTGGCCATAATAAAATCAGTCTCATTACTTAATTGTCAGACCTTGTATAATTAAACTGCCACTGGTACCGCTTCATCGCTGGCTTCTGAAGATAAGAATGAAGCAGGTATGGGAATGTCCCAAGTGCTGTGATGTTAGTTCTTAACTCAGTACTCAACAACAGTCAACATAGAGCTGTGTATAAGTACTTATGTGTTGTGCGTGTGGAAGATTTTCCTTGTTGAGTTCATGTATTCCTGTTTTCAAAGTATAAGTAACAAAATATCTCCAAAACAGCAAAGAATACAATGGTTATGCTTATAGAGGATAGTTGTTTAGAAGTTCAAAAGAAAAGAAATTATTCTTCCTCTTTCAGTCAGCTGTTGCCAAAACATTATAAACGAGTATGAGTTCCCTGTGCTATGACTGCCACCTCCGGTACTAGCACCAAATAGTCCTCTTACTGAATGATGAAAATCACTGTCCTTTTGCAGACGAAGACCAACCTGTTCCAAACAGAATTTAAATCAGAAATGTGGTTCTGACACCAAAAATACCTGATTAAATCTTTTTCTTCCTCTTTTTCTTTGCCTTCACCAGCTGTAAACTGGTGGAAAGTTCTGGGTGTTCATGCACTCCTGACTTTTGTCGTGTTCCAGAACCTGAGTATTGCGTACAAATCAGTTTAACAGATTTGGCTTATTTTATGCAGACTCTTTGTTCCTTATCTTTCAGGCATATATACGGCAAATTATTGACACCTACGTCATACTTGTTGGGGAGGCAGGGAATATGTTCTTGTTTTCCAATGGGGACCCTGGAACCCTCATAGAGATTATTGAGTGGATAATACTCTTGACTTATGCCTACAGTGATTCATATTATTACCAGGTTCTTGAGCTATAATTTAAATACATTTTAGCACGAATAACAGACAAATAAACCACGTCTTTGTCAGAAGAAAAAAATGGAGCAAAGTGGCATAATCTTCCTGTGGTTGGGAGAAGTAGGCCCATATCTATCCACCCCCGCAAATGTGGATGGGCCCAGGCCATGTAGTGCAATACTCATGTACCTGGGTATATGGTGGTTTACAACCAAACCCTCTCCACTTCTTCATAATTGCCAGTTCCTTGGATTTTTGTTCCTTCTTACATTGACCACAAGCTGGATTTTTCCAAGCATGATCTTGGCTCCCAGATCAAGGCATCTTTAAATGGGTACCAGATGAAGTACAGGGAAGTAAAGGTGGCCAATGTGATGTTGATACTTCACCCACAGAGGACCTATAAAAGTATGAGTCTAGCCTCATACGCCCAGTGCGCCACTGGCCTGTAAAGGGACCTTTACTTTGCAAAGACAAAGAGAATTAACCTGCCCTAAACAAAACTGATGTGAATATTTCTATATTTAGGGCTTATGTTGTGGTCTGCCAGACTCTTGCTATGTGAAATTTGATTTCTTAAATTACAGCCTGCAATGTTTCATTCTAAAAATAGAGCTGATGTATTCACAACCACTCCACTGTAGTAAGGAAACAAGCATGCACCTGGAGTCGCTAGAAGTAGTTGCTATAGATATTCATATACACATCCTTTTGCAGCAGGAAATTGTGCATACCTTTCTGGAAGGACTTTGGCTGCTTAGCCTTTTGGTCACTGCTGTTGTATAAAGAATTGTTGTCCCTTGATAGATTTTGGGGCATTTCATTAAACGGAATAGAGCCTGGGACAGTGCTTAGGAGAACAGACAAGGAAATTCCTAATCAGAGGCTATGGTGGATTGTTGTGTGCCGAACTCACTTTTCAGTGGTACCAGAGGTCAGCGGTGTGATCGCCTATGCTAGTCGTGAAGGCACTAGATCAGTGTTTCCCAAACTTTTCTTAGTCACTGCGCCTTTTTTCAATTAAAAATTTTCCACAGCGGTCTAACCTAATTGAAAGTATGACTAATCATATGTAAGAGATTACAACAACATAAAAAAAAATCTTGTGTATCTTCGAATTTTGTGGCACCCCTGTGAAGAGGTCGCAGCTCCCCAGGCGCTGCGCCACACAGTTTGGGGATCACTGAACTAAATGATGATGATGACAGACGAGTGCAAACAGTCCTCGCTGCTTGACACATGAAACAAAGGTTTCTTGAGATTAACAGGTGACAGCAGTCTCTGAGCTGAAAGTTAACCCATGTCTAGTCAGTGCCTCTCGGTCATTGAGATAGTGCGGATGCATGTACAGAAGTGTGAGACCGTTATTTGTATTTGTGGGTACTATTTTATTCTATTTAAGAGTGTAGACTATTCATAAGAATTTGGTGTTTAATTCAGAATGCTCCAGTTGTGTGGAAACAAGGCAGTGAGAGCCCAGCACATTATCTGCCGAGTTAAGAGGAGATTGTCTTGCGGCAAAGATGTGTGAAGTCCTTCACTAGTCGAGCAAGCAATCATTCTACAGCAGGGCTGTGATCGTTCCTTATCTATGTTCGGCTATTGACTGTGTTGAGGAGACTCAGTGATTGGAGTCTCTAGCCAGGATTCCTTGTTATGTTCTGACTCGTGACTGTATGTCGGGAAGACTTGATGTGCTTTGGGGCAAAGTCTCTAGTCAGTTATGTATAGGTTATTGGTGACCCAAAGTGTGGGCACATAATGGCAGTGTTTCTTAAACGCTACAGGAGTGGGTCCCTAGGTCGAAGGTTTCTGATGTTGTGGTCTCACATCAAATCGAAGCTAGGTGTTCCATTTTGAGGTGACCCCTCCTTGGAAGTATGCCAGTGGGTATCTGGGAGTATTAGTTGAGTTGGACAGTAGTTGAGTAATCACCAGTTCATCTCCATCGTCAGAAGATGTTTGCTCACAATAAAGAGACTGATGCACTCTTCTAGAGAGACTTGTATTGTGATGTTGTTGACACTGTTATCAGTGATGGTATAACGATGTGACTATGTGAAACTGTGTTATCTAAGCACTCTCCAGTAGGGAATCAATTAGTCTTCGGATAGTCGACTTGGAAACTTTTTCATATATATACATATAGGTGATGCATAATCATTCACCCCAGACACTTTGTCAGATATGCGGAACATGCTCCCTTCCTGCAAACAACATGGATGTATATGTAGATATAATCTGTGTAATCAACGGTATGCCAGCTGGAATGGCAATAACTTTTGACTCCATCTCCCCCCCCCCCCCCCCCCCCCCCCCCCCCCCCAAGTCTGGACACAAAATGGACTGTCCTTGGCAGTCATGGGAATTATTATCTGCCACGCTCAAATCTTTATTTCTAAACCTAGCAAGACAAGGCTGTGAGACCAATTAAAACCTTAAAGTATGCAAAGACCAACCTTTTCTTAGACACCTCTGACAGAAGATGTGCAACAGAATACCAGCCCTGCTTTTGTGCAGCCTTCATGGTGGAGCCCAGAAGTAGAACAGGCATGGAAAGCAAATATAGCAGCACTTGAACAATTACAGAAAGTACTAAAGGTGCCTGAAGGTTACAAGAAAAGGTAGAAAAGGAAGAAAGGGTTAGAAAATAAACAGTAGAAGAGTTAAATCTGTCTACAGCAGATGCAGAAAAGACTAAGTTGGAATGAAATCAGAGATGGTAAATCACTATACTATTAGTAAAGATTAAAGCAAACCACTTGATTTAAACCTAGTACAGATATATGTACCAAGTGCAGAAAGCTCAGAAGATTAATTTTATAATGGCAATTGATCAGTGCAATAATTTTAAAGTAACGATAAAAATAGGTGAATTTAGTGCTAAAGTTGGAAATGAAAAAGATTGTGGAGTAACGGGTGGTTATGGCCTAGGACAGTGATTTCCAACTGTGTGCCGCGGCGCCCCAGGAAGCCGCGACCTCTTCACAGGGACGCCAGAAAATATTGTAAAAGCTTCATAATTAATTTAACCAAGACACAAATAGTCATACTTTTACTTAGGTTAGGGTGCCGGGGACAAATTTTAATTGAAAAAAGGCGCTGCGACCAAGAAAAGTTTAGGAAATGCTGGCCTAGGAGGAAAGAATTAGAAAGGTGAAAAATTAATAGCTTAGGCTGAGTCACATAACATGTTAATTGCTAATACTGTGTTTAAATGCCACCCTTGTCAATTGTTTACTCGGAAAAGTCCTGGCGATAATGTCTGTAATCAGACTGATTATATATCGATTTCAATATGATTCAGGAGCAGTTTAATTGCAGCAAAGACTAGACCAGGAGCAGATTGCTATAGAGATCATGTTACAGTTATAGGAAAGTTGCGAATAAAACTGAAGACAAGACCTCACAGAAAATCAAGTTAAATTAGGAATCATAAAAAAGGATAAAGAAATTAAGGAAAAGAGTAGTGTTATTGTGCAAAAAAGACATAACACAATGGAAATATTACAAACAACTGATGAACAATTGGATTTGCTGCGCAAGTCAATTTGGCAGACATAAAAATAGCTTATTCCTCTAGTTTTGTAAAAAGGAAGTGGATATGATAAAGAAGAATTTTGTAGTATACGTAAAAAAACAGTGAACAAATGCAAAGAGGCTAAAGAAACCTGGCTAGATAAGATGTGCACAGAGATTGGGAAAAATCACAGAAAAGACTCACACTCCATGCACCAACAGATAATATTAACAGGTAAGAAGAAATGTAACTTCACTGGGTGTTTAAAATCAAAAGAAGGTGGAATAATAATGGGGCAAAGTGACACAATTAAAAGATGGACAGAGTATTTGGGGGATCTGTAATATGATAATAGACCAGAAGTATATTTGCACAACAAGAGTGAAGGCCCACCAATGCTGGCTTCAGAAGTTGAGGATGCATTACATGAAAAAAAAAAAAGGAAAGGCACCCAGGACAGAACACATCACTTTGGAAAAACTTGAAGCTTTGGGATATTTTGGAATTGAAATAATAACATTGTTAAATTTAAATGACATTTTTAATAATGGGTACATACCTAATGACCTATTAAAATTTATATTTATTGTTCTGCCGAATAAACCAGGCACTTTAGAATGTAAAGACAGTAAGTCTTAGGAGTCATGTGACAAAAATGTTTGATATAGATAATCTATTTCAAGCAAACAAAAGAAGAAATCAGTAGTTTTCCTGTATGATGCTTTCAACAGATGCAAACAAATGACTCTGAGGTCACTATTCATTGTTCCTGACTCGGTCGAAAAGTACTGAGAATAATTAAGAAAAGAATAAGAAACAAGATTAAACCAGAAGTTAGTGAAGAACAGCATAGATCTGTAGAAGGAACAAGTACAATGCCATATACATGCTCAGGACTCTTTCGGAAAGAGCTGTTGAAATAAAAAAAAACGATCTTTTCTTATGCCTCATTGACTATACGAAAGCATTTGATTGTGTGAAACATGAAGAAATAAACTATTGGAAAAGCTAAACATTGTTGGAAAAGATTTACAACTTATAAAAAACGTGTATTGGCAGCAAACAGCAGCTATAAGAATCAATAACCATTTGGGAACATTCCAGAGGATAAAGAGGGTGTAAGACAAAGATGTGTACTATCACCTGATTTGTTTTCATTATACAGTGAAAAATAATAAGCTGTATCATTGATATGCCAGGAATTGTGGTTGGTGGTCATAACATAAACAACTTACATTATGCTGATGGCACCGTCAGAAAGAACTGCAGGAATTTATAGATAAGGTGGTGATAGAAAGTTTGAATAAGGAAAAGACAGAAGTAATGGTTATTTCCAAGAAAAGAATAGTGCCTAAATGTACAATAAAAGTCAAAGGTGTTATTTTAGGAGGTAAGGAAAAGAATCCTCGCATACTATATACATACAGCTGTGAAGCCTGGACAATTAATAAACAAGCTAAACCATATCTCGAGGCCATGGAGATGTAGTTTTACAGAAGAATCCTTAGAATTCCTTGGACAGCTAAGAAGAGCAACCCAGATGCTTTGAAAGAGACGAGTCCTTGAAGACAGCTTATCACAAACATCAGACGGAAACAGTCATCATTTTCTGGTCATGTTATGAGAAGAGGGAAAATGGAACATGTGAACACTGGAAAGATCTGTGGAAAGAGAGACTGAAGAAGACAGAGTGAGAATATTCTTGAGTCTTTTGTCATGGCATGAAGGGGTGTCAGCACACGAACTGATACATACAGTTGCAGATGTAGAGAGGCATAATCGCCCACGCCAGTCGGCAAGGCACTTGAATGTTGAATGTTGAATTAAGAATTGACATCACATCACTCGGGACACCCTCATAAGGGCTCTGTCCCCATCTTCAGCAGCAAGCGAAGAGTTAAAATGCTAATGGTACCAGTAACTGTTTGCTTGTATATCCGTCTCGCCTTTCCCCTGAGTGTCGAGCGTCGGCCAGATCCCATTGTAACTCCTCGCAGTGTCATTCTCCTCAGACTGTAATGATCTATCTATGCCTCAGCACTGTTGACTCGCTCCAAAAGAGCCCTCACAACATCCAGTTTGTCATAGATCAGTGTACCACCAAGTGGTGCAGAACCAGCCAGTCTGTTTGCCTGCTCATTTCCCAACACACCAGCTTAACCTGGAGAAAATATCCAAAGGATGCTAGCTACCCGGGAGCTTTGAAGTGATGCTTGCCACTCTGCATAGAGCATGCCTGTCTCCACCTTTCTTAACATGCTCTGTGTGTCAGTTACAGTGACGGCACGTGTTTACAACTGATTCTCAAACCAGATTTTGTATATTATGCTTTATGATATGATGATGAAAATACTGTAAATTTTCTGGAAACTACACAGACAGTGCAGAGAAAATATCGACCTGTCAAAACAGGAATCATGTACTGAGATAATCTCATGCTATGACAACAGTAAAGAGAAAGGGGAAGCATTTTTGCACAGATTCATAGGACAAACGGATCATTATGATAGATAACTTAGAAATTTTAGAGATGAAATATTGAATACTGTAAATTATAATTACTATCAGGATGTCATTCAAGTGGAGGATATAAAATATACATTGCAAAAAGCAAAAGACCTTGCATCAGGGCCATATGGGTGAAATATACTGACGTGAAGGACATGAATGATGAAAACTTGAAGGAGGTAACTTGTCACTTCATTCAGCCACTGTATCGGAACAGCATACATACATCAGGATTGAGTGCACAGCTATTTAATACCACTTCCAGAAGCAAGGCAGAGATCATTCAGAACTCAGTAGATTTAGGATTTCCACCCTGCAAAATACTTTTGGCAAGGTGCTGGAGAAGATTGTTGGTGTTAAAACTGCAAGCAGTTTCGAAAAGGGAAGATCTCCTGCCAAAATGTTTTGGGTAGTTAGCAACCAGGGAAAGATGATAAGTGGTTAAGTCCCACCACTTTTGCCTTTGATGTTTACTAGGGATTTCATAATAAGCAGGAGACCATAGCAGCAGCACTTGAGCTTGAGTATGCCTACAGTTGAATCAGACATAATATTTCCATGTCTGCATTCATGGAGATGGAGGTCTGACCCTGACTGGTGATGTCATGCATTCACGCATGGTTGCTCTCCGACAAGGTAATGAACCTCAGAGCCATGCAAAATCACTCTGGGACTGCTTCAGGGTTCTGCAATTTCAGCAGTTCTCTTCAATGTGTATGCGAGAAAGATTGCAGAAGTTGAAGTTGTTGAACGGATATTGACATTTGCCATTGATGTTTTTTGCATACAGGCAGAGGAATGATAGGCAACTGATAGCTCAAAAGCTACAGGCAACAGTAGACAAAGTCACTGACTGGTTTATAGAGATGGGGGCTGTCATCAACAAAGAAAAGGCTGTTTCATGCTCTCTGGACAAAAGGATTGTTAAAGCTGATGTCCAAAGATTCACAATAAATGATAAAAACATCAGTAAAGAAAGCTAACCGAGGTACTTAGGTCAATTTCAGTAGAAGCCAATCCTTCAGGGACCAAAATGGAGCAGCAAAATGTCAAAAGTGATACAATGCATTTAAGATTACGGCATCAATAGACATTAAACAGAGAATGCTGTTTACACTCTTTCAGCACTTGATCATCTTGGTAATCGGTTATGGACTTGAAATGCTACCATATCAAAAAATCAACTGATGAAATTTTAACACACAGAATGAAGCCATAAGGGCGATTCTGGGATATACAAGAAATACTCCAATATCTCTACAATAAATACTTGCACTTCTGACAGTTACAGAAATATCAAATTGCTTCAAGCAAGGTCATATCTTAGAGTAGCCCCATATTAAAAAAGAAGAATGTCTTGGATGGTGCAAGCAGAAGGCAAAAATAGATGTGTGCATGCTTGAAAATATTGTGCAATGAGAGGAATTGGTCAAAGTGTCCTAGTAACAATCTGGCTTCTGTATGGTTCTAATCACATTAGGCTGGTAGTGCATGGTGTGGCCTATGAGCACTGCAGAATCAGAATTTCAACAACTGATTGATGACACACACACACACAATTTGTGTATTAAGAATCAACATCACAGCACTGGGAAACTCTTATAAATGTTTCGTTCCCCATCTTCAGCAGCAAGCAAAGTGTTCTAATTCTGATGGCATCAGTAACTGTCTGATTGTATATCCATGTCTCCTTTCCCTTGAATGTTGAGCATCTGCCAGATCACCTGGTAACTCCTTGCAATGCTATGACAATAAATTGAAAGATAAATAGGTTCAAGTAAAATTTTTTTTTGCAAACAAACATTTCACGTCGTTGCACAAGATTTGTTGGCCTTTCATTCGTGGTTCAAGATCTTCCCATGCACTGCACTATCTTCTAGGGGTTTTAGAATATGCGTTAGTTGCCATCTCTACAGGACTCCAGTATGTGTCTATGTGTCTCATTCTGCCACATGTTTCTCTCCTTCGCCACTCTTGGTATGCGTCATGCATACATTCGTGGCAACTAGGCTGCACACACACTCATGGGACCTAGATTGCATACACTAGTGGGACCCATCCTGGGTACACTCATAGGACCTAGGCTGCACACACACTCATGGGACCTAGATTGCATACACTAGTGGGACCCATCCTGGGTACACTCATGGGACCTAGGCTGCACACACTCATGGGACCTAGGCTGCATGCACTAGTGAGACCTAGGCTGCATTCAGTTGTGTTGGACGTAGGCTGTATTCTCTTGTGGGACATAGGCTTAGGGTGGGGGGAGGGGGTGTTGGAGTTACGGCCAGTTCTAGAGGTTTTGTAGTTGTTAAAAGCACTCATAACTTGGAATACAGAACCCTTAGATCATTGAAAATAACACAGGGTCACACCCCTTGAAGATAGTGCAGCCTGTGGAAAAGGTCACGGCTCATGAGTGGAAGGTGAAGAAATCTTCAATGACATGAAGTGTTTTTTGGGAATAAAATGTTACTTGTACCAATTAAGGATTAATTTTAGGATGCTGCAGCAACAAAATACTGTGTTAGTAGTTAAATATTTATTAACTCCCACATTGTTTGGCATCTTCCTCACTGTGTTGCTTTGGCATGATTTTGGGACAGCCACTGAAAGTATATATCTCTGTACGAGGTCAGTTGGAAATCTTTTCAGTCGGTCCAGGCTTCATGTATTTACTAAGGGGCCGACAAGATACTTCAGGGACTTTCTGTTTGTGAATAATGCAGCATTACTACACTAAGAGAAAATGATCTGTAGATTCTCATAAATCACTTTGCAAATGCATGCAAAGAATTTGGACTCACTATCAGTCTCAACAGAGCGCAAATGGTAGAAATGATTGGGGTAAAACCCACCAAGCATGAGCATTTACGACCATAAGCTTTTCACTGCACATGGGTTTGAGTAGCCAGGCTCTTGAATCATAGATGATCTTTACCTAGATGCAGAACTAAGCAGATAAATAAGAATGGCTTCTTCAGTGCTATCCAAACTCAACAACAAGAGCATGGTCGAACAAAAAGAGTGTGAATAGGACCAGAATTAAAGTTTTTGAAGCTTATATCCTAATGCGCACCTTTATGGTAATTAAACTCTAAATGCTCCTCAAGAAAAAACATTGAATACATTCCATGTGCGCTGTGTGGGACACATTCTTGAAATATGGCAAGATTTTGTTCCGAACGAATGAGCACTCAAAAGAGCAGGAATGCTTGCAGTGTACTTTCTACTGAATCAGAGATGGCAGCGCTGGTTGAAAAATGTCTTCTGCATGGTGGCAGTCGTTTTCCAAAGATCTCATTTATGGTGAATTGGAAACAGGGAAAAAAGGTCTGCAGAATGCCAATGCTATGAGGATGTTTTTTTTTTTGATACAACCTGAAAGACACCAGAATTGACACAGATGCTTAGGAGAGATCAGCTGAAGAGCAACTTTTATGGAGGCAGACAGTGACACTTTGCAAAAGGCCAAACATAGCAAGCTATAGAGAGAAGACCAGCCTCAGTATAATAATGTATCAAAGCTTGTATGTAGAGCATGCCACTTTCACATTGAACTTGACAGGCATAGCAGATGCTGATCCCAAAACGAGCGAGCATAGCTTCATGGCCCCTAGGATCAGTGAAATGTTAGACAAGAAAACAGATGACATGCTTAGAGTTTGCTACAGTGAAATCTTTTTTTTTTTTTTTAAATAAATTATTTTAATGTACTATATATAAAATGTTTATGAAGGTAAAACACTTAATATAAGTGAATACAATTTAAATGGCAACTAGTGTAGTAATTTTTGTTTTAGAGACAATTTTAGAACCGTATCATTTAGCACCATCACTTGGCACAAAACTGACTTTCCAAAACAATTATTTTTGCCACCCACATACACAAATAACTTTTAAAAAAATGTCAGAGTGCCTGTAATTTTGCAGCTATATTTCTTAATAAATAAGGTGAACGACACTTATAGAAGTGGGAATTAATGAAAATTTTAAAAAAATTAAAAATTCCAACAAATTAAATATTTCAAAGAGCCTGTTAGTGAAACTAAAATGTATAGAGAATGTACCTGTAAGGTTTTAAGAAACCCCAGTTGTGTGTGTAATACATCCTTGTGTTGCCTACTATTGTAGACAAGCTCAAGGTGTCACAGGTGAGGTCCCACTTCAAACTTCAAAGTGCAGACAGTGAAGCTCTGGATGCAATTAAAAGGCATGGGCTGATAGGCTAAAATCATGGATGGCTCAGGCATAAAACACTGTTAAATATTGAGTGAGAATGGGTCAGAATTTTCTAGGAAAAATGAGATTGGTGTTAGCACAGACTAGTCATTTTCCTGCTGGCCAGAAGGTCTTAGATTCAAATCCATACCATGGCAGATTTTTAAAATATTCTTGATCTTGACTAGGGAGTCGACGTGGCGTTGGCAGCTAGATGCCAGCCTGCTGATCGGAAAGTCATTGGTTCGCGTCCTGACGGAGCCAGGCTTTTTTCAAAATGACCTTAACCCCGAGGACGACCCAGCCTTGAGTGGGTACCAGGTGCAGTCGTGGGAAGTAAAGGTGACCGGTATAATGCTGACGACATCACCCACCAAGTGCTGATCGGTCTATAAAAATCTAGGTCTAGCCCTAAAGGCGTGGAAAAAGGGTCCTTCCTTTACTTACTTTTTCTTACTTGATGTTGACTCCCAGGTCAACCCAGCCTAAACTGGGTATCAAGATATATCCTGGGAAGTAAAGGTGGCTGATGTGATATCGACCATTTCACAAATTAAGTGCCGATTAATTTAAGAAGTGTTTTAAGAAGGAGAAGAAGCTCTTGTGGGTTTATAGCAAAAGCAAATGGACACTGTTTAATGCAAGAAAGCTCATACCACACTATCTGGTTTGAGAATGGAGATGGAAGAGGTCACTGCAGCTTTCCACTGGCCAGAAAACCAGCTGTAGTCTTGCAAAGTATGCAGCAAAAAATTGAAGACAAGTGTGTTTCATGTAGAGTGGTATGCATAGCTTCAGAGGACACAGATTGGGACCACAGAAGATAAGCTGACAACTAATGCTAAATGAAGTGAAAAAATTGATATATAGTCGGACTGCTGAACAGAAACTCTGGTGGTTGCTGGAAATGAGGTCAGAGCATTTATAGAAATGTCCCAAGTACAATTAGGTTGGTACTTAATTCAGCTAATCTCAGATACAGAATAATTCATTTTCCTTTTTTTATCATGCATTGCCTTAAGTCACTTATTTAAATGTGATTTTTATTACAGGATACCTCGTACAAACATGTTGTTGGCAGTATGCACTATATTGTAAGTAGTAACAGTTGTAAAACGTTTAAATTCATGCTTATGTTGTTTAAATTGTTTAGAAAATTAGAATGTTCAAACTATTATTTAAATATAATGAATTATAGTGGGTGAATATCAGATAAACAAATTTTGTTAGTTAAAAACCATACACCTTTGTTATTAATTAGTTTCTTAGATAAGTACTACATGAACTATTTTCTTCAACTTTGTCTGATACATTATTAAATTATATTCTTCAACTTCATGTGGTTCATTATTAATTTGTTTCTTCTAAAGAGTGTTTTTCCTGTTGCTGTCAGCTATTGGCCTGACTTACAAGATTCTACTTCTCCAGAGTAAACTGGAAATGAGGGGTGTTTGGAACCCACAGCTGTCTGTTAGCTTCAGGTATATTCTATAAATGACACTAAAGGAAAAACATGTTTAAACAGTGCTTAAGAATTAGTTAGATAAGCAGCAAAACATGACCTAATAATAGTTGAGGGGAATTTTTTTAATACAAATGTTGGATGTGAGAATATGGGATGAGAAGAAGTTGATACGATGAACACAAATGGTGAAAGACTAACTTAGTTTGGCATGCAGTCATATTTAATTATTAGAGGCACTATCCATGTTCATAAACTGTCATGACACTCACCAGATGGAGTGACTAAAAATTAAATCGACCATCTCTGCATAAATAAAATATATAGAAGCTCTTTAATGGGTATATCTTCTTCTTCTTTAGCATTCTGAGCCCTTGAGGTTAATTGCTGCAGATATCACCCACCTCTACTCATCTCTCTTGTTGGCCTTCTCTTTCCAGTTTGGTGACACTAAGTGTTTGCAGGTCTGACTGGAAATTATCTCTCCATTGTCTTTCTGGTCTGCCTCGTGGTCTACAACCATTCAACTTCCTTGTGTATATGGTTTTTACCTCTGTCATCTGACATTTTCTCAGTATGCTCCAGCCATTTCAGCCTGTTAGATCTTATGCTGCCAGTGATCATTGGTGATTGAAACATGAATTTTGTTGTTATTTTCTCACTCTCCATTCCCCACTGTTGGCATCTTGGATGGGTCCAAAGATTCATTTTGAGACTCTGTTTTCGAAACTTTGTATTAAGGCTTCATCTCTTTTAGATGTGCTTAGGCTTTTCCGAAGGTGTCTTCACCTAGCCTAACTACCAGCAGAGCCTCCCAAGCCGGAAGGGTCCAAGGGCAGAGAACAGACATAGAAAGACACCCTGGACCTTTAGGTTGGGAGTTGAAGCATGGGGCCATCACCCCCACATTCGAAAAACTTCTTCATCATGAAACAGATATCTAAGCCTCGATTTAATGAGTGTATAAAGGAGCATATTTAATGAGCACTTAGAGGAGCAGATGTTTGCAGTGACTGCATTCTGTTTATGGAAAAACTGAAGCTAAAATTGAAAACGTCTACTAAAAGACATGTACAACAAAGAATAGACAGTTAAAAACTTTGTAGTGTCAGCTCAAGCTGATGAACCAATTTAAAATTCTGGATAAGAATGGAGATCAAAGCATTAAGAACATATTGAATAACATAAAGACCACATTTTTAGAACCAGAAACAAGTATTGCAGAAATAAAGAAATGTGATTAAAAAACATGGATAAATAATGTCACATGGCAGTGTATTCAAGAAAGAAAAATGAGGAATTTTTCTATGTGCAATGATAAAACAATAGGACAATAAATAAGGGGTAAGAAATTACAACAGCTAGAATTAATGTTTCTTCTTCTTAAGCATTCCGAGCTCTTGAGGCTCATTGCTGCAGATATCACCCGCCTCCATTCATCTCTCTGGTTGGCCTTCTCTTTCCAGTTGGTGACACCAAGTGTTTGCACGTCTATCTGGATGTTATCTCTCCATGGTCTTCTTGGTCTATTTCGTGGTCTACGATCATTCATCTCCCTGGTGTATACAGTTTTTACTTCTTTGTCATCTGACATTCTTTCAATATGCCCAAACCATTTCAGTCGATTAACTCTAATGATGCCAGTGGTCAGTGGTGATTTAAACAGATTATGAATTTTGTTGTTGCTTCTCACTCTCCATTCGCCGCTGTTTGCATCTTTGATGGGTCCAAATATTTGTCGTAAGACTCTGTTTTCGAAAACCTGTAATAAGGCTTCATCTCTTTGAGGTTTGCTCTAAGTTTCAGAGCCATATAAAACAACTGGTCTTGTCAACGTTTTATATATTTTGATCTTGGTGTTGCGAGACAGACACTTTGACTTCATCACATGTTGAAGGGCATAGTATACTTTATTTCAGGATTGTATTCTAGATTGTATTTCTTCTCTCAGCATGTTGGAGCAGTTGAAGTAAGCACCCAAGTACTTATATGTTTCTGTTTGTTTGATTTTCATATTATCAACTTGGATGTGGCCGGAGTTTATATCCTTTCCCTGTCTGGTTATTATCATGTATTCTGTCTTATCTTGATTGATAACTAGTCCCATTTTCTTAGCTGATTCTTTTAAGATAGTCAGTGTTTTAACAGTCTCTAGTTCATTTTCTCCAATGATATCAATGTCACCAGCATATCTGAGTATTATTGTAGTTTCTCCTATAGTACACTCTTGTTTAAATTTTCTTATAATTTTCTCCAGGGCCAAGTTTAAGAGAAGTGGGGACAGAGCATCACCTGGCTTTAAACCATATATTATTTGAAAAGAGTCTGACTTTCTGCCTTTACATATATTACTATATTACAAGTGTCTTCCATACATAGTTTGGTCATGCTAATTAACTTTTTTGGTATTGCAAAGTCCTTCATAGCATTCCATACACTGTTTCTATGTACACTATCATACACCTTTTTAAAATCCACCAAAACATTATGTACGTTTTTTCTAAATTTCCAGTTTTTGCATCAGATGAATATTTGATCTATTGACTCACTGACTTACTCACTGACTTACTCACTGACTGACTGACTCAGTGACTGACTCACTGACTGACTGACTCACTGTCTGACTCATTGATTGACTTACTGACTCACTGACTGATTGACTGACTGACTCACTGACTGACTGACTCACTGGCTGACTGAGTGACTCACTGACTGGCTCACTGACTGACTCACTAACTGAATGACTCACTGACTGACTCACTGACTGGCTCACTGACTGTCTGACTCACTATCTGACTCACTGATTGAATGGCTGACTGACTCACTGACAGACTGACTGACTGACTGACTGACTCACTGACTGACTGACTCACTCACTCATTGACACTCACTGACTGACTAACTCACTCACTGTATCACTGACTGACTGACTGACTGACTCACTGACTGACTGACTCACTGACTGACTGACTCACTGACTGACTTACCTACTAACTCACTGACTGACTGATTCACTGACTGACTGACTCTCTGACTGACTGACTGAATCACTAACTGACTCACTGACTGACTCACTGACTGACTCAGTCACTCTTCTCACACATGCACACACATGTGCATGCAAGCACACACGTACATATATACATACATTCACACATACATACAAACATATATTCATTACATTACATTACACACATTCACACACATGCACGCTCACAAACACACATACATACATACATATATATATACACACACATATATTACATACATACATACATGCACACAGGATCATATAGAAATAGTTTGCACATTTAAACACACACACACACATGTACACACATACTCTTACATACACATACATACACACTCACACATATTCATACAGACTCATTATCATCATGTAGCAGGTCCTTTGCAGAATGTCGCTCTCGTCACGGTCTACCTAAAAGAAACTCGGTCTCTCTCCAACTCTCCCGCCTCATGCGCTTTTATACTTAAGGAGTCACTTATATCCTGTGCCTATCTTCGTGTTGGAAGGCCCCTACCTCTCCTTCCTGGTACCATGCCCTCTGTTATAATTTTTTCCATCCGTCGTTATTAGCCAGTCTTCCTTGATGTTCAGATCTTTCAAGATGTCAGTATTTCTCCTTTTTCGCCCAAGGTATTCTGAGAATCTTTCTATAGCATTTCAGCTCAAAAGCCACTATTCTCTTTCTTAAGGACTTCATACAGACTAACTCTCAAATAAACACACGCATACATATACTTACATGCACTCTCACTCATGAATACACATATGCACCCACATCATGCAAACACATACATGCAACAACGCTCATGTACACCCATACATAGACACACTCTCATACATATTCACACATGCACAGACACCTCAAGAAGAGGAGAAGTACAGGTCACAGTGTCCAAGCAAAAAGCTGACAGTTTGTCTGTTACCTTTTATACCAGCATGCACAGATGTGTGGATACAGTTGAGTGGGGGAAATGAGGTGAAGCCAGGAAATGTGACCTAGTTGGTGCCAGTCTCCTCCCAGGCGAGTCAGAATATCATTAGTCTGAAATCTCACCTTTTCAGTTTTCTGTCGTACACTACATGGTGATGATGACCTGGGTACTCAACAGGTCAGTGGCAGGCTATTTTTCACTTTTCCCCCCTCTGAAGAGAAGCTAGCCAACCATAACACTGCTCCTGGGAAATAGTAACAAATTGTCTATACCTTAGGGCTTGCCTGGCCATATTAGAACATTTTATTTGTCCACAATTTCCTGAAACCTGGAGAAACAACAGAGATAATGTCATTAGAAGGAATCTGAAGGATTGTGGTAGTGGAAGTAGCAGTTGGAGAGATGGCAGTCATGATGAGGAGGATGAAGAAATGTTACACTTTTGTTGGCTTTTTTTTTAACACTGTATTTGTGTTTATTTATTTTTTAGAGATGATTGAAATTATATATTGTATTCATTTTCACATATTTAGGGACAGAGCAATGAGTAATCTATATTGGTTGCAGACAGAGAGCCATGCTTCAGTAGTGAGGCAGCTGCATAGTGTCCTGGAAGCAAACTTGCATTTGTTGGAGGAAGTAAAGACAATTTTTTTTATTATTTTACTGAAAATGAATGTACACAGATTTTTTCATTTATTAGACAAAGACATGGAAGATTGTGCCTTCTGCTTCTTTCCACTGCCTTTCTCCATCACCACCTCCTTTTTTTCCCCCTTCTTTTCCTCTCTTCTCTTTCTCCTGCATCTCCTCTTCTTCTCTTCCTAGTGCTTCTTCCTCCTTCTCCTGTTAACATTTTTATTTCATGCTAGTCTCTCTTTTGTAAAGGAATAATATCACCAGGGTACCAGTCAGCTGGTAACTCCCTTCTTATTAGTTTTGAAGCACTGGGTAGTCAGTCAGATCATCATTCATAAACATTTTAATTGCTTTACGCCATGTTGTGACTGTAAGGGAAAGAGGAGGAGAATGTGTGTTTCAAAAATATGTAATTGTAACTGCTTAAATAAAGAAGGTTTAAGAAGTTACCGGCCAGGGAAGGATACATGGTCAAAGGCAGCCACTTTTGCCTTTGACGCCTTCAAGGGTTTCCAGAACAGACAGGAAACAGTGGTAGCTGCACTTGAATTAGACAATGCTTACAAAAGACTCAGATACAAAATCTTGACGACACTTATGGAGAAGGGAGTTTGTCCTTGGTTGGTGAAATATAGCAGCTGTTTTGTATTCTCCTCGGGTAGCTCTCCACATGGGTTCATGGACCTCTGAAGCATGTATTATAGCCCCAGGACTACCACAGGAATCTGCAGTTTCACCTGTGCTTTTCAATGTTTTTACAAGCAAGACTGCGGATCAGGAAACACCTGGAGTTTTCAGAATATTGATATTCGCAGATGATTTTCTCGCATATAGGCAGGGAAGATATCGGACTCAAATAGCTCAAAAATTACAGGTGACAATAGATAAGGTGATCGACTGGTGTACAAAGATGAGTGCTGTAATCAACCCAGAAAAGGCAACTGTCCTGTGGTGTTCTTTGGACAACCGGATTGTTAGAGCTGATGTTTCAAGCCTCAGAATAAATGGCAGGGACCTCAAAAGAGACAGCAGACTGTGATACCTGGGAACCACCTTTGACAGAAGCTTGTCTTTCAAGGATCACGTAGAGGAGATTATGACATGGGCCCAAAAAGTTCTTAATGCACTCAAGATTATGGCAGCAATTGACATGAAGCAGAGAACATGCTGTTTACACTTTCTAGATCCCTTTTCACTCCTTAGATGCATCGGGTATATGGAAAGAGCCTCCCATATTTTTACAGACCAATCGCAGCACTTAATCATTTAGGACTGCTGTTGCTCACTGTCTCTAAGAGTCAGCTAGTGAAACTGGAGCACGTAAAAAATGAAGCTATTCCGGTGATCCTGGTATATACAAGAGACATTCTGGTTGTGTGCATGCAATATATCCTTGCATTGCTGACTATTGCTGATAGGCTAAAGGTGGTGCAGGCTAAGTCGTACCTCAGAGTAGCTGCAGACAAAGAGCACCCTCTGTATGAAGCTTTGGATGCAGCTAAGGATAAAAAGCTGAAAAGGGGAAAATCATGGATGGCTCAAGCAGAAGACACAACATGACAAGTATGCATGCTGGAGAACATTGGGTAAGGAGAGGAGTGGGTCAGATTACCAGAGAAAAAGTCTGACCTGTTAAGGGTCATGATCACATTAGGCCAGGAGTTCAGAGGAGCCAATGGGGGCTACAATAGTGGAAGTCCAGCAGTTGATTTACGTCAGTTCTCGTCCAAATCATCTGCTTATCTATACAGATGATTCTTTGTTGAGAGGGAAGAGCAGTGGCCTGGGGGTTCGTAGCGAAAGCCAATGGAAAATTGTTAGTACAGAATAGCCTAGCATATGATACCACAACATCTAGCATGAGAATGGAGGTAGAGGTAGTCACTGCAGCTTTCCGGTGGCTAGATAACAAGATGCATACACATGCATACAGCATTCACAGTATGCTCAAAGGGGGAAACCATCAAAGAGATGAATGGCGCCTTTGCTGTTACAACTAGTAGCCTTACAATGGAAACTATGGCTGTAACAAGGGCCCTAACATGGCTTGGTACTCAAAAGTGACTATGAATATGCTTTAAAAAAAAATCCAAGCTGAATTTATCAGGCAAGAATGGATAGCAGCAATAAGCACTTCGTGAATATCTGCCCTAACCTTCATCTTTGTGCCAGGTTATGCGGGTGTTTAAGGTAACGAGCGTGCCGACTATCTTGCTGACACTGTGCTTGCTATGGCTGGCCCAGTACTGAAAAGAAGTGATGTTCTCAATACCTTGCGCTGCACTTACCGTACCAAGAACGCCAAAGGACATAACTCTGTATCCCTGTCTAAACAGTTGACATGGGTGTGCAGCCTGGAGCTGCAAGAAATGAATATTTCACTAAGGGGACAAGACGTTTCATTAAACAACACAGAACAGACGTCATTAGTCGTTTTACACTTGTGGAGCTTTTAAGGAGGAGATCTGTCCGGAGTGCTGTGATGATAATCCTTACTAATCACTAATCATCCAAGTACTTGTATGTTTCCATTCATTTGATTTTCATATTATCTATCTGTATGTGGCTGAAGTTTTTATGCTTTACTTGGCTTATTTTTGGCTTAAAATAAGAATATATACTTATTCTTGTGAATATAACATTGGTTTCTTCTCATCTTCCACATCAAGAAAAGTTGATTATCATTGGTACCTCCACATTTGACAGTATTTTTAACTGTCAGGATAGTGAGTGTCATACTCTGCCCAGTGCAGAATTGTCTATTTGTTAAATTTTTGGTTCCTGGAAATGTGTTCTCCACTCTAATTTTTTACACTATTTTCCACAAGGGTGAAGGAAAGATAATATTGGGATGCTAAAGATAAGAAATTAAAGGTGGCATATATTTAGCACAAATGGTGTTTTGAATATTTAAGGAAAACAAATATGAATATTTATATGACATGTAATTATTTTCAGGTCCATATCCTTTTAAGGAGCCTCCACAGGCAACCTTCTGTGAGTACATCTACTTGTAATCAAGATGAAAAATAATGATCAACTACCCAGGCGTATCAAGGTTCCCTATATATAAGCTGCAAATGTTTACTTTGTGCTGAGGCAACAGTAAATATAGCATCACATACTACTAATTTACGGTTGATATACCTCATGGATGATTTGAGCTGATGTCAGAGAGTAAATGTTAACAGTTCTTTGTTTAATTCCTTATTTCATTAATTGTCGGGTATGACCTGACTGTGTTAGAATACTGATCACATTGTTTAATATATTTTATTATTGTGAATCTGCTTGTATTAACCAAGAAATATAGTATTATTTCAAAATGTATACTTTATGTTAATAGCAGGTTTTGATTGTGTTCATTGCCAAAGCCGAGTGTTAAACAGTTTTCAATATATTTATGCATTCCTAAATAAATCACAGATTTATACTTTGTTGATGAGGTCAACAGTTATGGTATTTATGTTGATAACATTTGATATGACAGTTATTTTCATCTAAATATTTTGTCCAGAAGTGGAGTTTCATATTTAAAAAAATAACTATATGTCTATATGTAACAAAAAATCCATATATAGGCCAGCACACTATACCTCAGTCATGAAAAATATCTTTAAAAAGCCTTGATAACACCTTGAACGGGCTTTGAAAGAGCAGTTACGAGTTCGTGGCACACGCCATCACCTCATAGCTGCTCCTTTCCTATGAGGGTAAAAACCACACAGAATGCCAGTTCTGTCTTGTGAAAACAACTGAAACAGACTGTAATCTTAGAGAAGCCAGTAGCAGCTACAGTAGTGGACTACAGTTCCCCAAAAATGCCACCTCAGATGGGTTTTTTCAAAGCCTGTTTAGCACACCAGAGATTTGCTAGCTAGAAAATGTTGATTCTCCTAGATAAATCTCTGATGATGTGGAGGTTGGATGGCTTTAGGCAAAATTTTATCTTTAGTAAAGCTATTTTATTAATAATCTGCAAGCATTGATAACATAGTTATTTCGGGGGAAAGTAATGTATAGAAAGTAATATTCAAGAACTTAACATTTATAAAAAAATTCTCTAATCATTGCTCAGACAACATCACAAGGGAAATGATCTGTGCATTAGACAGAGGCAGAATAGACCAGGTCCCCAGGCAGTATATGACACCAGAATCATAAAAAGTCAGTGGCCTTAGAATGTGATCAGCATCGAACTGTTAATTAGTGCCATGAGTCACAACACACAGATTTTACTAAGAATCACCATGCAAGGGATTACAAAGAAAATACAACCCCCAACGGTCAATACCAACATTGATAGAAAAAAAAATGATGCAGTCCTCCTCAAAATAGAAAAGACGTAAACTAATTAGAACAATTATACCTCCATGGGGGAACACTGATAGTTATAAGGAGCATTCATGTGAAACCCATTTAAATGGCTTTATTGTAAAGAACATAAGAGAAACATCAACAGATGTGACAGAATATTAAAACAAAATGCCCCTGAAAGCTTTTTTTTAAGAGGTTCAAACAAGTGAAAATCACATGCTGACAAATTAGGACCATAAGCTGGATGTTAAGTTTGCTGCTTCATCAGTGCTACTGCATCCTTTAATATTTTGGCTTTTGGGGATCTGTTTGCTTCTATTACATGTTCTCTCTTTAGCTGCTCAGCTTAAAGTGGTGACACTATGATTCATTGCCTGCCACTATGCCGAGGAGAAATGTAATGCAGGAAGTGGTTCAAACACCATCTCATGCATTTCTCCTTTTGGTGATTGGTAAGCATCCATGGTACCCACTGTAAACATGCCTTTTGATATTATAGTTTCTTACAAACATCCTTTTGAACTGTCCCCATTGCTTCTTTTGCTATCGAACATATGCTTTGACAATGTTTCCCCTGCATTGCTACATTTGTTTTGGCAATGGCTGTTTCCTGCTGCAACACTATGTACTTTACCTGGCCGTGAAAGATCTATCACACAAAGTTCTTTCCAAAACGTTTCTGCCCATTCTGTCACTGTCTTCGACACACATTTATTACAGTAAGCTGCCTGCATACTGTAATGAATGTACACTGGTCGACATCCTTCAAATGAAAGAAACTGGATCACCACTTTTTGAGCTGTAATTTGACACTTTGGATCAACCCAGCCATTTTCTCTATGACTAGAAACAAAACTTATGTATCATGGAATGATAAGCACTTGCTCTTTTATTTGTTGGTCAGTACTTATCTCATGACTGTGATATGACCATGCTCAGCGCACCCAGTTATACCTAGTGTGTTAAATGTTTGCTGCTAATACATTTGAAAAAAGACCCTGGTGTGTGACAGGGATACATTTTGTCAGCTCTATTAATATTACTGGCTGTAAACTGGATTATGAAGACAGTAACAATTACTTCTATAAATGAAATTCTGTGGACTACAAAAGAAAAGCTTTATGATCTAGATTTTGCTGATGACATTTCTTTCTCATCTCACACATGAAATTAGATGCAAGATAATTTAAACATATGTGATGAGAGGTCACGACAAATAGGTCTAAAAATCTATAAAGGAAAAACAAAGATAATGAGAATAAACCAGGTAAATAATAATTTATTTTCTCCTGCCAAGAAGTGGAATCGTTCACATATTTAGGCACTCTTAGCACTTGGAGATATGTGGTAATCAAAGAATAAAACGAAAGCACCCTATAATATCTTTGCAATGGAACACATGGTCAGAGGAGTAAATGAAAAAAAAAAAAAAACAGAGAAGGGAACCAGAGAGTTAAGTTAAACAGATGGGAGAGGAAATGGGGTTAACATCAAAATAAAATTTAGGACAGCTTAGCATGGGTTAATTTAGAGCTTATGCTCTATTGTGGGATAAAGGCAGAAGAAGAAGAGGTTTTGGATTATACTTTTTATCTAATGCAGTTTTACCTATTTGCTCTTAGCTTTTTTCATGAGTGTCTGTCATTGTTTTCTTACCGTAATTTTCTTAGAGTTTATTTTATTATGTGTGTTAAGTTTTTTATTGCCTCTTTCATCATTATCATTATTGTCATCATATGCCATGCTGGTGAGCATAGGCTATAATGATGTGCCATCCCAAGTGATAACAAAATCATGAATCAGGTCAGTGTTCTTCTCTCCCCTTCCCCCCCCCCCATCCATATAGCAAAGCCATCCAAGTATCTATATCTTTGCCTTCCCCTTGTTCTATTCAATCAATCTTGCTAGTTGTTACCAAGTTGTTGAGTCCAATCTTTCTCATGATATGTCTGAAAAACACAGACCGTCTGCGTCTGAATTTTCTAATCAGTTTATAAGTTTATGCTGTCTTGAGGATGACTGACTTGTTTGCGTTTCTAAAATTCATTATATTTTTTTACCTTTTTTCAAAAACCACTTTTGTGCTGCAAATTAATGTGTTAACCCTACCAGACCACTGGCCCTATTTTGTGGGAATTTCTTAACATGGCGCTATACTGCTGGCCCTATTTTTCGGCTTTTTGTGTAGTACAGGAAAACAATCAGTCACAGACTAAAAATAACTAGCCAATCCTAATCAGATCTCGTGGATAGTCTTCCTAGATGTCCACCTGCATGGTTTGCATAAAATTTGTGTTGTTTTATGTTATAAAAATTCTGAAAATTCACAATAAAATGAGCGGCTGATGAACCAAGCACTTCAACAGGAAAGTAAAATAGGTCTAGGCTTTTCACAGTCCAACAAGTGATCGATACTTTGGTTGATTTTGACTCTGCAGAGTCATAATTTCATGAAGAATATGTTTACAGTTGAAGTGACACCTTCAGCTCGAATAATGAGGAGAATCTTGAAAATTATAAATCTAGAAATAGATCGATAGTAAGAGAAGGGGGCGTGTCCCTCAAACAGCAACATCTGGTGCTTACTATGTGAAACAATCCTGATCCTCCTGAGTGGATTGGCACACACAGGTGGAATAGTGGCGCTAGATAAAAAGATAAGCCTATTTTCTACAATGTCTCCAAGTTTCATCTTATTTTAGCCACTTGTTTGCATGTAACTAATATTTTTGAATATCATGTTGGTTTTTTTTTGTGCTAATGCCCAGGAACTCAATTATAGGGGACAGTTAGGTTCAGGGCCTCAGGTCTGGTAGGGTTAAAAATCACAAGTCTACTGTTTTCACAGAATGGTATTTTTTTTCCTTCCTTATTCTTGTCCCTTGAATAGAGTTGTTACTGTTTTGCTTTGCAGTTTAACATTCATTCTTCTCATAACCATCCAAAGATCTTTAGATTTTTTTTCTCAAAATTTTATATCTAGAGATTTTCTTTGTATGGTGATGTCAGTATGGTTTGTTTTGTATATATATTTATAAGATGGCTATGTTAAAGTGTTTTGATTTTCATTTTAGTAACATTATCTTATCACTGTCTTCCCAGTATTTACATATATTTATCTAGTTTTTCTGTATTAAGTTCTGCATCGTGTTTGTATGAAGCACTTTCTAATATTTATTATCTTTTTGAATGAAACTAGCCACTCCTAATGTTTTCAACCATTCTATGACTAGCTTATGTGAATTGATTGTCAAGTTCCTCCATCTTGCATCTCCTCATGTGTTCCACGTACATATTCTCTTGTGTGCCCTTTTATTTCTTATGTCTTCACTATCACTTCATTTCAAGTGAATTTGATAAGGAAAGTTCATTAAAGATCTCCTGACTCATTAAAAGATTCATCTCTTCCATTTTTTCATCATCATCCTCAATTTCCACTTTTGCTCGTAAGCGCCATGGGGAGGAACAGTTTGCGATCCATTGCTTGATAGGCAGCAATGGCTTTTGTCATTCTGTGTCAATGTAGAAGCTCTTTAATGTCATCAGTCAGGATCTCCTAGGGTGGCCTCTTGCTTTCAGTTCAGACCTTATCATGTGTAGCATCTGCATTGGTAATTGTTCTGGCTGCTTTCTTACTAAATGACCAAACCATTTGATCTTCTGTTTCTCAATAAATTTGCTGCATGGTGTTATTCCTACAGTCTGTCTGATAATATTATTTCTAACTTTGTCTCGGATGATAAAGTTGGCGGCTTTTCTTAGGCATCTCATTTCATGTTTTACAGGTGTTAATTTTACATATTATATATAAAATATTATACATATTTGATATGTCTAAGTTCGTACTGGTAGCACAGTGTTGGTATGAATATGCTGTTTAAAATCTGTTTCTTGGCGCTCATACTTATGTTTGGATGTCTTAATAACGGTCTCAGTTGGTATATAAGTGCATTGGCTCATTGGCATATTGTTTCTATTTCCCGATCTATTCTCACATCCTCTGAGAATATACTTCCTATATATTTAAATTCTTGAACTTGCTTCAGACAGGTAACATTCAACCCGATATGTAGCGGACTAGGAATCTGCATTACTTCAGTTTTAGTAGTATCTATTTTCATGTTAAATCATGTGTATGTTGAATTTAGCCTGTTGAAATATTCTTGCAATCTGCAAATAGTAGCAGCTCATTTATTGTATATGTTCTTCATTTTCTGGATTTTTTGAGTCAACTGCTTTAAAGCTGGCTTCTTTTCTTCCTTTTCTTCTTCTTCTTTGGCTTCAGTTTCATACGCTCAGATCAGACCATCTGGTGGGTTGCCTCTATGAACTTGCATGTCAATAGCGTAGTGTGTTGTTTCTCCTTTTTTTCCATCTTTTGCAAGTCTGTCTGCTAACTCATTTCCTGGCATGCCGCGGTGAGACAGGATCAACTGGAGAACAATTTGATTGTTTTCTCTGAGTCTGACTCTCCATGTTGTCTCGTGGATCCCTCTGAGTCGCCTGGAGGACTGACATGCATTCACAAAGGAAGGCAATTTTGCTGTTTTTAATTTTTGTTTCCTCAAGCACTTTGGCTGAATCAATAATTGATTGCTGCTCTGCTCTGAAGTTTGTTGGGAGTCTTCTGGAGGCGCATGACGTCTACTGTGGTTCCCATCTTGCAGCATAATGACCAATCCAGTTCCTCCGTTATTTTTTTCTGCTCCCTCCAGTGATCCATTGGTGTATACATGTGTCCATTTGGGTTTTGGATAACAGTTGTATATATGTTCAAGGGTCGTTGCATGCAGTACTAGGTCACATTCTTCATCCTTTCTGTCTATGCCTAGAATTGTTGCTGTGACTGAATAGTTAGGCTGTAAGTCTATGCTGTATGCATGGATCATTTCCCATGTTGAAGGATCTTTAGAAAGGTTGTCTCTGTTTTTTGTGTAGTACAGTTTTGATAGATGGTGAAAGCTTTGTCTTTTCTTTCGGTTTTAAGTTATTTGCTGTCCTGTGCATGGAGTTGTTGTTCATGCATTAAAATGTTTCTATTAGAGTAAGCACCTTTTCTTCCCTTCAAAGGCTCAGGCTCTGGAGGCCAGAAGTTGCCTCCAGCTCATGGATTGGTGTGCTTCTCAAACCTGCAGTGATGATTCTGAGACCAATGTTCTGTATTTTGTCAAGTTTATGTAGGTTTGATTTGGCTACAGTGGAGTTTGCTCCCATGCCATACTCAAGTTTTGGTCGTACGTATCCTGTGTATACTTGTCGTACAGTGTTGGCATCTGCACCCTAGCTTGTTCCAGTAAGTTTCTTCATAAGACTGAGCCACAGGGTAGCTTTTCTTTGGGTGTCTTCAATGTGGGGGCCTCTGGTTAGCCTTTTCTCCCAAATATGTGGGGTTATCCTCTTTTGGAAGGATGTTGCCTTCTAGGTACAGATCAACTTGCTCTGGCTTTGTAAAAATAGAGAAGAGAGTTAAGACAGATTTGGTCTGGTTTATTGTGACTCCCCGAGAGTCTGTCCATTTCTTAACTGTATTTATAGCTTCCTGCATTCGTTTTAGTTGTTCCTATATGTTCAGATTGGGTCCACATGGCCAGGTCATCTGTATGTAGGGCCTTGTGAATGTGAGTCATCAACTGTTTTGGGAGGTCATTGATAAAAAAGATAAACAGGGTAGGAGATATAAGGCCTTCCAGGAGTACACTTTTTTGTAAACTGACCAGCTTGCTCTTATAGTCTTCCAGTCTGACTCTCACACAGCATCAGTAAAGAAAGGCTCTAATCCAGGCAAACATATGCCCTTTTATCCCACTTTTAGCAAGAGTCCTTTCTTCCAGACCTTATCAAAGGCTTTGGTCAGGTTGAAGAAAGTAGTTAGCAGTTTGTATTTTTGGGGGGAAAGCTTGGGGCGGTAAGTTATTTTGTTTTTCTTGGGCCTTCCTTTCATAGCTATTGGGACTATTTCTGCCTCCTTCCATTCCTTACGAAGTAGTCCCTCGGCCCAGGATTGATTGATAAAGTCTGAGTCATTGCCTACCAGCTGGTTCCAAGTGTATTATCATTTCATTTGTTATTTTATATTGTCTAAGTGCCTTCCTTTTCTTAAGGTTTCTTAATGCACATTCAAGTTCTTGGGGACTGAAGAGCTTTTATGTTTTATCTTTATTTTCTTGCTTTTTCTTGATTTGCCTCATCACTTCTTCTTTTCCCGCTCTAGACATGAAGATTTTGCTTTCATCTGCAAAAATATTAGCCAGCAGGTTTGCTGCTTGTTTACCAATGAAAGTTTTCCCACCATCTTCAGTAACAGTGTTGGCATGGCTGTTATTATTCTCCTTATTTAAACTTTTTACTAGATGTCATAGCTTTTTACCATCTTTCTCCATGTTGAGAGCTGCAGTCCTTTCCTGCCATCTAGGAAAGTGGGAGCCTGTATTTAAATGGGTTTCCTGAATGCAGACAACATCATTTCTTGTGTTCATAGATGAATTTTTGCAGTTCAAGCATTTTCATCATGACACCTTCTGCATTCCACTGCATTATCTTTAGTGTTTTGGTATTTTTCTGTTGGCCAGACACATTACTCTGCTTATGCGCAGAGCTGCCATCAGTAGTTTGAGGTGGATCCCTTAGAGGCTCAGAATCCGGCGCTGTTCCTGCCTGGTAGTAGTCCACAGGAGCAGCCCCATAGTGGTGTAGGTATCTAAGCACACTCATTAACCGTAGATTGTGTTGATGTCCGTTTCCTTTTATGGGTGCCTATGCCATTCACCCTGACATGTCCATCTTTGGTGGGGGAAGTTACAGTCTCCCTGTCTATGTCCTGGTTCATCCAAAAACTTCTTCTTCTTCTTCTTCTTCACTTCCTCTTTTACTGCTGTGGATGTCGAGGGAGATATAAGGTTCTGTTTCTAGCTCTTCTGGGCCGCCTCGACCATAGGCACATCGTGCTGTTGTAGAGTTTCTCTGATGTTATCCTTCCATCTTGTTCTTGGTCTACCTCGTGCTCTACGTCCTTCTTCTCTTTCCATGCATGCTTTGTATGGTATGGTGTCACAAGGCATTCTCTCTAAATGGGCAAACCATTTCACTTGCTGTCTTCGTATGTAATCCAGAATTGGTTCTGTGCCGACTTGTTCTCTTATGATCTCATTCCTGATCTTATCTCTTATGGTCACTCCTACAGCCCTTCTCAGACATCTCATTTCCGTGGTTACTAATTTTCTTTTATGGTTTGTTGTGAGTGACCATGTCTCGCACTGGTAGCACAGAGTTGGAATAAATATGCTTTGAATTAGATGTCTCTTTGTGCTGATTGGGATTGTCTTATGCTGTAAGAGGGGGGCTAGCTGTCCCAATACTTGGCTTGCTTTACTGCATCTAATGTTAATTTCTTTATCCAATTTCCCATCTTCGGTAAATGTAGTTCCCAGATATTTAAACTCAGATGCCTGTTTAATGCCTTTGCACTCTATTGCTATGTTTAGATCTGTCTTCTTTTTTTTCTATTATCCAAAAACTGCCTGCCAGAAATCAGAGGCTGTGGGAGTTTCCCTTCTCCGCCTTTGATTGTCCAGGGTGGGCTCCCTGGGTGTGACCTTGGTGGGGATTGGGACATGTCCATGCGCCGGTGGGCCAAGCATCGGCCACACCTTACGGGAGGTCACACTCCACCGAGGGTCACACTCCACCGAGGGTTTCTGTCTGTCTCACCCCAGCCATAGCCTGTTAATTTACCCCTTTAGGCATCAGGGGTCCATTTTGTTAGGGATGGAGACTCGCTATGCGCCAGAGCCATGTTTGTTACAACAGGTAGCACCACGTGTGGGTACGGGTGACTTGATTGGCAGAGGCAATGTGTTATGCTCAGGCATTTTCCATTTTTTTAGGTGGGACCTGTACACACAAATTCTTGCTACCCTGGCTTCTTTTAATTTTCTCTTTATGTATTTATAGATAAGAGAGGAGATAGCACACATCCCTGCTTCACCCTGGTACTGATTGTAAACATATCAGATATGCCTTCTTGTGTTCTCACTGTAAATTAGGAAGTGTACCTTGTCACGATGTTATCTAGCAGCTGTCCTTGTATCTCATAACCCTCAAGAAAAGCCCATAATTTGTATCTAGTATATTAAAAGCCTTTTCTTGAGCTACAAACACAATATCCAGTACATGGTCATTTTAATGGTTTTCTCTCAAACTTGTCGTATGAAAATAATGCATTGGCAACCTTTTCCTTTCCTGAAACCAAATTTTGATGTAATTAGGTGCTGTTCCACTATTGTAACTCTGTTCTGATAACTTTGCATACACCTTTTCTTTATAGCTCAATAGTAATATACCTCTGTACGATGCACATTCTCTTGTCGTATCTTTCCTTTTCCAAATAGTTTTATGAGTGCCTGCTGCCAGTCAAGTGGAACTTTCCTTTATTTCTATGTTGTATTGAAAATCCTTGTAAGCCATTTGATGCCATTTTGACCACATGCTTGAATAGCTTCTGTAGTTATTCCATCTAAACCAGATGCTTTTGTTTTTAGGGCTCTTCTGTAAAACAGCTTTTATTTCTTATGTTAAAATGTTTGGTTCATGTTGATCACTGCTTTTAGACACAAAACTGAAGTTGTCTACCTTGCTTTGAGGATTAAGTAGCTCTTTAAATATTCTGCCCATCTTGCTAGCCTTTGTTGTGGATTAAATACAGTAATGCCTCTCCTATTGTTTATAAAAGTGGTTGGGTTGCAGCATTCTTCTCATGTTTTCATATTTGTAACCTGTTTGTAAAATTCTCTAGGGGAACTTCTACATTTTTTAAAACATGGTAATGCCTATGTGATGATGTCAGGTGTCTTGTCCTTTACATTTAAGTTCATTTCTTGCTGTTTGTTGTTGTCATTCATCTCTAATAATTAGAATACAGCAGTGTTGTGTTTTATGACAATAATACCAAAATGTTATTTGAATTAGTTATGGAAAGTTTTTCAAAATACTGCCAGGTTGGGGGGGGGGGGGGGGGGGGGGGTCATGTGGCCTAAATTAATGTTCTCTGATAAATTCTGGTCAATCCTGTAGGATTTTATTGTTGTTGTGACTTTTCATTTATGCTTCACAGCTCTAAGTGGCGGCCTCTGAAACTCATTTGGCCATAATGTGTTGTGATTAATTAACTAAAGGACATAATTTTACATGGCCTAAACTATTACTGCCTACTTTCATACCTATCTGTCTGTCCCTCCGTCCGTCCATCCGTCTATCTATCGATCCATCCATCTATCTATCTCTCTCTCTCTCTGTCTCTCTCTCTCTGTCTGTCTATCTTTCTTTGCCTAATGTTGTTAGTTGCCGCAGGAATGGCTAATGATCGGTTTTTCAGATTAGTGCACCCTCGTTAGCTTTCTGCATGATGATATTGTTGAGTTTCAGCAAGTCAACTCCATCTGTCACTCTTCTTCTTGGACTTTCTCTGCTTTTTTTTAATGTTTCCTTCTCATGTTATATTCTCTGTCAACTGGTGATGCTGGGTTCATCTGACTAGGTGGCAAAACCATCTCAGTTGTTGTTTTACATGAAATTCAATTACAGGTGTAACTATTACAATGTCGTCAAATTTGATTTTTTCTGGGTTTTTTTTAAAGCACATTTACTAGATTTTATACTGGTAATGTGGACGTTTGAAGTTTATTAAGTTACTTATTTCAAATTTTCAACATGAGTCATAACTGGTATGATATACTCTTGAAGAGTGAATTAGTAAACTGGTGTCTGAACATAATATTTTTCAGTTAATTTTCAAAATAGAAGTATTTTGCTTTAAGAGTTAAAACATAAAGTTTGTTTAATGTTAATTTTACTTTTAATAACTCTTTTAGTACCATGAAATTAGTACTTCAGAACTTTCCATCTTAGAGTGCATATCTTTAGAGCTGTTCAGTTCTTCTTCTTCTTCTCTTCCATCTTGTACCTCAGTCCTGTTCCAGAAACTGAGTGTTGCATGCATATCCGTTTCAAAGATCTAACTAATTTGCATGCTGACTGTTGGTTCCTTGCCTCTCAGACAGATGTACTCCGACTTCGAAAGAAGTTCCCAATTTGTTGACTCCTACGTCATGCCTTTGGGCAGGCAGTGGGTCTATTCTTGTTCTCCCTACAACGGCGAACCGGAACCCACACGGGGAACACTTTATATGTAGACATACCTAAGTGTACACAGCAGTAACGATTTATTGATTTTACTGATTTAAGAACTGACATCATAGTACACTGGGCACACCCCACAGCAGTCTTAAGGTGTAGATGCTGTCACATAGCACACTGATTATGCGCATGTCATTCTCTTCCTTTCATATGCTCGTCCTTGCCAGATCCACTCCTAATACCTTGTTAACACATTCTTACATCTGTTACTTCATCTAATCTCGTGTCTTTTATCAACATTTATTCATATATGGTCTTCAGAATATCTTCCTTGTCCTGTACACGTTTTCCTGTAGCTGTTGCAGTCAGAAAATTCGCTCTTTCATTCCCTCACACTCCTTCCTGCATGTCCCGGACAGTTTATCCACATGATTTCCTGCCAGGTTGGCGTACTGATGCTTGGTATCCACTCACGCCACAATTGTTCATTTTGAACCTTCAGCAGTACTGACTGAGAATCAGACACAATAATTCCTCTGGTAATTTTATTTGTTTGCTATCCACTTCTAATGCCTTCACCTCCATCCTCATGCTTGAAGTTTTAGATTAAAAAAGCCCCATTTTGTTCTGCCACAATCTTTTCCTTCTTTCCAGCTGAAAATCCCCAGCCAGATCTTACACCCTGATGATTGGAACCATCGGTGTGTTCACTATTACATCATCTATCCCAGCATTTTAATCTATTAGTTGTGGTGCCCTGTTTGTTGCCAAGCCATTTGATTTTTTGTCTACCTATAAAGTTCAGTTTTGGTTCTGTGCTGATTCTCCTGATATCATCGTTCCTAAGTTCGATCTTTCCTCGTTACACCTAGCATAGTACGTAAACATTTCATTTCTGTCATTCCTTCTGTCTTCTTAAGACAGTGTCTTTGTTTGACATTGTTAGCAGAGCATTGGTGAGAATATTGTGTTAAACAGTGTTCTTTTAGTGTTCATATTCACATGCTTGCATTTCAAAATTGCTGCAGACAAAATCTTTGTATTTAAAGGTGACTTATTCCTCACTGATTTATCTGTATGTTTTATGTCTGTTTGGTAGTCTTTTCCATTTTTGTCATACTGTTTCTTTTTTTTTTTTTTTTTTTAAGACAGTAAAGATAACATAAGGGATCCTTTTCCACCTGAAAATGCATATTGTCCTGGGCAAGTAGTAAAAAATCAAGACAATTTCTTGAGACCTCAGAGATGTAGTTTTACAAAGGTAAAAGGTAAAGTCGGGAGATGTGAACCAGCATCATTGCACACGGTTATAAACCATAAGTGCTCTGCCAGCAGTACAAACAGCTGATAAGAAACTGTCCGCCAGTGTCACCGTCCACACGCAACTCCGTACCTACAGCGACGCTCCTCCATTTACCCCAGAGTGTTAACTCTGGTACCTATTACCTAGAGGCTGGGTGAACCCCAGTAATCGCCCAGTTTCGAACACTGGCCTTGGGCTGCAGCGAGGATTTGAAAGCGAGTCTCCTATCAACTGCACTAATGCTAACGCATTTTACAAAAGGATTGCTTAAAATTTCTTGAAGAGGTAGTCGTTTTTTGACCACATTATAAAAATAAAGATCCTGAAAAATATGGGATAACTGAATAAAATAATGGAAAGAGAAATAGAGAATGACAACACAGGAAGACTCTTTCTTGACCGCCTTTTGTCATGGCCTGAAAGGAGTTCAGCACATGAACTGACACATGCTACTGAAAATCGCAAGTTGTGGAAAGTTATAATTGCCCATGCCAGTCAGCAAGGCACTTGATGATGAGGCATATTATTCTAGCCCTCAGACTGTGCAGCGCTCAGTTGTTGAGAATTGCCTTTACTTCTCAGGACATTTCCTGGCTTTTATTTGAAGTTAGGTCAACTAGGGAGCCCCAGTTAATTAAAAAATAAATAAAAAGCACAAAAATCCATACCCAAAAAAATATTCTTTTAATTATTTTATTCTGTATATGTCTTCCCTATTCATTATTCTTAAAGTATTAATTTTCTTGTGACATTTATATGTTATTTCTCTTATGTACTTGACTTTCTAGTTTTATTTACCACTGCTGAATATTTTTACAGATAAGATAAATAAGTAGTAACTATATCCCTATTTAACACTTGATGATGGGTTTTTGGTGTTAAATACATTATGTCATTTAATTTTCATATGCAGTTTATTTACTTTCTTATCAAATGTTAATTAAATCTCTTCAAAATGTCAGTTTTACTGTTGACACATTTACATGCATGTGAACATAATATATTTCTGAGTACTTCCAGTCATCTGACATATTGAATAAACCTAATTTTAACTCTCTGAGTCCCTGGGGGTTTAGCATCAGAGGCCCAAGGGGTGGTAATGCAATTTAAAAAAATTAAAACAGACCATATTAATTCAACTGCTGTGCAACATACACATATTATTTATCAAAGAGACCAGGGATTGTTCGAGAATAATTATAGAATCTAGCAACAAGAAATATTTGCGTTGGTAATTAAATATTAGTAAATAAACAGGCAGTATGTTTACAGTAATTAGTAGAACGAAATAAAAAAAACTTTCCACTCACTACCATGGCACTCAAGAAAAACTCGTTAAAATATATCCAGAATGAGTTGAGTTAAGACACCACAGCACTCAGGGCATTCCCATGTGTGCTTCGTCCTCATCCTCAGCAGCCAGCGTGTAGTGAGCCGGCCAGACCCTCTGGTTACACCCAGGTATCTCATTTTCTCCAGGCCATAATAATCTTGTTTCTCTACTGATTCCGTTGCTTGTTCCCAAAGGGCCTTGACCACATCTGCCTTTTCAAGTATCAATTCACTCTCCACCTCCATTCTCATGCTAGATGTTGTGATGTCGTATGCTAGGCTGTCTTGCACTAAAGATTTTCCATTGGCTTTCGCTACAAACCCCCAGGCACTTCTCTTTCCTCTCAACATCAAACCATCTGTATAGATAATCAGATCACCTGGGCGTGAATTGTCATGAATCAATTGTTGCACTTCCACTTCCGTAGCACCCACTGGCCACTCTCTGCTCTCCTGGCCCAATGTGATCATAACCCTACACAGGTAGGTCAGACTTTTCCTCTGGTACTTTGACCCACTATCTTCCTTGCCCAATGTTCTCCAGCATGCTTACTTGTCTTATTGTGTCTTCTGCTTGAGTTATCCACGATTTTCCCCTTTTCAGGCTATGTCCCTTACCTGCAGCCAAAGCTTCATACAGAGGGTGTTCTTTTTCTGCAGCTACTCTGAGGTATTACTTAGCCTGCAGCACCTTTAGCCTATCTGCAATAGTCGGCAATGCAAAGTTGTATCGCATGCACACAATCAGGGTGCCTCTTGTACATACCAGGATCAACCGCATAGCTTCATTATCTATGCTATCCAGTTTTTCTAGCTGACTTTGAGACAGTGAGTAATACTAATCCATAATCAGTCATTGAGATGATTAAGTGCTGGAAAAGTGTAAACAGCATTCTCTGCTCCATGTCCATCGCTGCCATTATCTGCATGAAGACCTTTTTGAGCCTTTGTCACAACCCCCTCTATGTGATCCTTGAAAGACAAACTTCTGTCAAAGGTGATTCCCAGGTACCACAGTCTGCTGTCTTTTTTGATGTCCCTGCACTTTATTTTGAGTCTGGGAACATCCGCTCTAACAATCCTGTTGTCTAAAGAACACCACAGGACAGTTGCCTTTTCTGGTTTGATTACAGCCCTCATCTCCGTTCACCAGTCACCTTATCTACCGTTGTCTGAAAACTCTTGAGCCATTTGATCCGGATCTCTTCCCCTTCCTATATACGAGAACATCATCTGCAAATGTCAATATTCTGCCAACTCCAGGTGTTTCTAGGTGTGCAATCTTGCTCGTAAAAACACGGGTTTGGGTGCAGTGTCTTTTACCCTTTTTAGAATGAAATCACAAATAAATATGAACTACTTAGCAATTAAGTGGTAAATAAAAGATAAACCTTATTTGTGCATTTCATTTTGTTCCAGTTGTTGTTGTTGTTATCGATCCAGCGGCGCATGAGCTTTCGCCCTTTGGCCCAATGCCATGTAGTATTTTTGTTCCAGGGAATCTTTTGAAGCATCATAACAGAGCACCATTATTTGATAAAGAGAACTGACTTCTCAAAGCAGTTATTATCTTCACACAAAATAAAGTTTATATAACAAATAATTTGCCTTTAATTTTGTATCTATGTTCCTAAATAATAAGGGAAAAGCACTAGAATTAACACCGAAGAAAATTGCCTTTTCACTAATCTTTATTCTCTTTGTGCCAGCTGACTTTGCTATCGTTGTACCCTTCGCCTGAGGTACACTTTAGACATATCCCTCATCAAAGTTTGACTATAAATGATTGAAACAAGTCTTCTTCGAAATGTTATCTAACTTCGGATAAATCTAATAAACATGTGCTGTATCTAAATTTGAGGCATCTAAGGCCGTAAATCATGTTGGCATGCATGTAGAATACTGCTCAACGGCCATATTATTTTTCAAACACTTTGTAACTCCCAAACCACGCAAATATGCTATATTTTCGGCTTTTAAACCACGTTTCCAAATGAGCACGCATGAATGCAGATACAAAAAAAAAACATGGAAGGAAGTTGAAATTGAACGGTCCGCGTTTTATTACGGGTCAGTGGTAAATTAAAAACCTTCACTTGTCATGTATCGATTGGGCCGCTGGGTTGTAACCAATATGCACGTGATGCGTTCTCTGGGACTCAAAGAGTTAAGTGAAATTCTAACCCTTGAGGCTTTGACTAAAAATAAAAACCACTTGACTACATCCAAGTCTAGCTCGTGATTATGAAGAATAATCAGTCTCAGAGCGAATACTGATACCAGAAAGAAAAACAAATTCAGATAGATACATATAAATAGTAAATACAGAAAGACCTTAGTTTGAAAATAAAATCCAGGTATACCTTTCAACAAAAATTCCAGTGGACTGACAAGTCAAGTATGTGTTTAAAAAATGTATGCTAACCAGGGACCTATAATACAGTAACATACCCACACAGGGCCCAAAATAGTGTTTGTGTTAACTAAGTGTTTGTCTTAAGAGAGCTTATGTTGAAAAGAAAATAGGCTAATTTCTTCTTCAGTGCTTCCTCTTTTATCATTTTGGGTGTAATATTAGGTTCTGCTTCTTGCTTTTCCGGCCACTTTAGGAACAAAATCTACTTCACCAGTGTCATGTGTCAGGAAAGCATTGTTGAATATTTTGTTTATTTTCAAGGAAATGCTGAAGCTGAGATACTGAATTAGGTGTATTCACATCTCCAAGCCTATTATGATGTGTTTGTTTTTACCAGTTCCGTCAAGTTGTATTTTTGCTTTATGTAAGTTTGTAGTATCTGTAAATTGAATTTGTTCTGCCTGTGTGGAAAACCTGCTGCTGCCATTTTTTTTTTTTTTGGTGTGGTTCCATTTACAGCCCTTTATAATAGTTGCGGGCCATATATGCAAAATATTGGTGCCAGACTGTTCCTGTTGTTTGTCACTTTAGAATTTGGCAATTAGAAAGCCTGGCACCTGTGGTTTAGGCATTGTGAACACACTTCATAATTCCATGGCACCCGATTCTATTCCAGCTGTGGGTGATTTGGTAGCAGGGCTACGATTGAGATCCGACTACTCAGACAGCAATGGCACACTTTTCCACACCTTAAGGAGTAGAGGGCATATAGGGCTAGATCTATCTTTTTATAGACCAATCGGCACAAGATGGGTGATGTGGTAAGCATTACGCCAGCCACCTTTACTTCCGAGGACTGCACCTGTTACCCACTCAAGGCTGGGTCGACGTGGGAGCCAAGGTCTTTTTTAAAAAAAGTTTGGCTCCGCCAGGTAGCGAACTCACGAAATGACACACTAGTAAAGGTAAAATTGCCTAGGAAAACAAAAAACAGCCAACAAATGCTGGGGTTGGTTCTGGAAACTAAAAACAAATAAATATCTTCAATTTTTGTAGTAAAGCACATTAATAATCATTATGATGATTATCAAGTTAATCTGGGCTGGTGTTAAAGGCATCTGATCAAGTTACTCCATCAGCATTGTAAATGCTTTTGAACTCAGTGTTCTTGCACACTTATGATGTAGTTACTTTTGATGAGATAGAATCGTGGCAACAACAAAAACAATAAAATAAATACATATTTAATAACTTTTCTTTTCACGTTCACCAGAGGAACATGATTATCAAGTTAATCTGGGCTGGTGTTAAAGGCATCTGATCAAGTTACTCCATCAGCATTGTAAATGCTTTTGAACTCAGTGTTCTTGCACACTTATGATGTAGTTACTTTTGATGAGATAGAATCGTGGCAACAACAAAAACAATAAAATAAATACATATTTAATAACTTTTCTTTTCATGTTCACCAGAGGAACATTCTGGTTGTTCGTCCACCTCCTGACTTTAGTCCTGTTCCAGAACCTGAGTGTTGTGTGCACATTCGTTTTTACAGATCTGGCTCATTTGTATACAGACTGTTGGCTCATATGCACCCAGTTAGTCAACTCCTACAATATACTTGGTGGGGAGTCAGTGGGTCTGTTCTTATTTTTCCCACAATGGGGTTCCAAAACTCATACCCAGGGAAATACAACAAGAAGTGAACATATTTTTCATTTTGAAACAAATCGGGAAGAAAACTGTTAATTTATAATAACATTTAAAGAACATGCACGGTGTGTATCTTATTTCAGGTTATATTTGTATGGTGTGTTGTGTTGATTTCTCATATAATAGCTAGACTATTTGATCATTAAAGTAAGTTGCTCTTTCACATTAAGTACACCATATCGTGTGTTTTTTTATATTAATCATGTATAACCTTATGATACCTTTGCATAAATGATGTGCAAATTCTGTTACAATCTTTTTTTTTTCTTGACAACTTGAATATTGCAGAAGTAATTATTGTTTGAGTACTTTGTTTCAAATGTTTTGTTAAACCTGTGTAAATCACCAATCAGCATTTAGAAAATTAACTTTGTGATCAGTTTTGCCATTAATACATTAATTTTGTTTTAAAATTGTAACTGTTATTATTTGCAATGACATCACAGCAGAGTTGAGATGTTCTAGCTGTTTTATTTACATGACAAATGTGACTCTGAGTATATTCTATATGATTATGAAATAAACGTGTGCCAGTAGGTCACAGTTGCCATATTAAAATCAGTTTACATAAGCATTCGATTGTTTTGCTAAGTTACTAAAGAGCTTTCATTGATGCATTGATGACAGGATTGATTTATGCTGATTAATTACAGAATTGTTTTATTGATATTCAGTCTCTAGTCTATTGTATAGAATGTATTTGATACCGACAATTATCTCTGCTTCTTCATTTCTAGAATCCTGTTCTCCCCATGTGGGTTCCAGGGCCTCAATTTTTCCCCTGGGGTGAGGGAGAGAGAAGAGTGGGAAAGAATAGATTCTCTGCCTCCCAGGAAGCATGTTATAAAAGTCTACCAATTAAGGGTGTTTCCTTCGAGTCGTAATGCGTCTGCCTGAGAAGCGAGGAACCAGCAGTATGCATACAAATAAGCCAGATGTGTAAAATTGATATAAACATCCAGTAGTGGACAAAGAACCAGAACTTTCTGTGAGAGTTTACAGCAGGTGAATGCTAATATAAACACATCTGCGGAACTGCTACTCAAATTATTCAGTAAAGTCTGGGAGACAGAAAAAGTACATTATGTTACTGTTAGATTGAGTAGGATTTTTTGGGAAAGACTGATGCCATTGATAAACAGTTGAGGAATGATAAGGCAGGTTTTTATCCAAACAGATCTTGTACTGACCAGATAGCCCTACTAAATATAATAATAGAACAAAGTATTGAATTGACTTCACCAATTTATATTGGATTTGTGGATTATGGAAAGACTTTTGGCAGCATTGATAGGGAATTTCTCTGGAAACTGATAAGGCACTCTGGGATCCAACAGAAAATTACTGACTTAAATAGAGACATGTCAAGAAATGTCAAGTTCTTCATGAGAGAGAAAGCACAGATACATTTGAAATAAGTGTGTGTGTGTGCAACAGGGATGCCTTATGGTGCCTCTACTATTTTTACTGGCAGTGGAATGGATTATGAAGAATGAATGTCGAATATTTTAGTGATAATTCCCCCCCCCCCCCCCCCCCCCCCCCAAAAAAGAACAATTATAAATGTAATAACAAAATGTCACAAAATACTTTGAAATAAAACTGAATAAGAAAAGCTACAGCACCAAATTAACTGAAATATTAAACTGACAAAAGACATGAAAGAGAACCACCTGCTTGTTGTCTGGAGGTCAGACACGATTACACTGACCTTTCAAATCAAAACAAAAGTGCAATTGACCAATCATGTAAAGTGGTAAATTTGCATCAGCAAAAATAATTTGCAATTATCTGATGTAGTACCAAAAGTAGTTTTTTCATAGCAAGTGTCAGATAGTACATATTTGTAGCAATTATGTAGTTAGTATTTGATAAATAATAAATCCACAGATAAAACTGGCTGTCACCCAAAAATAACAATAAATGATGAAGAAATTGAAAATGTCACAAACTTTGAATATCTAGGCTCTATAATAAACAACAATGGAGACTGTTTGACAGAAATTAACAGGAGGATGGCCATAGCAATGCAAATATTGAACAGCCTTAAAAGTCTATGGTTAAGCACCAGCAAGGAGATCAAAATTAGAATTTTGAGAGCATGCATCTTCCCTGTGGCTACATACGGATGTGAGTCGTGAACTATCTCTCAGTCCTTAAGAAAGAGAATAGGGGCTTTTGAGCTGAAATGCTATAGAAAGATAATAAACACATCCTTTCTCGAAAGCTGAAATATTTTGGTCATATCAAGCGCCACGACGGATTGGAAAAAATTATAGCAGAAGGCATGGTACCAGGAAGGAGGGGCAGGGGCTGACCAACACGAAGATGGGCACAGGATATAAGTGACTTTTTGAGTGTGAAAGTTCATGAGGCGGGAGAACTGGCGAGAGATCGAGTTTCTTTCAGGCAGACTGTGATGAGAGCGGTGTTCTGCAAAGGACCTGCTACATGAGGATGATGATTTGATAAATGAATGCAAATGAGGCCATAGTTGCAAAGTGGGCCATAGTAACAAAGTGCCAGATAATTGCCTCCTGATCCAAAGGTCTTGGGTTCAGTCTGCATGAGTACAGATTTTTTTATAATGACTTTGGCGCCCCAGTCAACCTAGCCTAAAGGACGAAGAAATATCATGGGAAGTAAAAGTTTTTGGCATCATGATGAACACATCACCCAACAAATGCCAGCCAATGTATACAAATAAAGGCAAATACCATATTCCCAGTGCACCTCAGGCCTGAACAGGGTACTTCATCTAATGCAAATGGATATTCAGTATAGTTTTATAAGTATAGTGTGTATTGAACGATACATTCGTCATCACCATGAATTTCCACTTGTGTCGTTAAGCGACGTGGGGAGAAAGTTTGTGATCCATTGTTTGATGGGCAGCAAGGACTTTTGTCATTCCCTGTCGATGTAGAAACTGTTTAATGTCATTAGTCCATGTTGTCCTAGGGTGGCTTCTAGCTTTCACTTCAGATCTTTTTATATGTAGCGCCGGCTTTGGTATTTGGTCTGGCTGCATTCTTACTAGAGATCAAACCATTTGATCTTCTGTTTCTCAGTGAATTTGCTGCATGGTCTTGCTCCTACAGGCTGTCTATTTTTTTCTAAAGTGATGATATAAATAGGGGGTGACTTCACTCAGGCTGATTACAAGAAATGCACAAATTTAACACAAAATGTAACTAGAAAGCTAAACGGAGGGAATGGAAAAGATGCATACAAACACAACCGAACGCTTCTAGCAGTCTTTATCAACGGAGTAACTGAACAGACAAGGCAACAGAGTTAATAAAAAAACCATGGTGAACATGAAACCAAGAAGTACATAGTGGGGGTGGGATATGAATATAACAGGCTACAATATGAAACAAAATAAGTAAGAAGGTGTTTGTAAAAAAACAAAAAAGAGAGGGAGAAATGTGAATAAGTTAAATAAATGAACAATTACATAAATTAAATCAAGCTGTGTTGAATATTAATCCCTCCAGGACTACAACACCAAAACTATGATTAAAATGATTTTCTAATGAGAAGTGACTGGTTACAAAGGCGGAGCAAGATTTAAGTTTATGCAATTCAAAAGTAAATGCTTCTCTAATTCTACATAAACTTCATAATAGGCACAGGTGGTTAAGAAAGGAAAGTGAATGATAACCTTGGAGTCCAAGAAATTCACAGAAGTGGTGGAAATCAAGTTGGTGAACTGTATAGCGGGATTAAAGGTGCTGATAAAATTACTGAACTGGTCAAGTTCATCTTTTTTGACATTTCAGTAATACCTGTGTATGCAGACCACACCTGATGTTCGATAAAACCCATGAAAAGGCATGCATAACTTAGGACCTATTTTGTTGTCTATCGCGACACCATTAATCTGGTCAAAATACTCGCTGTTAAACTCAAAAGAATTACGTAAATAAAGAACCCTTCTCCAGGACTTCAGGCATATTGGGCATAAAGGGCTAGACTTATATTTGTATAGACCAATTGGCACTGGTTGGGTGATGTGGTCAACATCACACCAGCCACCTTTTCTGTACCCGGTACCCACTCAGAGCTGGGTTGACCTTGGAGGCAAGGTCTTTTTTTTTTTTAAAGTACCGCTCCACCAGGACCCGAACCCACGACTTGATTCACAGGCGAGCATCTAGCCGCTGGACCATGGCAGCTTCCCAAAAGAATTGAGAATAAGCACTAATTCAGTGAGGCTTACAACAGCCTTAGTGGAGATGTTGGGGGTGGTCTTTGTGTCCAAAAAAAGAAAAGAAAAAAAAAGAACAGAGCACCTGCAAACCATCAGTATGAGGGTTGGATTAACAGAAAAAGGTGTATGTTTTACCAGGGAGTAAACCTCACAGATCAAAAAATGTTAAAGTCGTGGTTAGTATCACTAATAAAAGAGGGGCGGTTGCTTACAAAAGGTTAAAAAACATTTCCGAATTCACTGGGCAGTACTTATCACATGAACTCCAAGAATGTACTACAAAATTAGGGAAGGTCTGTGGTAAATTTGGCAGGAAAATTAATGCAGAGAAAAGCAAGATTCTGGTAAATAGCCACAATAATCACGTATCTACCAACATTCAGATAAAAAGAAGTTTAAACCTTTAAATATCTCGGCTCCCCAGATGGCAGCTGCACCAAAGAGATCAATAAGTAAATAAAGGACTCTTTTCCACGCCATTAGGTGTATAGGGCATATAGGGCTAGATCTATATTTTTATAGACCAACAGCACGAGATGGGTGATGTGGTCAGCATCACGCCAGCTGCCTTTACTTCCCGGGGCTGCACCCGGTAGCGACTCAAGGCTGGGTCAACCGGGGAGCCAAGGTCATTTTTAAAGAAATCAATACAAGACTTGATATGGCAACAGCCGCGATGTCCCAGCTGAATTCGACATGAGAGCAAAATCAGCATAGAAGTTATGGTCTATACTGTATATACAAATCACTGGTACTGTCTATTTTCTTATAAGAATGTGAGAGTTGGACTCTCAATGTAGAAATGGAAAGGTGGATTCAAGCTTTCATATAGACACATTTTACAAATTAGTTATTCAGAACTCAAAACTAATAACAAATATGTCAAGAAACAAAATATACAAATTTGGCAGTGGTGAAATGTCACATGCTAGCTTGGTTCAGGTGCTTGGTGAGACATGATTCATTTGCAAAGACTGTACTTCATGGAACATTAGGGGGTAGTCAAAGAATAGGAGGATAAAGAGGTAACTAGAATGACAACATTAAGAAATAGACAGGACTAAGTTATCATTAACTTATTCATCAAGTGGAAGACAGAGAAAGATTATGGGTTTTCAAATCTGAACAATGCTAAACTTTTTTCAAAAATTAAACAATTACATGATCTCACAGGTCGACCCAGCCTAAAATGGATGCCAGGTAAAGTCCCTCAAAGTTCTGCAAGCAAAAACATATCTCAAGAGTAGCTACAGACAAGAAGAACCTCCAGCTAGGAAGAGCTAAGGGTCACAAATGAAAACAGGAAGATCCAGGATGGGGCAAGCTAAAGATGTGTGCAGGCTTCATAAATTTGGGCAAGTAGAGGAGTAGGTCAAAGAATCAGACTTGTTTAGAGTTGAATCACTTTAAGCCCTGAGTGCAGGGACTGGTCAAGTAGTGCTGCAGAATTAGAAGACTGTTCGTTAGTACCGAAACTGGGATGTTTTTGTATTTCTACATTGCTTGGCAGTGGCTTACCTCCAGAAAAAGAGGTCACTGACAAAGAATGTAGAAATACAAAAACATCACAGTTTCGATACTCATGAACGGTCAGGCAAGTAGCACAACGTGGAAATAATCATGCAAGTGAGTGGTGGCAACACAAGAAAAGAGACAACAGTTAAACCAATAAACAAAGTAACACATGACACCCCCACAAGATAGGATCCCCTTCAGCATCAATGGGAGGGAAATTAACTCTCACCGTGCAGGCAGGTTCATGATAAATACTAACAATTTAGTGCCAATTGGCAAATTTTATGGAAACATGAGCAAGAGGAGTACACAGATAAACATATCTGGAGGGCTTGAACACATGGCATAAGCAGGATGAGACTGGTAATTGTGTTAGGTGGTGAACCGTCGGTGCCTACTTTTATTGTCACAGCACAGGAAGATTTTTTTATATAATATTTAAGTCTCCTGCTTGTGACACAGAGACTGCATCCACATCAAATCAGAGTTAGTTAAAGACCTTCACAGATCTTGAATCTTGTACAACTGGATTACACTATTTTCAATGTAGAAAAACGGACATGAGTGCATGCATTTAAATATATAATATATATGTGGAGGAGGGGGACATTTGTGTTTGTGTGTGTGTCTACTGAGTGTTTCTTTCAGGGCAGGACCATAACTAGGACACTAATAAAGATATGGCAATGGAAAATGAATGCTGACCAAATCACCTATCAAGTGCCGATTAATCTTTAAAATTTAGATCTAGCCCTGTATGCCCAAGGTGTGATATATGCTGAATGCATGGAAATGGGTTCTTTATTTTACTTAATAATTAGTTTTGATAGTCATCCTGTTCTGAAAGTGGTGGCTTTCTGACTGATTTGATTACTTCATTATCTGTTTTTAAGGCAGCTTGTTATTACGCAATTCAAGACAACAATGATTTTACAACTATTTTAATGTCTGACAACTTGGTGTTGATGATATAAGAATACGTTTATCAATGTATCCACATACAAAACTTATAAATAATAATAATCACAAAAACACAACTATATTAACCACAGATGTAATAAACTTCAGGAAAGTCAAGTACATAATGAGTGCATAAACACTCGAGAATAATTGTATAAGCTCAGGAAATTCACATATTTCAAGTTTTAACTAGTTAAAGACATACACAGCTAATGGTAATTAAATGTTACAACAATACAACATACCTGTAAATAATTGTAACAAGCATTTTTAAGCAAAGGGTTGAGATCAGAGAGAGAGAGAGAGAGAGAGAGAGAAAGGGGGGGGGGGGGTGAGAAAAAGGACAAAAAAAGGGGGAGAGGGAAATGCCGGTTCAGAAATTAAAAAAAAACTAACCTCAAGTTTTGGTACTGATCTAGTTTATAAAGGATAACAGGAAAATGTTTAAACTTAGCATGTTGAGAACTCCTTACAGATGCCACAGTTTCAATGGGTCTGTCACTTTCAAACATGACACACACAACTTATGGACTGGATCTACTGCTCCAACAATTTGCCAGAGCAATCAGCAAGTTGAAGTCCAGGACTGTGGTAACATTCATGCTATATGACAATAATCACAAAGTAGTAACTAACGGGTTTTAACTATTCTGGTATTTAAAAAAAAAAAGTTTGTGTGTGTGCTAAGTCTTTTTAAGGTCAGAGATGACACAAGTGTGCCAATGCAAGTGATGGCTGTAGTTGAAAGGGGGAAAAAAGGAGAAGAAATAAACACTAAAAAAAACTCCAGTCCTCTTTCCATCTTAAGCAGGGCCAAGACACTAAAAGCCCTTACTACTGTGTTAGAGAACATTTACTATAACAGTCTACAAACATTTGTATTAAAAATAAAAGTAGTCTACAGCTAGCTGTCTCTCATCACTCATTGTGCTGATGACCAAATCCAGGAATCTTGACAAAAGCATATTATCATTATACCACATTCCGTAGTAACAAAACACAAACATGATAAAAACTATTTTGGGATTTTGTTGTAGGTCATTACACTGCACTGCACACAGGTATCTTTCTATGTACTTTAGCCCCTGAATCTCACCAGGAGAATCTCAGCACAGTACATAAACTCTGTAGCATCAGCAAAGTTTCAAATGTGTGTACAGATAACAAAACACAAAATAAATATTCCTTCACTGGACATGGTTTCTCATTCTGAAATATAGCTGGCCAGTGATCTATGCCTTCCCCTGTCTATTTCCAACTGCCTAAGGATTTTTAAAGTGTGCAACTTACATGATTCCCCAAGCTATTTGTTCTTGTCTGAGAAGGCTAAACATAACATTCCTTACCAACAAAGGACTACAAATTACACAAAACTGGTGTCGCTGTAATGGATGCCCCAGTGAAAACTTCTAAGGAGGTAAACAAGATATCTGAGATTTAGCTTGGTTGGTTTGCCATCCATGCTGACATTTTTGTAGTCTCAGGGGTATCAAACCTTCAGGTAGCAAGTGGACAAAAGAGACTTGTCAAACCTTCAGGAAGCAGATGGGAAAAAAGGGACAGACTTGTCGAACCTTCAGGTAGCTGTTGGGGAAAAAAGACAGACTTGTCGAACCTTCAGGCAGCAGCCTGAAGGGGAAAACAGACAGACAAGACATCAGATTAACCAACTCTGGATCAGAGGTTGAAATATCATTTAATTAAAAAAAAATATATATATATAAAAAAAAACACCAAATCTGCACACATCTTTGGTGGACAGACATAAATTATTCTACTATTTATGTTGTAAAACATTAACAATTTGTTACTCTTAACAATATACATTAGTTGCATTTTACTTAATTGGAGCTTTCTTTGTCCAATGGTTGCTAAGTGACAAGACTATTGTCTCAATTCTAAGAGTTTTTTAAATGCCTACATTTTTCTTTAACTTACTTAAACAACATCTTGCTGGTCAACTTTGTTTCCTCTCAGCAGCTTCACAAATTACTGCATTATTTCTCAGAACGCCTGCAAAGACCCTCACGCAAACTCTGAACACAAATCTTATGATTGCTACAAGTAAGTTAATGGCTAAAATAAATAAAATAATTACTGTGAAGATGACAATAACAGTGAGGCCAAAACTTAACTCGTAACTCTGTGGAACCATTTTACTTTTATGAAGAACAGCAAACAGTGGACAAGGTTATTCCTGGATTGTGTATTTATTAATCACATACATTTAACAATGAAGGTAAAATTAGCCCTTGAACGGTGACATGTATTTTCACTTGAGATGCTAAATGCTTTCAGCAAATTCAGATGCCAATTTAGTCGTGAATGCAGACATATAAGTCAGAACATAGCATCTGGACTCTCTTTGTTAAGAAAATACACCTTGACGATGTTTCCATCTGGCATCAAAACATCTTCTGAATGTCTGATTAAAAACCAGGAACCTATTCCATATGCTAGTGTGGGTATACCTGGATGATAGAAAACATACAAACATTAACATGGAAATATTCAACAGAGGACTAAATATGCTGTACAAGTAAAAAAAAAAAAAAAAAAAAGTAAAGGACCCTTTTCCACTCTTTTAGGCGTATAGGGCATATAGGGTTAGACCTATATTTTTTTAGGCCGATCAGCACAAGATGGGTGATGTGGTCAGCATCCCACCAGCCGCCTTTACTTCCCGGGACTGCACCTGGTACCCACTCAAGGCTAGATCGACCTGGGAGCCAAAGTCATTTTTGAAAATAGTCCCGCTCTGCCAGGGAGCGAACCCACGACCTTCTGATCCATGGCGAGCGTAATATGCTGTATAAAAAGTAAAAAATTTAAATTCATGTCAAAGTAAAGAAAAACACCTGGTTCTAGTTTTGAATTTTAATGTCCTCTGTGTGTTTAAGCATTCTTAGTGCAATTGGTTCTCAGTGAGAATGAGTCATGCAAGAATGAACCATAATAAAATAGTGAAAGAAGTAGTAGCTGAAGAAAAATGTGTTTCTAAAAAAACAGCAGCACCCCTGGAAGAGCTTAGTGTATTTAAGGACAATGACTGGCAAACTTTTATATGTATCAGCAATATTTATCTTTAAAAACATGTGTAATATCAACAGCTTTACATTATATTCAACAATATTCTTCTTCTTGGTGTCCACCAGCTGTGAGATCCAGGAGAAAGTTCTGCTTGTCCATCCATGTCTGGACTTCAGTCGTGTTACAGAAACTGAACGTTGCATGCACATCCGTTTTGATCTAGCTTATCTTTATGCAGACTGTTGTTCCTTGCCTCCCAGGCAAATGCACTCTGACTTCAAAGGAAGCCCCCAGTAAGTCGACTCTTGTGACATGCTTGTTGGGGAGGCAGTGGGTATATTCTTGTCTTCACGTACAGTGGCTTGTATTGCTTCATAAGACTCAGATAAGGTGTATATCACAGATTTTCTGTCCAGGATATCGGGCGTACAGGATAATGAATAGGCCGACAGACTGGCTGCTGCAGCTCCTCTGGGGGTTGTGATAAAGTAGATGTGGTGAAGGCTCTCTATGATGAAGTGTACAGTGCAACAGAACTGACCGAGCATCAACACATTCCCAGACTAAGTTAGCGGGGCTTGAGCAGAAGTCTGGAAGATATTCAGCACTGAGGGAAAAACACAGATGGATTTGTAATAAGGTTGCAATTATTACTATTAGTATATCGACTCTTCATTGGTTACTGAAGAAGAAAACGGAGCACATGGGAATGTCCCAAGTGCAGACATGTAATTCTTGATTCTTTAATTCAGGTTTAAGGTTTAAATAACAGATCAACATCATGGCACAAGAGTAGTAACCCATAAGTGCTCAGGGCTACTTCTAACTCAAGTCCGATCCAAAGAATCTCAGTGCAGTGCACGAACTCCATAGCACAAGCAAGGATCCTGAAATACTTTGGGTAGATTTTTTAATTCAAATTTTGCCCGGGCAGTGCCATTAGTCTACTCTTTTCGATTTCCAACTGCCAAGAGATTTTTTTATGTGCACAACAAATGTTTTCCCAGAACCCGCCCAGGGAATATTCAACAACAGCATGAGTTAAATTATCTTCACAGCACTCCGGACACATCCATAGGTGCTCAGATTCCCCTCTCAACATATTCATTAGCGTCGTGTGGTTAATAGTACCAGTCCTATGTTGGTTAACAAGACTTTGTTTGTGTCCAGTGTGCTTCTCATGCTTGGCTGTGCCGATCTTTACTCCCAATTCGCCTATTCTTAGCAGTGATGTGGACACGTTGCTTCCAAAATCCTCAGAACGTCCTATCTCTCTGAGGGCAATGACAATGTCTGCGTGATTCATGGGGCGGCGTAACCAGCCTGCCTCGACCAGCCGGATCATGCTCAAAGAATCGCTCAGCACACACACACACGCGGGGAATAGTCCTGTGATCCCAGCCACATGAAAGTCTGTGTCACCGCCATCACCTCCATCGTCATGCTGCTGGTGGTCACGGAGAAGGCACTGCTGGCTTCCTTAACTGTTCTGTCTGAAGAGGGAGCTGTAAATGCCCATGTCCTCGTTTAACAGACCCATCTGTGAAGATCACCACATCTGTCTCATCCTACTTGTCACTGATAAGCGCACATACTTCGGCACTGACAGCAGCTATATTCTGCTCCCGACAATTCCTATCGAGTGTCACGACACAGGAGAATGTGAAATTGGGCCCTTTAGACACATCTCACCTAGATGGATGTCTGTAAGGCTGCAAACCTGCATGATGTCATCCTCTGCCCTACCCAGCCATGATTTGCCCCCTTTTAAGCCTGTTGCCCTTTTTCTTGAAGAGCATGTGGTGCAAAGGGTGCTTCAGATCTGAGCTTATCTTGAGGTATGCACGAGCCCTCCAGATCTTAATCCTGTAGTTCATGGTAGGGAAGTCAAGAAGGTACCTAACTGATACACAAGAGGTGCCTCTAGTGCACCCTAGAATAATGCCCATTGCTTCATTTTGCATCTTTTCAAGTCTTTCAATCTGAGTATGGCTTGCAGTGAGGATGGCAAGAGCATATTCGATGGGAGAAGGTACAAGTCCCTGGAACAGAAGCAGAAGCAGTCTCTGCTCAGTGTTAGCCACAGGCAGGACCCCCACTGCTGACAGGCCTTTGCGTGCTTTTGTTATGATATGGTCAACATGTTCTTTGAAGGATAGGCTGCGATCAAATCTCACTGTCAGGAAGCGTATATCATGATACAGCAAACTGTACCATTAGTAGTGAAACTGTCCTGGCTCAGACAGAGAACTAACAGAAATGCCCAGTGTTGTCATGTTGGTTCTCAGCTCAACTCTATACCTAATCTCTGTAGAATTTCATCTGTGATTCATTTTCCTGTATGTTGCAGCGATGGTCAGCTAATGTCTGTGATTACTGGTGCCACCAGAACTGGAACTCTTGGCTTGCTGCTGAAGAAGGAGTGCTTATGGGAGTGTTCCAAATGCTGTGATGTCCATTCTTAATTCAACATTCAATATTGTCTGTAGTAACTGATGCACATCTCACTTTCCTCTGTTGGCCAACATGAACTACCTCCAAGGTAAGAATAATTACTGTCTGGTGAAAACTACATGAGCAAATGCATTATCTGATGTAGGAGAATCGACATAGATAAGTTTTAAAAAAGAAACAGACAGTACATAATTATGAAATTATAGTGTTAAACAAATAAAAAAAATAATATTATGCAGGTTGCTTTCTTCAAATTTGTGAACTATACTACTTAATATATTAACTAAATTCTATATTAATGTTTTTAAAGGATGTGTTATGCTCTCTGAAACCACTTCTTGTAGACAGTACAGAAAAAAATGACTACTTGTAACTGTGAAATGTGCTGTCTCCAAAAGGTTAGGAACAACACAGAAGGGAAACAGTATCACTAGAGTGAAGGCTGGAAGAAAACCATGCCTGAATTACTTGAACAGACAGAGAATAAAGCTGTCTGTTGGTCTAGTAAGAATTTAGCCGGACCAAACTGTAAATGAGACCTTGTACAGAAGAACATCGGGACAGGAGACAAAAGAATATCAAGGCAAAGATGGATAATGAGAGTTGAAATCCTGCAAAAAAAAAAAAAAATGTGTCAACAAATCCACCACTTAAGCCTGTAATGAAGCGAAACGTAGACTTGAAATGTACCTTGGTTTACACCAACTTTAACGTCTAGGGTTGACAACACAAACGCCGCTCAGCTTCATTGTGCAATCTGTCAGTTTATTCTCGTCCATTTATTTCACATGTTCAAACATTATTCACACTGTATCACTCGCGACATATTCGAACATTAAACATTTGCGCAACATAAAGACGACATCTTCAAATACTACAACCGTCTTCTCTGACTTCTGATGATCGACTGACCACGAGGCTAGCTCGGGCTTCGCCTCGCTTACTCAACGGCCACAAGTATCTCGTGCCGTAACTTGTAGCACGGACTTCCTGCTTGCCACAATGTACTCGTGGAGACCATGCAAAGCAGGGTCATCACACTCTCCCCCCTTTTTAACAAAATGACACTTTATGGAACATCAAGTGTCATTTTCATTTAACCAGATATAGTAAATCAATTTAATTGTATTACCACTATGGATTATGGTTCCTGATTATCCTCAATTACTGCCCTTAAAAAACTGCCTTCAATATTTACTGCCTGCTTCCCAGTACTGAGCTGGTGAAGAGTTTAAACCATCTTTACACCTATTGCATCTGTAGTATTGTCTAGTCACTATATCTAATCTATCGGGTTTAAAGTGAAATGATGATAGTGATGATGATGATGTCAGCTTTGAGATATTTACCACATAGAAAATTGGATTGAACCAATATTTCTACATCACCTTTCACAGGGTGTTAAACCCCAAGGACTCTTAGCCGATATGATAGTGGTAAGATATATTTATCATAGTGCTTCTAGTTTCCCAAAAGCCTCTATAACACCTTTTACAGGGTAATTACCCAACCCCAAGGAATCTACCACATTAAAAAAAATGCATGTTGAGATATTTTTTCATAGACCAAAGTCTCACCTTTCACAGAGTAATTACCCAACCCCAAGGAATCCAACATGAAAACAATGATAGTTGAGATATATTTGTTCATAGATCTTAGAGTTTCCTCCAAGTCTATAACACCTTTAACAGGGTACTTAACCCCAAGGAATCTCAGACACCTTTCCCCCTTTAGATGGACACAGATGAGTTCAACTCCTATACTCTGCTTGTGCTTTGATGTGTGCACTCTTTCTTTACCATCAGTCCATCTAGTCAGCATCAGTATAATTATAGCAGTTTATAATCTTGGGGGTCGTGGACCAATTTACCATGTCCCTGTGCTGTACACCTATGCTAAAACATTTCAAATTGAATTTTTTATCTAAGTCATTCTGTGGAAAAAGATTTCTATATGATCTATCGCTAAATCTTGATTTAATTCTTCTGTGCTGTTCCTGGGGAGATAATTTTTTTCTTTTTCTTTTTAAACTTTTGAACTACTAACTCTGTCATTACATGAATACTAAACTATTCCTAATGAACTACTAACTCTGTCATTACATGAATACTAAACTATTCCTAATGAACTACCAACTCTGTCATTACATGAATCCTAAAATAATCCTAATGAACTACTAACCTAAGTAAAATACATGTACACTATTAAAATACTACCCACAAATCTTTCATTCATCATTCATACCTGTTTTATTCTCTTTCATTCCCATTCATTCCAATAACTATCCTTGATCTTGATCCATCCCTGCAGGCTGTGTCTTGCTTGTACTCTGGCGCTTGCTTTCAAGGTTGTCATTCCTTCGTTTGCTCGACAGTCTGCTCTGCTCTGGGGTCTCTCTTAGTAAGACAGCTGGCAATCTTGCAAATATACCAACTAAAAATATAATTTTATAAGTTAACAATACTATTAACAGTGTTCAGTGACTGCATACACTGATATGCCACCTTTAAAATAATTAGTAATGGGATTAAACGGAAGGTGTTCAATACACACAGTATATGGCTGCTTTTTATAAATGAAATCAAGTGTTTATGCACTTTTTTTTAAAATACTTCATTAATTTGAAATTTACACAAACACTAGATAATTAACTTGATTAACTTTCACAATTAATATTTGTGTACACACGATACTGACATTTTTGTGGCTGTTGATTGTGCTTAAACTGTAGGAATGCTTCATTATTCTCGCATTCTTTATTTTATGATACGTTTGGTACTCGACGATCTTGATATTGTATAGATGCTCTTAAAGTGTCGCGTAAATTTGATGATTTTGAAATGTTTCAATGGTCGATTTTGAGGTATCTGGAGAAAAAACAATTTCGTGTTCCTTGATGGTGATTTTCAGGTTTGAATAATTCAGTGGCTGATATGTTTCTGTTCATTCCCTGTACAGTACAGGTTGGTGATTTCTTATTTTGGTTGAAATATGCCAATCTTACAGGTGAAGAATGGTAAAATATCAATTCTGGATGATTGTTCAGGTTTACTCTTGATCGTTAGGTTGAAGGTGGTTCTATGTAGCTTCCTGACTGATAATCTTGAACTTCATGCATGGTGATATGTTGTCTTGATGTTGATGTTCAGGATAATGGACCGTATAGTTTCATGTTCGTAAATAGTGATATTTCAGTTGATGGTACTTTTCCTTGAATCAGCTGTTATTTTTGTTGATGGAGATGACTTTGTTCCCAGACTCGTATGTCTTCATCAGAACAGTCTCTAATGTTGAAGTCTTTGTATCCCAGAATCACATCTGTCTCGATGTTGTCCGTTACCACTACTTTCAATGGTCTTGATATATAGGGCGACTTCAAATAAATATAAGCTGTCCAAAATCGCATAAAAAAATCTCTGTTTATACAGTAAACCATTTCTCCGCTATAATCTGATTTTTCTAAAAAATTTTCACGTACCAAAGTGATATTTGATTTTCTATTTAATTGCATTTGTGCTGGTTTCTTGTTTATCAAACATTTAGTTGACTTTTCCCAATATTTCTGACTTGTTGCTCTGTGGAATTGATCATAATCTATATATTTATTGTCCTCTAATAATGAAAATTCTTTATTCATGGCTTGTTTATCTATTAGTATTTCACAGTCTGCCTGTTTCATACTTTGCGTTTCCAATCCATTTTTTCCTTGATTGTGACTCTTGGTTGAATCAGATTTAGATTTCATTTCTAGAAAAGTTGGTGGTTGCTGATTAATTTCCATTATTTCTGAGTTTGACTTTTTCTCTGTTTCAGTGGCTGCTGTTTTTTTCGTTTCAACTTTCTTTCTTGTATTACTACTCTTGCTGGATTCTAGCTCTGCAATCACGATTTCGTTCTTAATTTTTTTAGTTCCTGGACATTTCAATTGGCTTTTTCCTATAAACATGATATGTGGAGCTGTAACTTTTCCTTGATTCTTTCTCCAGTAGCACAGTGAACAATCTAGAGTAGGAATACCTTCTGAATCCATTGTAACTGAATTAGTTTTTGCAAACAAGGATCTTTTCTTGTCTTTTAACATCTGTTTTCCAACACAGTGTTTTACAATATGTCCGAATGCCTTACAGAAATAACATTTTTTAAGGTTGTCATTTTGTTTATTTCGCCACTTTTTATTGACCAAGTCTTCAATATAACTTGAATATTTAGGATCTCTGTTGCAGATAGTTGCAGAACTGTGCTGGTACTTACAAAAAATGCACATCTTGATCTTCTGGTTACTTATCGATGTATCTTTCATTGTTGTCGCTGAAGATACTTGCGACAAAGTGTTCTTACTTTTTACCAACCTTTTAGATGCCATTCTGATAAATGCACAATCGATGCAAAAATGTCACCGTAGTAAGCAAACTGATCGTAACAGTAAATAAAATTGGTTCATAGTCTGCTAGTTTCAGTAAGAAACAATAATCGTCACAAACCTGATTTAATTTACAAACAAGATTTAAAATATTTCTGATATGTACCTTTGGTAAACATGAAACTTCCTGAATTCACAAAATTTAGTGATCCGGTGTTTGGCCGGGCGTAGATGACACACCGGTTTTCATTGGTCGGTAGCTGACCCGTCGGCGCTTGCTGTGTTAATAAGCTCTGCTCGGGTAAAGACGATGTAAATGTTTATCTTACCTTGGAAGAACCAAAAATTTTTTCCTATGCTTATGGTCCGCGTGGTTTCGAATTTCCTTCGGACAAGCACCCCACTTGTAATGAATTAATGCTTCACTTGGAATGATTCTGATTCAACTTAGAATGAATCGTGGTCTGCTTGAACTGAACCTTGACGTAGACTTGACATGTACCTTGATTTACACCAACTTTAACGTCTAGGGTTGACAACACAAACGCCGCTCAGCTTCATTGTGCAATCTGTCAGTTTATTCTCGTCCATTTATTTCACATGTTCAAACATTATTCACACTGTATCACTCGCGACATATTCGAACATTAAACATTTGCGCAACATAAAGACGACATCTTCAAATACTACAACCGTCTTCTCTGACTTCTGATGATCGACTGACCACGAGGCTAGCTCGGGCTTCGCCTCGCTTACTCCAACGGCCACAAGTATCTCGTGCCGTAACTTGTAGCACGGACTTCCTGCTTGCCACAATGTACTCGTGGAGACCATGCAAAGCAGGGTCATCACAAGCCACTTAAAACATGGTAAACAAAAAAAAAACAAAAAAACAATGACACTGAGCTGCAATCAACTAATAGTGTAATGATAGCAGCTCCCATCATAGTACAGGGCATCTCAGATTTGCTAAATTTATTTCTTTTACAGTCAATTAGAATGTTTTGCTGCTATTTTTTTTTGTACAAAATGACTAACTACACAAAATCTAGAAATTATGCTATTTATTGTAAACAGGCATCATTTCAAATCCAATGAAATATTCTAAATGTTGTGACCAGGTAAAAAAAATTAGCAAAGGAATATTATGACTAGAAAATGATTTGCAGGTGTAGGTCTTACCCAAGTTGACAGCTTTCAGAAAAGTGTAAAAGTAGTTTTCTGCATCAAGGTTTTCATATGGTCTGCTGGAACAGTGGTACTTAATGTAGGGAAAACAGCCAGTTCTGAGAACATGGTAGTTTTTGCCATCAACCTAAACAAAAAGAAACAAATAATTATTGTCAAGACTACTCAACTTTTGTGTGGTGAGAGAATTTAATATTGTTAAACCAAATCACAATTTGCACACCTTGCAATAAAACAGTGGGAATCAATATTCAGTTAGTCTTCATCTAAATATTTTTTCTATTTTACTCCACCACCGCCCACTTAAATAAAAAAAAATCAATCTCAAAGATAAAGTTGACGCTTTATAGACAGATGGTAGAGGTTATTATTTATGTGTTTTTTAAATTGCAGGTTCCCCTGAAAGTGTCTCCACCTTGCCGTGGTTGGGAATCTTGTGCTTCTTAATGACCCTAAGAGCTATGCCAACGGTAGCAAAGCCTTCCAAGCCAAACAGGTCAAAGAAAGAAAGACACTCTGATCTTCCAGATTGGGAGTTGAAGCATGGGGATGATAGACACCTTTGTAAAACTTCATTTTGTCACAAAACAGATACCTAAGCATTGATTTCAGATACATTTAAAGACAATACTGGAACATTAAAGGATTGTGTAGATATGGAACATGGAATGTATGAACCATTTAAAGAGCTGAAGCAGCTGAAAAATTGAACCATGAGTTATTGGATTTCAGAATGGATATAACATTACTCAAGAAATAAGGTGGTTAGGTCAAGGTACCATGGAAGAAAAACAGAATGAACATAATATACGGAGGAAACATGCAAGACAGACATGAACCGGGAACAGGATTTGCTGTCAAAAAAAAGTTGTGGGAAATTTTACAAAAGCTGTCACAGAAAAACACTGACCAAACACGGGTGGATATTAAGAATATAATTCAAACCACTGTCTTGGTTTTTCAACCACAAACAGATAGGAAAAATAGCTTGATAAAAAATGTAAAGAAGCATGGTTTTTTTTTTTAAATTTACTAAGAAAAGATATGCCAGGTACATGTGGCCAAATAATATAGGAACATACTTAATAACGAAAAATATAGAACAGATTGTAAAGAAGTTATAAAAGTGGTTGGGCAGCAAAACTGAAACTAGAATAACAATATTGTCTAGAATGTGCAAGCTAACTATCGAAACAATGAATCCCGAAAGTTTTTTTTTGTTTTTTTTTACAGAACTGAAGGCTATAAAATGAGGGCATCAACACAACACAGCATTCTTCTTCTTCTGCCTTGTATCTCCCAATGGAGCATAGGCCCTTAACCAACTCATGCTGTCGCTCTATTCTTTGCTACTGCATGCAGCTCACCCCATGTCCTTCCCATCTTTTTAACTTACTCTCTAGCACCCTTATCAGTGTTTTTATTTTGTTTAGGTCTGCCTTTATTTCTATGCCCCTGTGGGTTCCAGATCAAAGGCATTTTAGTTATATTGTTCTCAAGTTCTATCCAATGCCAGCGTCTTTTCTTCACCTCTGGATCCACTGACAATTAGCAATTTCCCCTTGATCCACTGGAACCTTTTTAGTTATCTCCCAAAGCTCATTGTTAGTGATTCTATAATATCACATCATCATCATCAGGTGCCTTGCCGACTGGCGTGGGCAATCATGCCTCTCGATAATCTGCGATCTCCTGCAGCATGTATCAGTTCGTGTGCCGACACACCTCCATGCTATGCAACCATACTGTCAAGCATCTTCTCTCATTGTCTTCTTCTATCCCTCCTTCCACAGATCTTTCCAGTGGTCACAACATGTTCTATTTTCCCTCTTCTCATAACATGGCTGAAAAATGACAACTGTCTCCTTCTGATGTCTGTGTCACATAATTCCTTCTATTCTGCGCAGGCACCAGTTAATGAATGTTTGTAGTTTATTAGCAACTGTTTTAGTTGGTATCAACACAGCATACATGGTTCAAAAGATCCCAATGGCAATATGATAAATAATAATGAGGAAAAATTTAACAGGTGTAAGGAATACTTTGCTGAATCGTTACAATGTGTAACTCCACTAAGTACTTATCCATAGGAAGAGACACTAATATGTTAACCAAATGCTGAAGAACCTAATTTTGTACGAAGTACTGTACTGTATGTCATAAAAATAATAAGGCAACTGGTGTTGATGGAATTGCTGCTGAACGTATAAAAAAAGGTGGTCATGCGTTATATTTAATCAAAGATAAATTAATTTATAAAACTAATTATCAATCAAGATAAGACAATATGTGGTAACAGCAAAATAGAAAAAGGATAACTCCAGCAACATACAAATCAATAATATGAAAATCAAACTAACAGAAACATACAAATATTCTGATGCAGACTCGAAATACAACCAAGAATATAGTTTTAAAAGAAGGTATACTATGCACTATAGTATTCGCTAAAATCAAAATCTCTGTCTTGTAACACAAAGATCAAAACATACAAAGTGCTGATAAGACCAGTTTTTTTTTATACAGCTCTGAAACTCAAAGCACAACTAAAAGAGATGAAGCCTTATAACTTATTTTTGAAAACAGTCTTATGATGAATCTCTCGACCATCAAAGATGCAGACAGCAGGAAATGGAGAGTGAGAAGCAGCAACAAAGTTCATAATCTGCTTAAATCACCACTGATCGCTGGCATCATGAGGGTCAATAGGCCTATATGGCTGTGACATATTAAGACAATGTCAGATGACAGAGAGGCTGTAAACAAGGAATCTGAATGGTCGCAGTCCACAAGGCAGACAAAGAAGATTGTGAAGGGATAACATCCAGACAGACCTAGAGATACTTAGTGTCACCAAGTGGAAAAATAATTCAAACCAGAGAGACGAACGGAAGCAGGTGATATCTGTAGCAAAAAACCTCAAGGGCTTTGAATGCTGAAGAAGAAGAGGTATCTGTGAGACTATCATTTTATCATAACTACTCAAATCTAATTATTTATAATTACTGAAGGTTTGAGTAGCAGGTCAACCTAAAAAATAGGTACCAGGCAAAGTCCTGGAAAGTAAAGGTAGCTGGCAGGATGTTAACCACATCCCCCATCGAGTGCTGACTGGTCAGTAAAAAATTAGGTCTAGCACTACACACCTAATATGCTTGACAGTGTGGAAAAGAGATCTTAATGTTATATTATCACAGTCAACCTCACTGCACACTGGGCATTCCAATGAGTGCTCAATCCTCCACTGCAGCAGCCACTCCAAGGTACTTATACTTATTGTTTCCATGAGAGGTTGGTTATAATGTCTCCTATCTTGGACTCGAAGGTGGCATAGATGTGCTTCACCATGCTTCACTCCCATGTCAGGCAATTGTGTTGGTGTCATAGATTCGTCATTATCCACTATCCCAGTCCATACAGCGTTGATGACATCTGCTCTGTCCATGCTTCTTCTCACATGCGCTGGTACATTGGTTGCCAATTGGCAATCATGACCAGGTGTGTAGATCCAGGTGAGGCAGTTTAAATGCGATTTTTGATGCCTCATCCCATTCAGAGCTTATACAGCCTGTTGCTATCATCTGAAGCATGTTCACAGAGTCTGATTCAATTAGTCTGTGTGGATGTTTGCTCTGCTGCCCATGCTATCTTTATGGTCATGCTTGACGCGGCTGCTTGATAAGCGCCCCTGTCCTCTTGTACTGTTTTCTCCATGCTTTGTGCTGTGTATGCCCATGTTGACCGGACTTCATGGATCCATCTATGTAGATGACCGAACATGGAAAGAGTTCTTTACTTTACCTATGGGAATGAGGTGCTAGAATGTCCCATATATGAATACAGTATTAGCCCACTGCATAATCTGGCGATCTGACTGCCTCTAGCATAATTAAATGGGGTAGCCAGCCCTCTTCTTTCAAAGAGTTAGCTGATAAAACTCGAAAGCATACAGAATGATGTCATGTGGGTAATTCTGGGATGGACAAGATATACTCCGGTAGTATGTTTGCGATACATACTTGCACTGCCTACAATTGCAGATAGGCTTAAGGTCCTGCAGAAAAAGTCATATTTCAGAGTAGCTGCAGACAAGAAGCATATCCTGCATGAAGCCCTGTATAGAGCTAAGGGTCACAGACTGAAAAGAGGAAGGTCTTGGATGGCGCAAGCTGAAGACACATTCAGACATGTGTGCAGGCTTGATAATTTTAAGCGAGGGGAGGATTGAGTCAAGGTGTCCGAACAAGTTTCAGACTTGTGTAAGGTTCTAATCACGTTAGGTCCTGAGTGCAGAGACCGGCCAGCTGGTGCTGCAGAATCAGAAGTTCAACAAATGATTCATGACAATTCCCACCCAAGTGATGTGACTAGCGATGGCTCTGTGTTGAGGGGCAGATGAAGTGCATGGGGTTTCATAGCGAAGGTGAATAGAATCGCCCAGTGCAGCAAAGCATTGCATATGATATCATAACGTCAAGTTTGAGAATGGAGGTGGAGGCAGTCTCTGCTGGGCTCCACTGGCTTGAGAATCAGCTGTGATTATAACTGACTCACAAAGTATGGTGAGAAAGGTGAAAATAGGCATGCTTTGTGCAGAGAGGCAAGCATCACTTTACAGGTCCCGGGTAGTTAGTATCCTTTGGATATTTTCTCCAGGTCATGCCAGTGTGTTGGGAAATGAGAAGGCAGATAGACTGGCTGGCTCTGCACCACTTGGTGGTGAACTGATGTATGACAAGTTAGATATTATGAGGGCCCTTTGTGAGCGAGTGAACAATGCGGAAACCCATATAGATCATTACGGTCTAAGGAGAATGATGCTGCGAGGAATTACCAGGGGATCTGGCCGACGCTCAACACTCAGTGGAAGGATGAGATGGATATACAATCAGATGGTTACTGGTACCATCAGAATTTGAACTCTTCGCTTTGCTGCTGAAGGTTGGGACTGAACACTTATGAGAGTGTCCCGAGTGCTGTGATGTCGATTTTTAATTCAACATTCTTTCAAAATAAATATTCAAAATAATCTAGTAAATAATTAGCAATTATTGGTTGTTGTTTTTTTTAAATTGTAAAACAACCTAAAATAAGTAGCAAGAAATGCGAGAAGTATAGGTGGCCTGCATCCCCCATTTATGTGCTGACTGGTCTATTAAAGGATGAGGCTAGTATTATATGTCTCCAATTCTGGAAAGGAATCCTTTTTTTCTTTTCAAAACAAAACTGAGTTGAGCAAAACCAAATCAGTTGTAAAAGAGCAATGCATTAATGATTTCTAAGGATTTCTATATCCCATAATTCTAGTGAAAGAAAGACGTGTTCTGCGCTGAAGCAACTTTTTAACGATTTTTTTATGTCTTAATTTTCATCATCAGGGACTGCTGCCCAAAAAACTGACAAAGGCCACCTTTCGAATGTAAATCCAACAGGTTCAAAACTCATAAATCCTATTCAGTGATATAAAGAGCTAGCTATATTAGGTAACCCCATGGTTACATAGTAACCTGCTGTTCTATGGGTTGAGTCAACATTTGTTCATGGTCAACACCTCTTACTCTGTGCAATTTGCAGGCATTTCAGTTCACAAGTGACAGTCAATTCTTTTTCTTCTTAGAGTCAATGCTGTGTGGCGTTGGTAGTCATGTCTATCTAAAATCTTCTGTCTCTGTACTTTCAATCAACTCTGACACACATGATCTTCCATGCCATGATGTCAAACTATCCAGCATCTGTTCTCTCAGTCTTCCTCTGCCTCTCCTCCCCTCCAACTTTCCTACTGACATGATGTACTCATTTTCTTCTTCTCATCACATGACCAAACATTGTCTTTTTCTGATTTTGGTAATCAGTTCTCTTCGTGAGTCAGTTTCTTTCAAGTCATCTTCATTACTCTTTTTATCTGTCCAGGGTATTCTCACCATTTGTCTATAAAACCAGCGTCTGAAAAAGTTTTCACTAATTTACTAACTGTCTATGATTCACATCTGTACATTAATACAGGATTTATAAGGCTTTTAAGAATTCTCTTTCTCGTCTTAACTGACAAAGAAAGACTATATTCAACAAAAATATTCGACAGTTAAATTCCTTAAAACAACTTCCATCTGATGTTATTAGGGAACCCAAGTATTTGAACATATCAACTCTTGAGGTTTGTCCCATTTACTTTGATGTTGCATTATGGATGGGTCAGTTTGCTTTGTAATTAACATTACTTCTGTTTTTCTGCTATTCAAACTAAGACCCTTGTTTTCACTTTTCGTTACAACTATATCCATTATTTCTCACAGTTGTTTCATTTTCAGGGATCAAAACTATATTTTCAGCATATCGCAGGTTGTTAACAATATGCCTACCAACCGCTATTCCTGGCATACCATCTATAGATCTAATTATTATTTCACTGTACAAACTAAATAAATCAGGTGATAGTACACATCTCTGTCTAACGCCTTGTTTTATGTTTTCAAAAATTCCAACTTGATTGTCAATCCTTATGGCTGCTTCTTGTTGCCAGTATAAGTTTTTTTTTTTTTTTTTATTCTCAGATCTTTACCATCAATGTTTAAAGTTTCCAAAATTCTAATAATTTCTTCATGTTTCACTTAATCAAATGCTTTAGTGTAATCAATAAAGCACAAATACAGATCTCTGTTCATGTCAATCATTCTTTCTGAAAGTGTTCTCAAGATAACTATGGCCTTGTTTGTGCCTTTACCTTCAATAAAACCACACTGCTCTTCTTTAATTTCTGGTTTTAATTTTGCACCTTATTCTTCTCATGATAATTATCATTAATATTTTAGTTGTATGACTCAAACTACCTGTTTGATGTTCTCCACATTCCACTGCACCAGGTGTTTTCATTAAAAGTATGAAAGTTTTCCTCAGTTCTCTCGTCACTTCTTCTCTCGCTCTGGGATGTTAATTGTGTTCTGTTACCCTGAGATCTAAGGGATCTAGTTCCATTTTTATTCTTGTTTCAGTGCTTCCCTGGTGCAGTTGTTGCAGTTCTTGGGTCCAGGTTTCATTGTTTTACCTTTGACCTCAAGGGGTTGATTTTTTGTGCTGTTTCAAGTATGAAACTGGTAAGAGTTGTGCTTTTTCTAAACTCATTAGCTCCTATAGCTTCTTTTCAGTTAAGTTTTTTTAGAGGTCCCAGTCTGCTTTCTTGTAGTTTCAGCTGGCTATCTTCTTCCTGTTTTCTAGAGGCTTGACCTCTCCTATCACGACGGCGATTGGTTTTTGATCACTTTCTCCCAGCTGTTTCGTCACTTCTCTTGTCTGCCCTTTGTCAGATGTTTTCTGTAGCCATAGCTAGGTGTACATTGTGTTCACCACTGTTAGAGTAGAAAGTTGGTGCAGAGTCAGGTTCACTGATTAGTATCAGAAGGTTTTCTACCATCCATTCCTCGACCTCTTCTCCTCTTGTGTCTACAGAAGCATTGCCCCAACAAGGAGAGTGACTATTAAAGTCACAGAGAATTAGGTGGCTCTTATCAGCTACTGGGATGTCCTCTAGCTCTAATTTCTTGTTGTTGGGATAGTAAAAGTTAGTAACGTATAGAGGCTCCGAAAGGATATGTAGCTTTACAGTCAGATGTTCAGACTCACTGATGCTTCTGGAAGTTTCTGTAGCTGCAATAGTATTTTTAATTAGTGTAATGATGTCTCTTTTTTGCCATTTCTGTCAAGTCAATATGTTCTATAGCCTCTGACAGAAAGCAAGAGCCTGTATGTAAATGGTTTCCTGAATGTAGACAACATCAATATTTTTGTTCATAGATGAATCGTTGCAATTGGAGCTTTTTCATCATGACTGCTTCTGCATTCCATTGCATTATCTTTAAAGTTTTGGTATTATTTTGGCCAGACACATTACTCTGCTTCATCCTGGTCTGCCGATGTGCAGAGTTACCATCAGTAGTTTGGGGTGGATCCCTTCGGGGCTCGGAATCCGGTGCTGTTAATGTCTGGCAGTAGTCCACAGGAACAGCCGCATAATGGTATAGGTAACTAAGCATACTCATTAACCCTAGATTGTGTTGTCAGTTTCCATCTTCAGGTGCCCATGCTATTCATGCCGACATATCCATCTACGGTGATGAGAGTTATGAAGAATCCCTATGTGTGTCCTGATTCATCCAAAAACTGCCTGCCAAAAACCAGAAGTTGTGGGAGTTTCCCTTCTCCACCCTTGACTATCCAGGGTGGGCTCCCTGGATGTTAAATTGGTGGGGATCGGGACATGTCCACTTGTCGGTGGGTCCATCATCAGCCGCAACTCACAGGGTTTCTGTCTGGCTTACCTCAGCCATAGCCTGGTATTTTACCCCTTCAGGCATTGGGCTGACTTGACTGGCAGAGGCTATGACTTGCGCGCAGGCATTTCCAATTTTTTAGGGGAAACCTGCACATAGCAATCTTTGCTACCCTTAACAGTGTCTGAACTGACTGTTTATAAGTATTTAACCAATCTGGTTGCAAAAATTATTTCTAGGGCTTTTCCAAGTCCACATGCGTCTAGGATGTTGTTTAAAGTGAGTATTTCTAATAACCATTTTATGTGTCCTAGCCCGTTCAACCAGTTCTTCTGCTCTCTCATGTCTCTCCATATGACCATATCCACCTGTAATGTCTTCATTCTTTCCTGCCCAACCTTTTCATTAAAGTCATCTAGCGCTACAGTTGTTTCTCTTGTTTTACACTGTGCTAAGGCTATGTTCAGTTTGTATATAAAAATCATTGCTTTCTTCCTCCAAACTGTCTGCCGTTGGTGCATGGACCTCTCAATCCTTATCATGACGATAAACTGAGGTGGTCATGGTTCACCATCTCTCATGATCATCAGAATCAAGGATCATGTATTTGTTATTGCCCCGCCTTTACCCTGTGGCCAAGCCATCAAGGTATTTATATGTATGTTGTTTCCTGTTTCACCAAGTCTGCAATTTTTCTACAAATTGTGGATTAATTTTCCCCCCAATTTGTCCAAAACATCTTGACTGTCTATAATTATGATGCGTTTGCAAATCTAAATATCTGGACTGACAATAGCAGGATTTAATTTTACTATGAAGTGGTAATGATTTGACTTCCTGCTGCACTCTGTGTAAACAATGGACAATCATATATCTTGCTCTCAGAGATAATAGGAAATGGCATAAATTTGTGAATGAATAATGGCAGCCATAAATATCTCCTATTGCTGAAAACTCATACATTTTCTATTTAACTCATTTTATTTTGAATTTCCCAGTTACAATGGACTCATATCTTCCAGTAGCCTGGAAAGCAGTGCTAGTCAAAGTTTATTCAGGGTAAAAAATTTTGAAATTGGGAATTGTAACAGGCCAGAGGACCCAGGCCCCAGCACAAAAAGATCAGTAATACAACACAGGTGACAATGATCCCCTGGCTACTTGCTAGGCCAGATTCGGCCCATAGGCCATCAATTGAAAAGCCCTGCTGTAAAGAGTTTCTTCTTCTTTCTTCGCTTGAAATAAGTTGTCTTTATCTGCACTGCTGTCTCTCGCATACATTTAACTGCTGTTTTCAGATAAACAAACAAACATTGCTTTATATATATATTAGCATCATTATTCCATAATATTTTCTATCTCTTTGGTCTAACTGTAGTAATAACAGCCTCTAATTTTGAAGACTGGGTCTTCACTGAGATGGGTTTTTTGTTAAATTTTTTTATACAATTTATATGTATTTGTATCTAATTTTAAATAGTTTCTCAAACTAGTTTTTTACTTTTTTTTTTTAACCCTCTCCACATTCCAATGCATTATTCTGAAAGCTTTCTTGGTTTGGCCAGATGTTCTATTCTGTCCCCTGGCTCCAAGGACATCTGAGAAGGACTTTCGGTCTTTTAGGTTGAGCCCCTTTGAAGCAAGACCCAGTACTGCACCTGCCTGAAAGTCTATCATAGGCAAAAGCACCATGCTGTTTTGCTGATTTAGATATATTTCCACTGCATCAGCACATGGAATTTTAATTGCTGTCGCGTGTCTCCTGGCTGGTTGCCTCTGATTACAGCACCTTGTTTTTCTGGGGTAGGCTATGATCATACTTGAGGAGCATTCTGGTGTTACAGCATCAGATACTCGCTGTCACCCCCTTCCCTTTTGGTTTAAAACAGTTCCACCACAAGAAGACTGGGATCTGGGCTTTGACTGTCAGAGGTGATCAATGAACATGCATTAGGTGTATTCGGTGAAGACAGACTTCATCTTATATTGCCTCCCCCCGGCTTTACAGTGGCAGCAATTTGTAAAGGGTTTAATTCCTTTGTTTTTTTTTCTTTAATTACTGCCACAGTAAGAATAAATCTATTTAAAGTATGAGAGAAGTAATAAGTAAGTCACAAATGGTTATGGGATGGCAGGGAAAATGTAGTTAGTGGTTTCTAAAGGTGTCATTAGGCAACACTCAAGATCCAACTTCATGTCTCCGTTTGTTAGGTGGCGCTAGGTGTTTCATGCGCATTCACAACACAGAAACAAAATGGCGACTGTGCTTAGTAACCTATGGAGTGTACCCTCAAAGAACAAAGTGCTATTGTGCTGCATTTTTTTAATGGGGTGGGGGGGGGGGGGGGCAAAGGGCTGTTTGCAAAGGACATCCATAAGGAAATGCTTCCTGTTTATGCTGACAAATGTTTATCCCTTAAAGTGGTCCAATGAAAACCTACCTTGACGGGAGACATTTCGCGAATGACACAGAAGTGCATCAATGTTGGTGGAAATTATGTTGAAAAAAAAGGGACAGTGTTGGTGTAAAAATAAACAGTTTTTATTTCAAGTTGTCATTGTCTTTAGTGGGTTTTTTTTTTTTAATAACCATCTGTGACTTACTTATTTTCCCGGCTCTTCTCCGAACTTCTACCCCGGCCATACAAATACCCTAATAGGGCCTCAGTCGAGTGTACAAATGTGGACTTCCTGCGACGAACACATCGCGGCAAAACTAGTACTGCTTAACAATTTCAAGAGTAGCAACACTGCAGACGATAGTAGCAGACGATAATAGTAACTGTTGACAATTTTGAGCATTTCTGCAAAACGATACTAGCAACCATTGACAATTTCGAGACACGTAACATTACAGACGATAATATGGAGATGCCGGGAAGACCACGCGCTCCGACGCACGTTAGCAATAGTGTTCTTCCGATTAAACTCACTGCTGAGCGTATCCTGCGCACGGCATGGATGGGGATCTAAATTAGATGCCTGGGACTCAGGAGCAAATAAATTGGAGAAAAATGCAGGAGATGCGGTAGCTGCTGCCCGTGAGTCCCAGGCATCTAGTTTAGTCCCCAATCCGTGCAGCTACGTGCAGCGCTGGGATACTGTTGGCGGTGTGGCATAGTCGCAGAAACAGGTCCGCAATTAACATATCGCTGAGACCCTGTTAGAGCATTTGTTTCGTTATTCCGATCCTAGTTTTTTGCGATTTGTTCCTCGGCAAGAAGTCAGACAAGTCCGCATTTTGTATAGGACTGAGGCCCTGTTAGGGAATTTGTTTGGCCGCCATAATGCCGCTGTAGATGTTCGGAGGAGAGCCATATGTCCTCGTAAACAACAAATTATTAGGGATAAAATAAAAATGGTACAAATGGATGGATTAGACAAAGTTATACCTCCCAGTTAAAATGTGAGAGTCCAAACTGGTCATTAACTACACGGTGATAATAAACACAAAAAGATGTCCAGTGAGGCAGATTCCGTTGACGCAGGTGACAAGTAAGCACCTCAGAGGCCAATGGCTTGTGTCTGGACACTACTTTCAAAATTAGGTTTCGACTACGACTAGTCCATGAAATATAATTAAAACATTTGTCAATACATAAAATTTTCTTTATATGCAGCCCTAACATCAGTTTATTACTTTCCAAATTTAAAAAAAAAAAGTACTGAGCGACATTAAACTGTAATAATAAATTATAATCCAAGACTGAATCTTAGCAATAAACTGCTGTTATTGAATGTGATGTTTTGCTCCAGGAAGGGCGAGTGCTCTTTCTTGACTATGAAACAGTGTTGCCACTTTTCTTTGACAAAAAACATCCAGAACGGAGTCTAAAAATATTTAAAAACCACAAAATTAGTGTGGGGAAACATCTAGAAAAAACATCCAAATGGAAAGAGTCACAAATTACATAGGTATTGATATGACTTACCCTATAGAATCATGTCCTCATCTTTACTGATATCTGCCTCACAAGATCAACAAGATAAACTTAGCTTGGATGACAAGGTTGAAGCTTCAGATCCAAAATGACTCTGGTATCTCACAATCAGGGAGCTGATAAGTTGAACAGCATTTTCATACTCTCATCAGGCCAAATTTTATTGTCAAGAAAGCATTTAAAAGGTTAAGTTTCATCCTATTTTCTTAGGTTTGATTTAAAATAATTTATAGCACTGAAAACTCCTTCTACGCCAGCATTTGAGTGGGGTAGTATCATGGCAGACATGGCACATTCAAAGAGCTTACATAATGGACTGCTTGATGAGGCATCTCTAAATTGTCTTAATTCCAAAACGTTTCAGTTTCTGTTTTGTTTGTCCATTCAGCTAAGTTTATTTTGGTCAACTAATATTCTGCTTTCGCGACACTATTATCAGTAGCCCCTAAAAATGTCATAACTTTACAATATTTAGGTATAACCTTTACTGGCTGAAGTATGTTGCTCACAGAAAAGAGTGAAATATTTTTCAATACATCTAGATCTTTAGGAAGTCTCTGCTTCAGTTGCTTGAATAATGAGATAAGGAAATCTTCACAGCGTTTTCTTAAGTTGTTATCTTCATTTTCTGTTAACAGTCCTTTTGTTTTTTAAACATCAATTTTTTATTAAATTTGATATCCAAGGTATGGCTTAGGAGCCAAATAGCTCTTTATAGTGCAAGTGAGCAAATCAGCTTTAGAAATTGGCAACACCAGTCTTTTACCAACTGATTGAAATAGAAAAGTGAGATCATTAAGTAATTTAACTGTATCCACATGTTTAGATTCGAACAGTTTAGTAACTGTTTGCACTTCAATTAGAATAGGTTGTAAAAAGAGAAGGAATGCCAAATTATTTTCCTCACTGTACATTCCATATAGTATTTAAGCTGTGTAGCACTTTTCAGAAGGAGACAGTCATCATTTTTCGGCCATGTTATGAGAAGAGGGAAAATAGAACATGTTGTGACCACTGGAAAGATCTGTGGAAGGAGGGATAGAGGAAGACAACGAGAGAAGATGCTTGACAGTCTTGTTGCATGGCATGGAGGTGTGTCGGCACACGAACTGATACATGCTGCAGGAGATCGCGGATTATGGAGAGGCATGATCGCTCACGCCAGTCGGCAAGGCACCTGATGATGATGATGAGCACTTTTCATTTGTCTTGTTATTTCAAAGTGTGTCTTCAACTAGAACCATTGTTTCACAATTCTTTCAACAGCTGGTTGAATTGATAACCATCTAGTTTTGCAGTCTGACAGAGTTTATAGTGGTGTGGAACAATCATTCAAGGCTGTATATAATGTATTGTATTGCTGTTGCCTGACAAATGATTTGGAAAACCAGTTATGTGATAATGCTAGCTGAGATAGCTTCCTTCAACTTGGCATAAACGCCACTGTTGATACTAATCATCACCGAGGCATTATCGGTACCAGTTACAGCCAAATTCTTTGTCTGTTTGCTGATTAAAAGTTTCTTCAGTTTCTGAACTATACTTTCTGCATCACACTTTTCCAATTGAACTAGTCCAAGATATGTAGAAACTACTTTGTATTGTTGTTGTAAAATATAATACACACACCAAGCACTTTCAGTACAGAAATATTATTTGATTCGTCTAATAATAAACTGGTTGCCTCTGATTACAGCACCTTGTTTTTCTGGGGTAGGCTATGATCATACTTGAGGAGCATTCTGGTGTTACAGCATCAGATACTCGCTGTCACCCCCTTCCCTTTTGGTTTAAAACAGTTCCACCACAAGAAGACTGGGATCTGGGCTTTGACTGTCAGAGGTGATCAATGAACATGCATTAGGTGTATTCGGTGAAGACAGACTTCATCTTATATTGCCTCCCCCCGGCTTTACAGTGGCAGCAATTTGTAAAGGGTTTAATTCTCTTTGTTTTTTTTTTCTTTAATTACTGTCACAGTAAGAATAAATCTATTTAAAGTATGAGAGAAGTAATAAGTAAGTCACAAATGGTTACAAATTGTCTTAATTCCAAAACGTTTCAGTTTCTGTTTTGTTTGTCCATTCAGCTAAGTTTATTTTGGTCAACTAATATTCTGCTTTCGCGACACTATTATCAGTAGCCCCTAAAAATGTCATAACTTTACAATATTTAGGTATAACCTTTACTGGCTGAAGTATGTTGCTCACAGAAAAGAGTGAAATATTTTTCAATACATCTAGATCTTTAGGAAGTCTCTGCTTCAGTTGCTTGAATAATGAGATAAGGAAATCTTCACAGCGTTTTCTTAAGTTGTTATCTTCATTTTCTGTTAACAGTCCTTTTGTTTTTTAAACATCAATTTTTTATTAAATTTGATATCCAAGGTATGGCTTAGGAGCCAAATAGCTCTTTATAGTGCAAGTGAGCAAATCAGCTTTAGAAATTGGCAACACCAGTCTTTTACCAACTGATTGAAATAGAAAAGTGAGATCATTAAGTAATTTAACTGTATCCACATGTTTAGATTCGAACAGTTTAGTAACTGTTTGCACTTCAATTAGAATAGGTTGTAAAAAGAGAAGGAATGCCAAATTATTTTCCTCACTGTACATTCCATATAGTATTTAAGCTGTGTAGCACTTTTCAGAAGGAGACAGTCATCATTTTTCGGCCATGTTATGAGAAGAGGGAAAATAGAACATGTTGTGACCACTGGAAAGATCTGTGGAAGGAGGGATAGAGGAAGACAACGAGAGAAGATGCTTGACAGTCTTGTTGCATGGCATGGAGGTGTGTCGGCACACGAACTGATACATGCTGCAGGAGATCGCGGATTATGGAGAGGCATGATCGCTCACGCCAGTCGGCAAGGCACCTGATGATGATGATGAGCACTTTTCATTTGTCTTGTTATTTCAAAGTGTGTCTTCAACTAGAACCATTGTTTCACAATTCTTTCAACAGCTGGTTGAATTGATAACCATCTAGTTTTGCAGTCTGACAGAGTTTATAGTGGTGTGGAACAATCATTCAAGGCTGTATATAATGTATTGTATTGCTGTTGCCTGACAAATGATTTGGAAAACCAGTTATGTGATAATGCTAGCTGAGATAGCTTCCTTCAACTTGGCATAAACGCCACTGTTGATACTAATCATCACCGAGGCATTATCGGTACCAGTTACAGCCAAATTCTTTGTCTGTTTGCTGATTAAAAGTTTCTTCAGTTTCTGAACTATACTTTCTGCATCACACTTTTCCAATTGAACTAGTCCAAGATATGTAGAAACTACTTTGTATTGTTGTTGTAAAATATAATACACACACCAAGCACTTTCAGTACAGAAATATTATTTGATTCGTCTAATAATAAACTATATTTATTTGTAGAAATATCATTGATTAAATCTTTTGGCACTCTTCCGAATACCGGTCCCAAATTATTCACTGCCGAAAAACATCCCTCAGGAGGTTATGTAGTAAAACTGTTTAGGCCATCATGATCAGTGTCCACTTGTGCCGTTATTGCTCGCTGGATATCAATGTTTAGACGTTAAGTTAAGCGCTGTGGGGAGGAATCGTTTTCGATCCATTGAAGCGACGTGGAAAAGAATAGATTTAGATCCATTTTTTAAGCGGCTTGGGGAGGAATAGAGTTCGATCCATTGAAGCGACGTGAATGATTTTTTATCCATTGTTTACATTACCCATTACTGCCCTTGCGGGGTCCAGGGCCACATGTTTTAGGGGAAAGAAAAAATAGATCCACTGCCACATAAAAGTTGTAAAAGGCGACTAATAAGGACTGCTGAAATCGGATGCTTTGGGGCAAAGGGCGCAGATATCGCAGCCTAGCTGTAAACCACAACACAACGTGAGAACCATTCTTTCAAGGGCGAACGAAAAGAACGAAGTTTACCTACCCGTGACATTATCATTGAGCATCTCGCCGCCGCTATCGCAGCCTAGCTGTGAACCACAAGAACAAGAGAAAGGCGCATATTTCGCAGCCTAGCTGTAAACCACAACACAACGTGCCAACCGCCCTGTTAAGGGTTAAAAAATGACCTCTTGAGGCCCTGAATAGGATTTTTTAACGGTGAATAATTTGGGACCGGTATTCGGAAGAGTGCCAATCTTTTTCAAAGTGAGAAAATAAAGTAGTTCTTATAATATGTGTCCACTTGCTGCGAAGCCATTTTCACATCATCCATAACTTTACTGTCAGAAATAGTATTTTTAAACAAATCAATAAAATGGTCACAGTTTGAAATTGCACAATGACAACTTAAAAACATTGCGACCGATCCTTCAACTTTTGATGATTCATTTATCTGTGTAGTTCTGAAAACAGATGTCAGCAGTGTAATATATCAAAATGGAACTGCAGTTTTATGCTTTGTAGTCTCTGCATGACTCTTTAAATATTGTATTTTTGCTTTAATTTCATACTTGCAGTACTTACATCGAGCCTTGGTCTTATCCCCAGGAACAGCCCTCACCCAGTCTTTAATTTTGTCATCATGCAGCCACTCTTTCCAAAATTTTTACTCATACTTTACTTTTGACATGTTGTAAGGTTTTTCAAAGTGAAAGCCACATATGAAGGTGAGCAATTATTTTTTTTATCACATGAAAAATACAACACAAAGTCAGCACGTGAGGATACAGTTGAAACAAATTTAGTATGATTTACGCGAGCTTTTAATCAATACCTGCCAGTGAGAGTTCAAAGTTTAAGTAATCGAAATTGTCACAATGTACGTGCCAGACCAAAACAAAAATATTGTAGTTAATATTTTACTTAGTAATTATTAAACTGACACTGACAGAAAAAAATCTATAAAATATCCAGCTCCAAAAAACATCTAGAAAAACATCTACTATCTAAACGTCAAAAACATCATCTAAATGCAACGAAAAACATCTAAATCTGGATGTAAAACATCCAAAGTGGCAACACTGCTGTACAATACTAAGACAAAAGATAAACTTCCCGCTAGACTGACTGCTAGTGTTACCGAAACAAACAAAAAATTTTAACGACTATAGACAATAGTAACGACAGTGGTAATCGAAATCTGTATAAAATTAATTTGTAACTCATAGTATACATTTTAAAAGTATAAACTAAGTAAATATCAGAGTGCAAATTAATTAAGTTTCTATTTTAACAAACAGGGACGGAAGTCACGCATATCTCAGCAAATAAATGAAAAGTGCGTCCCTGATATGAGGGGGGGTGGGGGGGGGGGGGAGGGGAATATCAATTATAAGTATCATCGGAAGGTTAGTTGCGTATCCTTTACAGGATGTTGCAGAACCAGCCCCAATAGCCCATGGCTGTTGTGTGGTTTTTCTAGGCAAATTTACGTCCAGTAGTTTGCCATTGCCCCTGGACGGTCGGCTTTCTTGATACCACTGTCGAAACCAACGTAAGGCGCAAGGCCCGCAACTGGGATCGAACCCGCCATCCCGGCATTACGAAGCGTTCGCATCGACTTGACCACAGAGCCGACTAAGTATCGTCATGATAGTCATTATCAATTTCTAATTGTTGCCTTTAAGCGCCGTAAGAAGAAACAGTCTGCATTCCATTGCTTGATGAGTAATAATAGCTACTGTCATTCCAAGTCGATGTAGACCAGTATTTTCTAAAGTGAGTCGTACTGCCCCCAAGGACGGTTCAGAGGGGCCGCAAAAAATTAAAAAAAAAAAAAAAAAAAAAAAAATAAAAATAAAAAATAAAATTATATTCTTTACGTCCTTCTTAGGACGTAATTTTTTGTTATTTGAAGCCCCACTCTGGCTATTGCCAGGGGCCGCAATATAGGCAGGCCATCAATATGGCCAATTGTCTGAACGCGGTTTCTGGGACCTCTCCACGGTGATCCTCACCCACATGGTGGCACTTTGTGTCATCGGGTGTATATCGCTTGTGTGACGTCCTGGTGGGGTAGAAAGTCAGTCAGTCAGTCAGAGGGGCCGCAGCGACCTCGATTAAATGTGTGGGGCGCTGGGACGCCCCAGGGGCGGTAGCAATCTCAGGTGGGGAAGTGCTGAATAAAATAAGACAACGAGAGAGAGAGAGAGAGAGAGAGAGAGAGAGAGAGAGAGAGAGAGAGAGAGAGAGAGAGAGAGAGAGAAAGAGAGGAGAGAGAGAGAGAGCATCCTGATAACTGACAATTATGGCAAAGGATAGAATTCATCATCTCCAGAACACAAAAAATACGCATTACAGCATTATCCGTGGCGGCCTTGTTTACTTTAAAGGAAAGGTGACACCAATACGCTTGGAACAAAGCATGCTGCAGACGCTCCGTGTCAGGAGAGCAGTGTTGTGTCTGTCGGCTTGTCGGAGCTCTCATAGACCAGTTTCCAACCAAGGCTATGGGCCTCATCTCTTCAGATATAACATTGTTTTCAGGTAGCATTTCCTCGTCCTAGCATACGTTAGCATGTGATAACAGAGATAATACTATCAGCTCATGATTAAGGGAAGCTCAGTCATATCAGATTAAAACTAAAGAAAACAAAACTCATTGGAACAGTATATTTTTTTCTCATCAACGCAAAGAAATAATATTCCTAATGTGATAATGTAGATATCAGCAGAAACACCACAACTCAACCACATATTGAGGGAAATTACACTAGACACCAGGCTCACCTGAAAGATAAACAGAAAATCAAATCCAATAAAAAGGCAAAAAAAAAAAAAAAACATGCTGTAATAAATACAAAACTCGGTTGAACATCCCGGGGAGCCAGTACAATAATGCACTTCTTATCTCACATTACTTTACTTACTTTACTTTTTCCTTCCACGTATGCCGCTAAGCGTTGTGGGGAGATGCAAGTTCCTGTCATAAGCAAGGCGGGCAGCATCTGATGTTCTGAGGCCATGCTTTTGGCAGGTTTCGGAGACCCCGTCAATCCACCGTTTCCTTGGTCTTCCTCTTGCCTTATATCCTGAGCTTCTTTGATTGAAAATTTGTGATGTTATTTGATCATTTTTCATCCTGGTTAGATGTCCAAACCATTTCATTCTTTGATGTTCTATGTAGTCTAAACATGGTGTAGTTTTGACAGTGTTTCTAATGTCTATATTCTTTATCCTGTCTAGTCTTGTCTTATTCGCTGCTTTTCTTAGACATTTCATTTCACAGCTTCTATTTTTCTTTCATGGGTCTTGTTGATTGTCCATGTCTGGCACTGGTAGCAGAGTGTTGGAATGAAGATGGTGTTTATCAATTGTCTTTTGGTCTTCATGGTTATATCTGGATGTTTAAGCAGAGGTGATAGTTGGTATGTGACAGCATTTGCTTTCTGTATTCTTGTTTCTATCTCTCTGTCCATTCTTCCATCCTCTGTAAATATACTGCCCAAGTATTTGAACTCTTTGGTTTGCTTGATTTTGGCACTTCCAACATTTATATTCAGTGGCCTGTGTGTTCTGCTGATCTTCATAACTTCTGTTTTTTTCTGTACTGATTCTCATATTATGTTGTAAACAGCTGTTGTTGAGAGTAGTCAGATGTTCCTGTAGATCATATTCATTTTGATACAGTATGCTTTGATCATCAGCAAAAAGTAATTCGTTTATAGCATACACGTCTGGGTTTGCTTCTACAGTGATCTTATCCATGTATGTTATGAAAAGTAATGGTGACAGTACACATCCTTGTCTGACACCAGTTGTGACTTTGAACCATTCAGAAAGACCACTAGATGTTCTTACTGCACTTTCACTTTTTTTCATAGAGGGCTCTGATGTTGTCTAATAATTGACCCTGCACTCCGTAATCGTCAAGAATTCTCCACAGCACATCTCTGTCTACACGGTCGAATGCCTTCTCTTGATCTACAAAGACCACGTTCAGCTCTTTATCGTATTCGAGTGTCTTTTTCACAGACTTGTCTTAGTGCAAATATGGCATCAGTGCAACCTCGCCCTTTTCCTGAAACCGAATTGTGCTTTACTCAGTAGAGGTTCAACCTTTGCTCTTGTCCTACCTTCTAAGATCTTTGCATACATTTTCCCCACATGACTTAGTAAAGATATTCCTCTATAAGTTCCACATTCTCTCTTGTTTCCTTTTTTCTTCCAGATAGGTACTACAACTGATCTTTGCCAATCCACTGGTACCTTTCTCTCTGCCCATGCTCTATTGAAAATTCTCTCCAGCCAGGTGATCATAGTGTCCCCTCCAGCCTGGATGACTTCTGTTGTTATTCCGTCGATACCAGCTGCTTTGTGTCTTTTACTTGTTTTGATAACTTTCTCTCCGCAGGATATGTGGTTCTAGATGATCTGGAGCCCTTGAATGGAATTCTGCTGTTTCATGTACTCCCGACGGGTTCAAAAGTTCTTTAAAATATTCCTCCCATCTTTTTTTAATTTCTTTTTGGCTGAATAATGGTTTTCCATTTTTATCGTTTATGACTGATGTTGGATTGAAGCTTTCTTCTCTTAATCGCATCGCTTTCACACTCTTATAAAAGTCTCTTGATGATTCTGTACATAGCTGTGTTAGGTGTTCACCATACTTTTTCCATGATTCCTCTTTGGATTTCTTTATTGTTCTCTTGGTGTCTCTTCGAGTTAGTCTGTACCTAATGTAATCCTTTTCGTCTTTTGTTTTTAACCATATTTGAAACATCTTCTTTTTATTTGACACTGCTTCTTTGACTTCTTCATTCCACCAAGCGGTACCCTTTTTCTTGCCTTTGCCCGTCTTTCTGGTACCACACTTGTCTTTTAATATCTTCGTGATGGTTGATTTATAATAATCCCATTCTTCTTCAATTCTTACTGGTTCCTTGGCAATATCTGCAAAAGCCTTTGTTATTTCCAGTTCAAATTCATGTTTGATATTCTCTTCCTCTAATTTCTTAGTGTTGATGATTTCTTCACGTTTCTGTTTATGTAGACTGTTTCTACTTGAGTTGCATATGTTCATAACTACTGGGCGATGGTCTGAATCCAGTCCCGCATTTGGGACAGCTTTTGAGTCTCTTACCTTCCTCTTCTGCCGTTGTCTGACTAGTATAAAATCAATTTGTGACGCTTGATCTAAGTTGTTCCACTTGTACCACGTTTTAACCTGACTTTGGCGATGTTGGTAGAATGTGTTGGTAATGTAGAGATCTTGTTCAGCACACAAGTTTAGCAGGTGTTCTCCATTTCTATTACAATCTGTGGTTGTGTCGCTGAATGGGCCAAGGTATCTCTCCCATGGTGATCTTCTTTTACCTACCCTACCATTAAAATCTCCCATTACTATGATGTCCTCTTTCTCTTTAACATTATTGATGGTGTCCGTAAGTCTCTCGTAAAAGTCTTCTTTTTCTTCTTCAGAATAACTATCGTTGCAAGGTGCATATATCTGAATAATCGTTGTAGTTTTACTTCCTTCTGTCAACTTGATTAAAATAATTCTTTCTGATATCTCACATTACCTTCTGCAAAATCACCAATTCGTCTTGTATCTGTCCGAACTACATCCGGTAATTCGTGCAGCAAGGGAAACCAACCCTGAGCTTCATGAGCTCAGGTGGGCCCACTCTCTGAAAATGTCTAGGAGCTCGTGGGCCGAAACATTTGTCGATAGGTTACTTCTACTTACGATTGGTAGACCCCTGCTGTACATGATCCCGTGTGGAGTTTCTTCTTATTGTACGTGGCTAGCCCACAAGACAACCAGGATAGGCTGGTGACTATCGGGAAAGATCTTTTGACACCTATGGAAAGACTGGTGCCCTGGTATCGCCGGTGGGATAAACTGACATCTGGAGACAGATGTCGACTGTGGACCGGGTTGATCACCCGTAACACAGTATAATACCTCTGATTTCGCAAACCAATATAGAAGTATGCCCCCAGGGTCCATCGAAAGAGGGGGAGAATGATGGATCCAATCAACTTGATACAAACGGTAACGACCCTGCGCACTTTTGATGATTCCCGAGGAAGTGCGTTACAAGATCAGGTTTCCACCTGCGAACGATAAGGTGTCGTGGTGCAAGTTAGAAGGTACATTATGTGAGAAACTAATTCATGATTTAAAAAAGAAGTTGTTAGTCGTCAAGCTTACAAAGTTTGGTGATGTAATATACGAGCACTGTTCCCGTGAGTTCGGGACAGTGGAAAAGGCGCCGCCGGGCGTCAAGCAGAATATAAGCAGAAGACAGAGGGACATTCTAAAGTGTCGGGCAGACAAGAATGCCCTCAGAAAACGGTTCAAAGCCGCTACAGGCAGCGAACGGGAGGGGCTGCATGAAGTCTGGTTGCATTTAAAGAACAGACACAGTGCCCTCTGTCGCGCTGAGCGTTTCTGTAACAACAGAAGAAGAACCAAAAGGGAGCGAGATAAATTATTTAGGGACCCGTTCCAGTTTGCCCGAGGTCTATTCGAGCAACCGAAGTCTGGGACTCTGGTGGTCAGTAAAGAGGAGCTTGAGTCACATTTACGCAAAATGTACTCTGACAAGAAGAGGAGTGAGCCTCTCGATAACAATCCAGAGATCCTTAGCGGCCTCAAGCAGCCTGAGTTGCCGAAGGTTTCATTTAAAGTGATACCTCCCCTTTGGTCTGAGGTTGAGAAAATTGTGAAAAGAGACAGCGGCAAGTCTGCTCCAGGTCCGAATGGTGTTCCGTGCGTTCTTTACAAACGTTGTCCGAAAGTCCTACGTGTGCTTCACGGCTTGTTGAGACAAGCGTAGAGCCGCAACCACATATTTCCTGAGTGGCAACGGGCTAACGGGGTCTACATTCCCAAAGAGTCTTTCCCAATTCAGGCCTATCTCGCTGTTGAAAGTTGGGGGTAAAATATTCTTCTCGGTCATGGCTCGCCGGCTCAAACACACAATATTTGATGGCGAACAAGTACATCGATACGAGTGTTCAAAAGGGTGGTATCCCAGGCGTCCCTGTGTGCCTTGAACACGCGACCATGATTTGGGAGTCTATCCAGAGGGCCAAGCATGAGAGAACTCAGTTGCACGTAATATAGTTGGACCTCGCCAACGCCTATGGGGCAGTTCCCCATAGGCTACTGTGGCAGGCCCTTCGCATGTTTCACGTACCGGCACAGATCAACGAAATGATCGAGCAATATTTCTCTAAGTTCGCTTTGCGCTTCTCTACCTCGACGTTTACCACGATGTGGACTGAGCTCCACGTTGGGATAGCTATGGGATGTACGATCTCACCAATACTGTTTGTCATGGCCATGCAGGGCATGTTAGACGGGGCGGCCGGCTACGGACAGTTCCTTCCAATTGGGGATCACTGGATGCCGCCACTACGCGCATTTATGGATGACGCGACTATAATCACGGGCAGTGAGGAATTTGCCCGTACGATTCTGAAAAGATTGGACGCGGTGGTCCAATGGAGCGGTATGCAATTCAAACCGCAGAAGTCGAGGAGTCTGTCAATTCTAAAAGGTAAGGTTGCGGCAACGAGTTTTACGGTAGCAAGGAATAAAATCCCCACGGTTCTAGAGGAACCGATGAAGAGCCTTGGTCGCGTTTACGATTCGAAGTTATCTGATAGAGCACAAGACCGGCGAATACACGAGTCACTGGCTATAGGCCTGCTCGCGATCGAGCGAAGCAGGCTGATTGGGAAGTTCAAGGTCTGGTGTCTCCACATCGTGTTGATTCCAAAAATCCTCTGGCCGCTGTTAGTCTACGAAGTGACAATGACTGCAGTGGAGACAATGGAGAAAAAAATCAACACTGCCATACGAAAGTGGATTGGTGCACCGCCTTGTCTGACCGACGTGGCTCTGTATTGTAAGCAGGCTAAGCTGGTACTCCCGTTCAAATCGATAACCGAAAAGTTTAAAGTCGGCAAAGTAAGACTCGCCATGCTCTTGTGCGAGTCTTCAGACCCAAATGTCATCGCTGGTCTCAGAATCATCACTGGAGGTATGAGAAGCACACCAATCCATGTGCTGGAGGCATTTTCTGGCCTCCAGCGCTTGAGCCTTCGATGGGAAGACAAGGTGCTTACCCTAACAGAAAAATGTAAACGCATGAACAACAACCACATGCACAGAATAACAAATAACTAACTAAAAGCCGACTGAAAAGACAAAGCTTTCACAATCTATCAAAATTGTACTAAAAAAAAAAAAAAAAAAGAACAGTGACATCCTTTCTAAAGATCCGTCAACAAGGGAAATCATTCAGGCACACAGCATAGACCCGCAGCCTAACTATACAGTCACAACAACAATTCCAGGCTTATACAGAAAGACTGAAAAATGTGACCTATTACTGCATGCAAAGACCCTTAAAATGTCTACAAATGTTATCCAATAAACGAAAGGACACACGTATACACGGATTAGCTGGATCGGTCATCATGCTGCAAGATGGGACCACAGTAGAAACGTCATGCGCCTCCGAAAAGCTCTCATCAAACTTCAGAGCATCGCAGCAAGCAATTAATGATTGAGCCAAAGTGCTTGAAGAAAAAAAAATTGGAAATCCGCAAAATTGTTTTCTTTTTTAACTGCATGTCAGTCCTCCAGGCGACTCAGAGAAATCCACGAGACAATATGGTGAGAGAGAACTGACCCGCCAGCTAAACAGACTCAGAAAACAATCAAACTGCACCAGATTTGGCTAAATGATACTTGTAGCAAGAAAAGCAAGAGCAAATGCAAGATGAAAGTAAATTCGGCGAAATCAGAATCATGGGCAAACTACGGAGAACAATTAGCAAGGCTATGCACTGATTCACCAGGTCAGTTCTACCGAAGCATCAAGGCTATGAGACTGAGAGAAGAGAAACTTAACCCATCAAAGATCATAAACAGCAAGGCTAAAAAACCACTCACCAAATCCCAAGATGTTAAAAGAAGATGGCAAGAATATTTTTCTGAATTACTGAATAGTGGACCACAAGAACCAGTGTCTAATAAAATAAAATGTGGACAAGAACAAGAACCTAATATATTAGAATCTGAAGTTGAAAAGATCCTAGAGCAAAGCAAAAGAAACAAAGCGGCCGGAACAGATGGTATTACAACAGACATAATACTTGCATGTAAGGCAACAGCAGTAAAATAGCTGACAAGAATATTCAATATGGCCTGGGAGGAAATGAAAGTTCCCGTTGACTGGTAGAGAGCAATTATAGTTCCCATATGGAAGAAGAAAGGTGATAAACGAGATTGTGAAACATACAGAAGTATCTCTTTACAAAGCCATATAGGAAAGATGTTTGCAAAAATATTAGAACGAAGAGCGAGGGTGATATTAGAACCTCAATTAAGTAACAACCAGTTTGGATTTAGAAAAGGAAAGAGCTGCACTGATGCAATATTTACTCTTCGGCAAATTTGTGAACAGACAATCGAATATAATAAACACCAGAATCTTATATTCATTGATCAAGAGAAGGCTTTTGACAGGGCTAACAGAAATAAACTATGGAACATTCTTGAAGAATATGGTGTACCGGGTCAATTATTGGGAAACATAATGGCTCTCTATCAAAATAGCCAGAGCGCTGTAAGAACAACGGAAGGTATGACAGACTGGTTCCCCATTACATCAGGAGTACGACAAGGATGTGTCCTATCACCCCTACTCTTCATCACATATATGGATAAAATTGCACAGGAGTCAAACCAAAACACAGATATTATAAATGAACTACTCTTTGCAGATGACCAATGTTTGTTACAAGAAAAAGAACAAAAACTACAACAACATGTTGATTCATTGTTCACTAACTGTACAAAATTTGACATGAAAATTAACACCTCAAAAACTGAAGTAATGACCATAGGAAAGAAACACAGTAATGTAAACATAAAGATAAATGACATACAATTAGAACAAGTTCAAGAATTCAAGTACTTAGGATGCATATTTACAGAAGATGGAAGACTCGATAAAGAGATACAGGCTAGAGTTTAAAAAGCCAATGCAGTCAATTACCAACTGGTCCCACTTCTGCGTCATCCAATGATATCGTTACCAGTCAAACAACAGATGATCAACAGCATTTTCATCCCTACGTTATGTTATCAGTGCCAAACGTGGACAATGAACAAATCACATATGCAAAAAATAATTACGTGTGAAATGCGATGTCTCCGAAGAGTCACCAACATTACACGAAGAGACAGAGTCACAAACGTCAGCATTAGAGACAAAGTTGGAACAAGAGCATGCATGGAACATATTGAAAGACAGAGAATGAAGTGGTTTGGCCATTTAGTAAGAATGCAACCGGATCAGATTGCCTATAAGGCCTTTTACAGTAGAACATCGGGAAGAAAGGCCAGAGGAAGACCCAGGAAAAAATGGATAGATGGAGTAGCTGAATACGGCCATAAGATCCAGAAAACTGTCGCTCAAATCACTCGAGAGGCACAAAACAAATATTTTAAACCTCGACACTGGGCTGCAACCCGGTAAAAGTGAAGAAGACAACAGATAGATACTTGTAGCATACGAAATTAAGAAAAATGTAGAACAGAATGTAAAGAAACTACACAAGCAGTTAGGCACCAAAAGCGAGAATACATGAACAACATTGTCATGGACATGGAAGGACATCAACAAAGCATTTATAGTTTAAAAGATCACAATGGGAACATGATAAAAAATAATGAGGAAATATTAACAGATGAAAGGAATACTTTGCTGAATTGTTAAACTGTGAAACTCGACTTAATACTTATCCACAGGAAGAGATATTAACATGTGAACCAAATATTGAAGAGCTTGATTTTGAAGAAGTATTGAATGTCATAACATGGCTTTAAAACAATAAAGCAACTGGTGCTGATGGAATTGCAGCTGAGCTTTTAAAAGAAGGTGGTCATGCATTACATGTAAAGATTTATGAATTAATCAAACTAATTTGGAAGACAGAGAAATTACCCCTTGAATGGAAAGTGTCTTTATTAAAACCCATTTTTAATAAAGGAGACAAATGTAAGTGCAAACAGTATAAAGGAATTTCATTATTATCTACAAACTATAAGATACTATCTGTGGAACTGCTCATCATCATCAGGTGCCTTGCCGACTGGCGTGGGCGATCATGTCTCTCCACAATCCGCGATCTCCCGCAGCATGTATCATTTCGTGTGCTGGCACACCTCCATGCCATGCAACAAGACTGTCAAGAATCTTCTCTCGTTGTCTTCCTCTATCCCTCCTTCCACAACATGGTCACAACATGTTTCTTTACCTCTTCTTATAACATGGCCTAAAAATTAGGGCTGTATCGAATATTCGCTTCGTATTCGTTTCAGGGCCGAATAGTGGACCTATTAACTATTCGGTATTCGGCCGAATACTTGCGGTCGGGCCGAATACGAATAGTGGTTACCTTACACCTGTTTCTGGACACACCTCGATGGACTGAAATAACTCTCTTATTAACACAATAGTTGCTGTTGCCTAAGTCTGTCGAAGCGGGGGAAACTGCGACCCGGTTGCGTGTTAAAGCAGCTGGCAAGGTCTTTGCCTGCTGACTCGACCGAAGAATTACAGCAGAGGTTCTCAAACTGGGTGCGTATGCCAGGGGTGCCGCGGCGAAAATCAAGAAAAGTCGGTTATAAATTGTGACATTAAAAAAGGCATGAAGATATTTAAAAGTTAAAATTTAAATTGTCTTTCCTCGCCACTGTCGACAAGAGTTTTTTCCTTGTTTCACACTTTGTATTTATCTCGAGGTGCGAACGATCCTCCATCTGTATTCGTAAAGGTGCAGCGGATAAGTATGATTGTGATTACATTTTGGCTTAAATTTCAAAGTGGAAAATGTGGTATGTACAAGAGTAACTGTTAGCCTAGTCAAGCAAGCAGTTATAATTAAAAGCAATGCGTTGTGAGTCCTGGACAATCGGTAGGCAGGTCAAACAATTTCTTGAGGCCTCAGAGATGTGGTTTTACAGAACAATGCTTAAAATACCTTGGACAGCAAACATGTGGTGATCACTGGAAAGATCTGTGAAAGGAGGGACAGAGGAAGACAACGAGAGAAGATTCTTGACAGTCTTGTTGCATGGCATAGGGGTGTGTCAGCACACGAACTAATACATGCTGCAGGAGATCGCACATTGTGGCGAGGCATAGTCGCCTACGCCAGTCGGCAAGCCACCTGATAATGATGATACACTATTCGTATTCGTATTCGGCCGAATAGTTGGTCCTGCTATTCGTATTCGGCCGAATAGTGAAAATCACTATTCGGTACAGCCCTACTAAAAATGATGACTGTCTCCTTCTGATGTCTGTGATAAGTTGTCTTCGGGCTCCCGCCTCTTTCAAAACCTCTTAGTTGCTCTTTTTGGCTGTCCAAGGTATTTTAAGCATTCTTCTGTAAAACCACATCTCTGAGGCCTCAAGAAATCGTTTGGCCTGCCTACCTATTGTAAAGGACTCACAGCCATTTGTTAAAACTGGATGTATGTAGCAAGCAATAATTATTTTTCTAACCCTCAATGACAAAGATTTGTTGCAGAAGTGATCTTCATTTTATGAAGTGCAGTTTGTACCTGTTCTATTCTGTTTCTCATCTCAGTAATGCATCTTCCATCTGATGTTATCCATGTGCCCATATACTCAAATTTCTGTACTTGTCCTAAAATTGCACATTTAGGAATAATTCTTTTCTGTGATACTGCCATTACCTCTGTCTTCCCATTATTCAAACTGAGGCCCATTCTTCTACTTTCTACCACCACAATGTCTATCATTTTCTGTAGTTCTTTCTGACTTATTGCTATCAAGACTGTGTCATCAGCAAAACGTAAATTGTTTATATTGTGCCCACCAACCACAATTCCGGGCATATCAATTAAAGATCTCATTATATATTCACTTGATAGTGAAAATAAATCAGGTGACAGTACACATCTTTGTCTTACGTGCCTCTTTATGCTCTGAAATGTACCTAAACAGTTGGTAATTCTTATAGCTGCTGTTTGCTGCCAATACATATTCTTTATTATTCGTAGATCGTTCCATCAATGTTTAATTTTTCTTACAGTTTGATTACTTCTCCATGTTTCACACAGTTAAATGCTTTTGTATAGTCTTTGAAGCATAAGTACAAATCAGTCTTTACTTCTATAGCTCTTTCTGACAATGTCCTCAGGATAAATATGGCATTGTTTGTACCTTTTCCTTCTACAAACCCACATTGTTTATCGCTGATTTCTGGTTTAATTTTGTTTCTCATTCTTCTCATTATTATTCTCAGTTGTTGCTGTGGTTGTTGTTATCGATGCAGCGGCGCATGAGCTTTCGCCCTTTGGCCCAATGCCATGTAGTGGAATTTGCATGTTTTCACAAGCTGTTCTTTTCCTCCGTACAAGGTGTTCCACTTGTCTGGTCTCGGAGGGAGTAGCGTTCTTCTTGTCTCACTGAGTTCTGGGCACTCAAAGAGATGGTGTTCAACAGTCTCGTAGGGGTAGTTACATAGCTGGCGCTCTGGGGAGTGTTGTGGCTGTATTCAGTTTAGGTGTCCATTGAGTGGAGTATGTTGCGTTCTAAGTTTGGTCCCTTCTTGTTAGATGGTTAATGCTGTCATTAGGATCAGGGCCAGACATATGTCTATAAACCTCTCTTCCAGTGTCTCCCATGGCCCATCTGTTCAACCAAGTCTCTTTGTTTATAGCTCTCATCAGTGTTTTTGCTGTCTGGAGGGTTGTCGCTGTAGGTGGTTGTTCTTGTATTGCTCCTTTCTTTGCCAATCTGTCAGCTCTGTCATTACCTGGTGTGCCGGAGTGACCTGGAATCCACTGCATCACTATTATGATGTTGTATGAGGTAATAAGTTGATCAGCATCCAGGATTATCTTGGCTATATCAGTTCTGCAGCGTTCACTGCCCTCCAGAGCTTGAAGGGCAGACATTGAATCTGTGAAGATGACAATATTTTGGACCTTTGAAGGGTAAACATCCATTACAGTCTTTAGGTGGTATACTGCTGTTTCCAGTTCAATTATTTCAGCTTCATAGTTTGAACAGAATTCCCCGCATGCATCAAAAATCTCTTCAGCAGATCCATTGGGATAACCTATGTAGATTCCGTAACCTGCTTTAATGGTAGCTTTAAATGCTGATCCATCAGTATAGACATGTATCCATTCTTAGGGGTAAGAATCAACGGTCTTTAGTCATGAGTTCATAAGAGCGATTGGGTCGGACTGTTTGGTTTCCTCGCCTACCAATTTAGTTCGGACTCCTTTAGCTTTAAAGCGAGCATGTGGTGGTAGGTTTCTTGCAACATTCTGAATTCCTTGACGTCTTTCTGGGAGGTGGTATCTGTCCTGAATTTCATTAACACAGTGTAAAACCGATTTGTGCTTTATTCTTTGTTTGTATTCCCAGTTTTCTACAAGATGTCTATTAGGATGGTTACGATTTTTCCTAACGCATCTTTCATAAATTTCTAAAGTGGCTTTTTTCTCTCCGCAACCCGAGGGGTTCCACATTTGTATGGATTTCACATGCAGCAGTTGGTGTAGACTGCATAGCTCCGCAGATTAATCGGAGGGCATTATTTTGTACTCTGTCAAGAGTCTCTAGGTTAGTTTTGGAGCAAGTTGTAAGCAGTGAGTTGTTGTACTCTATCACAGAACGAACATATCCTAGATATAAGCCCCTCAGAGTTTCCTTATCTGATCCCCATGATGTACCTGCAAGTCTCTTTAATAACTGTAACCGCCTCAATGCCTTATTCCTGATGTATTCAATTATTATTCTCAGTAAAATCTTAGTCATTTGACTCATACGACTTTTTGTGCGATGGTCTTTACATTTTAAACTGCCTGGTTTCATTGGCAGAGCTATAAATATGGATTTTAAATGTTCATTTGGAATATACCCACTATTATAAATATCGTTTAAAAGTTTAGTTATTATTTTAATTCCCAAATCTTCCAGTGCTTCAATTTCTTCCAGTGAGATGTTGTCTGGCCCGGGTGCTTTTACTTTCTTCACATGATGCAATGTATCCTCAACTTCTGCAGTCATTAGAGGTGGACATCATTGTTGGTCTGCAGTTTTACATCTAGTCTATTATCATCATACAATTACCCTACTTTGTTAATTATAATAATTATATTATATTATAATCGACGTTTGGTGCAGGAGAGCCTAGCATATGATACCACAAAATCCATCTTTAGAATGGTGGTGGAGGCGGTCACTGCAGCTTTCCGCTGGCTAGAGAACACGACACACATACACATTGTAATTGTAACTGATTCAGAAAGCATGCTGAGGAAGATCAGAACAGGCATGCTTCGTGCAGAATGGCATGCTTCGCTGTGGAGGACACGAGTGAGGAGTATTGTCTGGATTTTTCTCCAGTTCACACCGGTGTGTTGGAAGTTGGAAAATGAACAGGCGGACAGACTGGCTGGCTCTGCCCAACTTGGTAGAATACTGCTACATGATAGGCCAGACGTGGTTAGTGCCTGGTGGGAGAGCATGTACAATGCGGAGGAGCAAATGGATCACCAGAGTCTGGTGAGATTGATGCAGTTGGGGGTGACGAGAGGTTCTGGCAGAAGCTCAAGGCTCAGAGGAAAGGCAAGACGGACGTTTAATCAGAAAGCTACTGGCACCATTAGTATCGGAACTCTTCGCTGGCTGCTGAAGATGGGGACGGAGCGCTTATTGGAATGCCCCGAGTGCTGTGATGTCGGTTCTTGAATCAAATCAAATCAAATCAAATCAATTATGTTACCATGTCCCAATAATAAGTCGTCATCTTTTGATTTTAAACCACCAGTGCTGTTACGTGTCATCTTTCCTGTTAACATATTTATCTGTTAGTTCATGGAAGGTGAGTCTTTTCTGAGATTTTCTCCAACCTCTATAGACATTTGATTCAGCCAGGCTTCTTTAGCCACTTTGCATTTGTTCAGTTTCTTTTTGTATTCTAATATTCTTCATTATCATTCTTTTTCTTCCTTCTTTCATCCATCAACTTCAGAAATTTGGTTGACATCCTTTCTTTTTTGCAACTATATGGCTTGGTGGGATTGTCGCTTTTGATTTCTGCTGAATTTACTCAAGCAACATATCCCACCGGTTTTTGTCAAGTGACATTGTACCATTCCCTAATTTGTTTTTAATCCGTTCTAAGTATTCATAAACTTAATTTAACTTGATGTTCTGTGGTGTTTTGCTAATATTGTTTATTGCATTGTTCCTTAATTTTTTGTATCCGTTCTAGTTCTAGGTATTCGTAAACTTAATTTAATTTGATGTTCTGTGGTGTTTTGCTAATATTCTTTATTGTACCGTTCCTAATTTTGTTTATCCGTTCTAAGTATTCATAAACTTAATTTAACTTGATGTTCTGTGGTGTTTTGCTAATATTGTTTATTGCATTGTTCCTTAATTTTTTGTATCCGTTCTAGTTCTAGGTATTCGTAAACTTAATTTAATTTGATGTTCTGTGGTGTTTTGCTAATATTCTTTATTGTACCGTTCCTAATTTTGTTTATCCGTTCTAAGTATTCATAAACTTAATTTAACTTGATGTTCTGTGATGTTTTGCTAATATTGTTTATTGCATTGTTCCTTAATTTTTTGTATCCGTTCTAGTTCTAGGTATTCGTAAACTTAATTTAATTTGATGTTCTGTGGTGTTTTGCTAATATTCTTTATTGTACCGTTCCTAATTTTGTTTATCCATTCTAAGTATTCCTAAACGTAATTTAACTTGATGTTCTGTGGTGTTTTGCTAATATTCTTTATTGTACTGTTCCTTAATTTTTTTTTTTATCCGTACTAAGTATTCCTAAACCTAATTTAATTTGATGTTCTGCGGTGTTTTGCTAATATTCTTTATTGTATTGTTCCTTATTTTTTTAATCCGTTCTAAATATTCCTAAACTTAATTTAACTTGATGTTCTGTTGTTTTTTGCTAATATTCTTTATTGTACTGTTCCTTAATTTTCTTTATCCATTCTAAGTATTCCTAAACTTAATTTAACTTGATGTTCTGTGGTGTTTTGCTAATATTCTTTAGTTTTATTTTAATCTCTTCTGTAAATGGAACATGATCACTAAAGCAGTTTGCTCCTGGTCTAGTTGTTGCTCCAACTAAGCTGCTCCGGAATCTTCTTGAGATAAAAAAAAATCAATCTGATTGCGGACATTATTTCCAGGACTTTTTCAAGTCCACAATCTTCGAGGATGGTGTTTAAACCAGGTGTTACCTATTATCATGCTGTGCGACTCAGCCCATGCTATTAATCTGTCACCTCTCACATTATTTTCTCCTAGGCCATATCCACCAGCTATTTCGTACAATTTTTCACTTCCTACTTTTGCGTCGAAATCTCCAAGTACCATTGTTACTTCACAATTTTTACATTGATTAATACTATGTCTAAATCGTCATAAAATGCGTCAATATCTTCTTCTGTGCTATCTGCTGTTGAGGCATAAATCTGTACTAAGTTGATTTCAAACAGTTTGCCATGAAGTTTTACTAATAGTACTCTATCTGATATTGTCCAAAATCCTTTCACAGTTTTTTGAGTTATTTGGATCCAAAATAATACCAACTCCTTTACTATATTCCTTTCCAACAAAGTAAATAATTATTTGCTGATCTGAATACTTTTCCCTAGCTCCTGGCCATCGCATTTCACTAATTTATAATAAGTTTATGCTCATTCTCTTCATTTCCATCTTGATGTTATCTAACTTTTCGTTTTGTAAGAGTGTTCTGACATTCCATGTACCAATGTTCAGGATGTTTCTACAATTTACTTTTTCTACAGTAGCTGGATGACGGTAGTGTATCACCCGTAGAACATGATGCTCCCTACCTGGCGAGGTGATTCCACTTGAATCCCCTTTCACGTCGTTATCTGAATTCGTTCTGTTTTGAGGTGCAGCGGTGGTTTCCCCTCGCCTTCCGTCGGTTTGAATATGGTTTGACTCCAATAGCATTTGTCTAAAGAGACTTACCTGCAAAGCAGGGGGAGAGGGGAGGGGGGAAGGGGTGGGGGTGTGGGGGGAGGTTATGGCGACTCTTTCCTGCAGATGGCCATGTCATAGAGTTTTGAGGTATTTTTTGAGTTAGCTGCCCCACCAACTAACTCGCCTCCTCTCAATGTCCGCCTGTTTTGGTCCACGGCCACTTATTCAATATATTCGTGGCTAACCTCTATATATCGAGGTCTTTCCACCATCCACCAACTGTTGGACACGCCTAGTAGTTGGACAGTCTCCTACCCCAGGTACTGCTAGACAGGCTAAAACCATACCTCAAAGACATATTGGGAGATTACCAAGCGGGCTTCCGACAGAACAGATCAACAATAGATCAGAAATTCATTTTACGGCAAATAGCAGAGCAAAACTGGGAATATAGAAAAGATGTACATAATGTTTTGGTGGATTTTGAAAAGTGTACATAGAAACAGTTTATGGAATGTTATGAAGGACTTTGGAATACCAAAGAAGTTAATTACCATGACCAAACTATGTGTGGAAGACATTGGTAATATAGTAATATATAAATGCAAAAAGTCAGACCCTTTTCAAATAACATCTGGTTCAAAGTAAGGTGATGCTCTATCCCCACTTCTTTTCAACTTCACCCTAGAGAAAATTATAAGGAAATTGAAATTAGAATGTACTATAGGAGAGTCTACAAGAATATTTATAAATGCAGATGACATTGATATCTTTGGAGAAAATTAACTAGATACTGTTAAAACACCGACTTTTTAAAAAGAATCAGCTCAGAAAATGGGACTAGCTATCAGTCAAGATAAGACAGAATACGTGATAATAACTAGAAAGAAAAAGGATAAAAACTCCGGCCACATACAAGTGGAAAATCAAACGAATAGAAACATATAAGTACTGTGGTGCAAACTTCAAATGCTCTAACATGCTGATAGAAGAAATACAATCTAGAAAGAAATCTGAAAGAAATACAATCTAGAATACATTCTGAAAATAAAGTTTTCTATGCCCTTCAACATCTGCTAAAGTCAAAGTGTCTGTCTCCCAACACCAAGATCAAAATATATAAAACGTCTTTTAATATAGCTCTGAAACTTGGAGCACAACTAAATGTTTATTACATGTTTTCGAAAACAGAGTCTTACGAAGAATTTTTGGACCCATCAAAGATGCAAACTGCGGTAAATGGAGAGTGAGAAGCAATAACGAAATTCAAAATCTATCGAAATCACCACTGATACCTAACACCATAAGAGCTATTATACTGAAGTGGTTGGGGCATATTGAAAGAATGTCATATGACAAGGAAGTAAAAACTCTACAAGAAGGAGATGAATGGTCGTAGATCACAAGGCAAACCAAGAAGATGATGGAGCGATAATATCCGGACAGACCTGCGAACACTTGGTGTCACCAACTGGAAATAGAAGGCCAACCAGCGAGATGAGTGGAGGCGGGTGATATCTGCAGAAATGAACCTCTAGGGCTCAGATTGCTGAAGAAGAAGATACTAAACTTCATACAAGTAGTACTGCTAAAGCTGAAGTAATGTAGGTCAGCAGAATTCCTAGTCCGCTACATATCGTGCTGCATGGTACTTGTCTAAAGCAAGTGACAGAATTTAAATATGCAGGTAGTATATTCCCGGAGGATGCAAGAACAAATCGGAAAATAGAAACAAGATACCGACAAGCCACTGTACTCGCATACCAACTGACACCGTTATTAAGACATCCGTACATAGGTAAGAACGCCAAGAAATAGATTATAAACAGCATATTCATACCAACACTGTGCTACCAGTGCAATATATATATATATATATATATATATATATATATATATATATATATATATATATATATATAGCAAAAATATCACGGAGTAGCAAACAAAACAAAAACCTTCTGATCAACAGAAGCAGTCACCTTCTTTAAATGTTTCAGACTTGTAACATAGTGTAGGAAGGTTAGTGACGTCTCCTCAGCGCCACTGCGAATATACAAATTCATTTCTCGACAGATTGGTGACTGGGTACGAGGCATGGGTTCACTTCGTAAACACAGAGACGAAGGAACAGTCAAAACAGTAGATGAATACTCATTTTCTAGACAAGTCAGAGGAACGTCGGAGCTTAGGGACAAGCAATGCAGAGTCCATGTTTATTCGTTCATGGATCGTGAACGACTGAGCAAATGTGATTGTAGGTTGGTATGAAGTGAGCTAAAAGGCCTCTGAATGATGCAAGCAATAAACGGTGTCGCTATAGCAAATAATAATAATAATAATATTAATCATATTTAATCAAAATAAATAAAAACAAAATGTGTAATTAAATGCTTAGAAAGTGAACATGTACACACTAAACATTGTTAGGTATGGCCGCTGTGGGGTGCTGGCCTTTGCCCACTAGTGGGGAAAAAGTGGGAACGGGGGGGGGGGGGGGGGGGGGGTGTAAGCTTAGTCGCCTTATACATTTTGTAAGTACAAGACAACACACCAAGACTAACGCCTTTTTTCCACAGAAAAAAAAAAAATGTTTAAACCATGATTCAAGAGTGGCTATGTATGATTTTATATAACACTGCATTCTCCACTATAAGGTGCTAAAGGAAATACAGTCATTCTCAGTATGTTAACCATCTCCGTAAGTTGACCGGTACGAGACAGTAGCTTGCGTGGTTAAATTACAAAGATTCTACTATATGTAAAAGAAAAATCGTATCATGTGGAGACCTGAGTTCTGAATTAGATTTCAACATTTTGAATGGATCAGTAGTATTAGCTGTGTCAGATTTAAAAACAAAAACATGGTTACATATTTGCCTACAGACTTATTATTTTTAACTATGAGTATAATAATTAAAACAATCCACAAGGTCACACGAAGATCTCCAGATGGACACACGGAAAACCAAATTGACCATATTTTTATAAATGGAAAATGGAAACATTCCCTGCAAGAAGATCAGCGGATATAGGGGGTGACCATAATTTACTTACTCGAAAAATCAGGTTAAAAGCTAAGGAAAACTAAAATATGAGAATAAAAAAGCGCAGCGATATGATGTAGGAAAATTGCAGTACTCACATATCAAACAGCAATTCAAGATAGAATTAAAAAACAGATTCAGCATTTTACAAGAAGAAACAGATATGGTAACTGAGAAATTTAATGGATCAGTCTAATTAGCAGGGGAGAAAATATAGGATATAGGCGGTCAAAGAAAGAGGAGTGGATTTCCCAATCGACGTGGGAGAAAATAGCACAACGGAAAGATTTTAAAAGACAAATGTTAGTTGCAAAATCAGCCAGATTAAAAAGAAAATTTTCTAAAGAATGTGCACTGAAGAACAATGAGTTTAAAGCAGACAAACTTTAGTATATTGAAAATCTAGTATCAAAAGCAGAGGAAGCAGCAAATAAGCAGAACATCAAAACATTGTACAATATAACCGAATGAAAATGTGGTATCGCACCAAAATTTACTTTTAAAAACAAAGAATGGGGAAATGATTACAGCCGATAATTGGCAAAAACACTTCCAGGAATTACTAAACTGTCCAGACCCACAGGTACTTGCTGAAATACCTGAGGCACAGGAAGACCTACAGATAAGCCTAGAGCTTTTTTTCAGAGGCAGAGGTTAGGGAGGCTATTAAAGCTCAAAAGGTTAACAGAGCACCATGGTGTGATGTAATCTGCCCAGAAATACTGAAAGTGGAGGAAATTGAAACGCCAAAACTTTTGTGTAAGATTTTTCAAGAAATCTGGAACAAAGAAGAAATCCCACATGAGTGGGAAAAGGGTACTATTATTAAATTACCAAAGAAAGGAGATTTAGGAAACTGTAACAACTGGAGAGGTATCGCATTAACTATCAGTAACTAGTAGGGCTGTACCGAATAGTGATTTTCACTATTCGGCCGAATACGAATAGTGGGACCAACTATTCGGCCGAATACGAATACAAATAGTGTATCATCATCATCAGGTGCCTTGTCGACTGGCGTGGGCGATTATGCCCCGCCACATTCTGCGATCTCCTGCAGCATGTATTAGATCACCTGCTGACGCACCTAAGTGCCATGCAACAAGACTGTCAAGAATCTTCTGTCGTTGTCTTCCTCTATCCATCCTTCCACAGACTTTTCCAGCAGTCACAACAGGTTCCATTTTCCCTCTTCTCATAACATGGCAGAAAAATGACCACTGTCTCCTTCTTATGTCTGTGATTAGTTGTCTTCGGGCTTCCGCCTCTTTCAAAACCATCGTTCGATGTAATTTAAACGCACCTTCATATTCTAGTTAGCAATATCTTCAAATTTGATTTGGGCGAAGACACCCTGAAAGAACGAAAAATGCATGATCTCTCTCTCTCTCTCTCTCTCTCTCTCTCTCTCTCTCTCTCTCTCTCTCTCTCTCTCTCTCTCTTTCTCTCTCTCTCTCTCACACACACACACACACACACACACACAAGCAACAACAACAAACAAGAACGCATTGCCTTATAGGGATGCTAGTGAAGTTTTATATTTTGGGTTTTTACTTTCGAAACCATGACAGCTAGATAGAGATTAAAATTACAAATCCAATGGTACCTCATTTAAGCCTATAAGTCGATTCTAAGCGGAGATGTTAACATTTTAGTGACGGATACCACCACAGACAAATTATAAAGAAAATAGACAAAACATGGATTCCAGGCTGCGACCTAGTAAGATGAAATAACTCATTGTTTGCATTTTACGGCCATAGCTATTTTGTTTCTGAACAAATCCCTTAGCAACCATATATTGCTGGAAGCGGGACAGTTAGAACTAACTGTATATGCATGTTTTAAAAAACATATAATACATTAAGCACCTAATTAACATATGAAAATGGTCGCTAGCTCACTATTATCTAGCAAAACATTATACCTTTATGGTTATCCACCAGCGAGCCTTGCAAGATGCATTTCAAACTGTGCGTCCTGACAAGGTGAACACAAAAATGTACTAATGTTAGTTGACGTGACCTAATTAACATATGGAAATGACCATCAATTGACTTTCTTTCAGCAAACACCTTATACATTGATAGTTGTCTGCCAACGAGTTGTGTACTGGAACCAACAGGGGCGTAGAAATATACAAAGACCCTAAAAACATATGCAGAAGAGAGCTAAAAAGTGAAGTTAAAAAGATTGGGAGGACATCGCGAGAGCAAATGTAGTAGCAATGATTATAATGACTTAGCGTGAGTTCAGTGAGGACCAATGCCCCATCAGGGCATAGAAGGAAGAAGAAAAAACACACAATTTGGTAATACGTTTTTGAACAAAACTGACATAGCAAGCGTATGAATGTGGATATCTATAAAGCCACTATGGAAATATCCATCTGGCAGGTGGAAGAGTACAAGGATCATTGTTATACAGTGTTGTCTTCATATACATATCAATGCTTCTCTCTTGTAGAAAATATCTCCAACATACAATTCTGCAAAATCTAAGTAATGACAAACACATGAAACAATGATACAATGTTTGTGGATGTTTAATAAGTAACTCACATAACATTATCAATTTACTAAGCATCCTAAGTTAATTACCAAAGAATCATTTTTGCAATGATGGCCTAAATTAATTATTGGAATCTGGGGGTAATCAGGCAAAAGTTTCTCTAACAGAAAATACGAAGAGCTCTAAATAGTGACAGATCCATGAACAAATTCTACAATGGTTGTGAATTTATAAAACATGATTAAAATAACCTTTGCTAATTTAATAATTATTTTAAGTGAATTATAAAGCGGGACAACTGTCTTCGTGTGCAAACATATTGGATTTGAAGCAGAAACAGTGATGCCACTAAAAAAACTTTTTTAAACGTTTTCGCTTAGCCAATGTTTGTGACATTTATCATACTTGTGTAAAAAATTTACGCAGAATTAAAAAGTACACCACAATTGCCTTAATCTGACTAATTAATAGGGATGGTAGTGAAGTTTTATTTTTTGTGTTTTTACTTACGAAATTGTAACAGCTAGATGAAAATTAAAATTACAAATTTAATGGTACCTCATTTAAGCCTGTAAGTCGATTCTAAGCGGAGATATTAACATTTAAGTGGCGGACACCACGACAGAAAAATTGTAGTGGAAATCCGTGAAACATGGCTTCCGGCTGCGTCCCAGTGAGATTAAATGACTCAATGTTTGCATTTTACGGCCATAACTTTTTTTGTTTTTGAACGAATCCCTTAGCAACCATATATTGCTAGAATCGGGACAGTGAGACCTAACCGTTTATGCATGTCTCAATTACATACACTACGATATGCGCCTATTTAACATAGGAAAATGTCCGCAGGCTGATTTATTTTTCATCTAAAACCTTATACATTTACAGTTGTCTGCCAGCGAGCCTGGCTTAAAACATATCATATTGTGTGTCCTGGCAAGGCGAACATAAAGATCATATAAATGTGCCAATGTCAGTTGACGTGACCTAATTAACAAATACCGGAACCCCCCCCCCCCTTTTGCAACAGCGATGTCACCCGGGGTGGTCTTTCTCCGCACAGTAATGACACCTGGGGTGGTTGTTCCCCCCCCCCCCCCACAGTGATGATACCGGGATGGCCGCATCCCCTTCCTGCTACCTTCTTTCCCTGGTATCTCTCCTCTTCTTTATTTCTTTTTCCTCTTCTTTCTTTTTCCCCATGTCTCAGTGTCGACTTTCTTTTCTTAGTCTCTTTTTTTTTTAAATTCCTCTCTCCTCCTCCTGCTCCCTCTCTTTCTCAACTTTCTCTCAATCTTCTACTGCCCCTCCCCCCAACTCTCCGTTCTATATGGTAGAAGAAAACATGAGCCCACTGGTAGTACACGCCGTTTTCATAATAGGTCGGTGACAGTGTTAACAACAGGGCAAACACAGCAGGTGTGTTCATTTCTGGGAATCAGGTCAGGTCGGATTTACTTTTCTTTCAACAATGACCTTGGCTCCCATGTCCACCCAGCATTGAATGTAAGAAATACATCTATAGCAGCCACACGCGGACAGCCAAGCATGGGAGTGTTGCCAATGGGATTTTTGTCAAACCTGAAGCTAAGCTTATGTCAAGAGGTGAATCAACTAAACCCTGCACAGTAGACTCGTCGTGACGTTGACGCCCCTAGCGGGCAGGTCACATTTCAAATTTAAACCCGTCCGGTGGGTATATAATCAATTATTTTGATATATACCTCTATCTGGTGGAATAGATATTTCTATACCCTCTAGTTGTTTTGAAAAGTCTACATTTTCAAACTTGCAACTGTGGGATATATATTTTCTGGAGTAATATTCCGAATTCCTGGAAACATTTTTACTCCTTGGTGTACTTGTACGGGACATTTTTTTCTAGAGACGCAAAGCGAGATTGGGCTGGGTCATTCTTTGCCTGACTTCCTAGGTGTCCAGAAGTATGTCACCTCTCTGATTAAATCTTGGCGCATTCAAAATACCAGTTTAATCTTTGAAGGATTCCTAAGCTTGGGTAAGTTGATTATAGTTTACAAGTACCATGATATATGTCTCTATAAAGTTAACCGCTGCTGCAGGGAGGAAAGATTCAGCTGTGTGACCGCACAGAACTAGGCCGCTCTTGGTGTCCAGACACTCAAGCCCCTGAAATCAAACCTTTCCCTTCGCAGGCTAATAGTTTGTGCCCTACCTGACCCACACCATTATAAATATATTAAACTCAGCAAGTTAATTATTCTCTAACCAGCCGACAGAGTTTGTGTCAAATAGAGGACATATTTAACTGGGTCACACTTCAGCCAGCTAGGCACTGTGACGTTAGAGTTTTTTTTTTTTTAGCACAACAACACTGGGTGTGCAGTGGGCAGAATGTGGAGGTATAAAATATATATATGTGAGAGAGTGAGATGGGATGTACATCTACAAGTGCAGAGGTGGGCAAGGAGAGTTGACATTCTATGTTTGATAGAGTCTATCTGTCTCTACTCTGCTACTCGTCTCTTGTCCCTGTTACTGACTGAACAACAGAGATGATATTTAGAGACTTATACTGTCTCATTATCCTGAAAACTCTCCTCTGAATGATTACTAATGTGGATGTTAATAAACTGAGCTTGACATGTAACCCCTGAGATGACTGCTAATTCTGAGTTCCTTCTTGATACAGGATGGTATCTCCTTGGAGGCCAGGCAGTGAATCAGCAGTCCACAAAAACACCTACAAGGATGTCACCAATGTCCAAGCCAGTGGTGGGCATCCAACTGTAAACCAAACTTTTGTCATCCATTAGGGAAATCCTCCAGTTGGTCTATGGACTACATAATGGGTGTTGTAACTTCACCATCATTTTTTATTGACTTGGTACCCGAGATCCTCTCCAGGAGCTTGGGTGTATCACCAGTGTTTGAGTGTCTAGTGTGGGACTGTCTTCAACGTAACAACACAGTGACTGAATATTCAGCAAGTTCAAGAAACCAGGGATTCAGATAAGTGTGGTCAATTGGTTTATTGCCGGGCTTCACTGTTAATCGTCCACATGATCATGATGATGATCTAGGCGGACCTTGGGAATCTCTTACACATTCAGTCAGATCTGTTTTGAAGTTTTTGTCCTTCCTATCACTCTGGGTTCTTTAAGTTCTTTGCTGATTCTTATATAATGTATATGTTGCATTTATTACATGTTCAGAAAGTTTCATTATTGACTTGAGTGTCCATCATTCACTGTTCAAACTGTCTAGCTTTTATGTTTGTGTGATTAGTAAGTTTAATCTGTGTTAACATGGCTGTGATAGTACACTATCATAGCCTGGGGGCTTTCTTGTTATAATAGTGGGGGTGTCCAGCCAAGTTGCGATTAGGATTAGTAGATATTCTGTAGTGCCAGAACTTAAGTTGCCCTACTCCTAAAATAAGCTGAGCGTATATTGGCCACGGGATATCCCTTAGACCAATGCGAGCCGACGCCTCAACATTATTTTATTTCAGAGTTCTGTTGGTTCTTAAGGAGAAATCCTTAAATCAGGCACGCGACACGAACGGTATGTGACAGCTTACCAAAAACCCAAGCAATATATAAGAAAAACAAAATTGACAAATAGTACATATTTTATAGTTAATTTTATAATTACGAAATGAAACATTTACCCACTTTTATATAAGGATATATATGTTTAAAAAAAAAAAAAAGATTCCAAAATCTTAACCCAAGGTGTCGTATAAAAACCCAGTTCTTGGGGGAAAGCCCAAGTACTGGCAGGCCTGATGAAAGGGAACGCTGTCAGCGCTGCTGTTGTTTCTCGACCACTTAGATTTACCAATTCCGACTGAAAATTCCGTGGATTCTAAATAATAACAGACGCATTAAAAAATGCTACAAGAGTTGTAGATGTTTAAAAAGTAACTCACTTAACATTATTAATTTACTAAGTATCTGAAGTTAATTACTAAAGAATAATCTTAGAAAATGCGCAATGATGGCCCAAATTAATTATTGGGATTTGAGGGTGATCAGGAAAAAAAAATATCCAACAGAGAATGCGAAGGGCTCTAAATAATGACAGATGCATGAACAAATGCTACAATGGTTGTGGATTTTTTTTTAAATGATTAAAATAACGTTAGCTAATTTAATAATTATTTTAAGTTAATTATAAAGCGGGAAAAACGGTCTCCTAGTGCAAACATATTGAATTCAAAGCCAAAACAGTGATGCCACTAAACAATTTTTTTAAACATGTGCTGTATTGCCAATCTTTGTGAAATTTCCCATACTTATATAAAAATTAACGCAGAATTCAAAAATACAATACACATTACGGTAATCTGGCTAATTAAGAAGATATTTACGAAATTACTTACCGTTATTGGATTTAAAGCCAAAACAGTGATGCCACTAAACAATGTTTTTAAACATGAGCTGTATTGCCAATCTTTGTGAAATTTCCCACACTTATATGAAAATTAACGCAGAATTCAAAAATACACCACACACTGCGGTAATCAGGCTAATAAAGAAGATATTTACGAAATTACTTACCGTCATTGGATTTGAAGGGAAAACAGTGATGCTACTAACCAATTTTTTTAAACATGTGCTGTATTGCCAATCTTTTTGAAATTTCCCACACTTATATAAAAATGAACGCAGAATTCAAAGATACAATACACATTGCGGTAATCAGTCTAATTAAAAAGATATTTACGAAATTACTTACCGTTATTCACTGCGTGCTGTCAAAAAAAAAATCGATTTATTTTATACGCGTCAAAACCATCTCAGGTCAAAGCCTGGCATCTCTCCGATAACTTCTAATAACTTTTCCGATTTTATCTTTCACGTAAAGAGCACAGAAAAATAATTTCTGAATAACAGACAATTGGTTTTCAAATTTTCGGGTCGCAATCGCGTCTGTATTTTAAATTCCTGTATTTATGTGAAAAGATATGGAAATATGGTATTTGGCCAAAAGACTGGAAGAGAACTATCTTCATTCCAATACCAAAAAAGGGTGACCTGAAATTATGTACAAACTATCGAACTATTGCCCTGATCAGTCATGCAAGTAAAATTCTACTAAAAATTATAATGAGAAGACTGCAAAAGAAAATGGAAGAAGAGATTAATGTAGCTCAGGCTGGATTTAGACAGGGAAGAGGAACAAGAGATCATATATTCAACCTGCGTTTAATAATAGAGAAGTGTAGAGAATTTAATGTAAATCTGTTCTTATGTTTTGTGGATTATTCAAAAGCATTTGACTGTGTACAACATCAGAAGCTTTGGGAAATCATGAGGAATATGGGCTTTCCATCACATATAGTGCAGCTCATTAAAATGCTCTATCAAGACCAACAAGCAGCAGTCAGAATAGATGGAGAGACATCAGACTGGTTTGGCATCAAGCAAGGAGTCCGTCAGGGATGTGTGCTGTCACCGTATTTGTTCAACCTGTACGCCGAAAATATAATGAGAAATGTAAGAGATGATATAAACAAGGAACAATATGATGCCCTAAACATCGGTGGTCATGAAATACCAGAAATTCGTTATGCTGATGATACAGTATTACTATCAACATCACAAAATGGTTTAGAAAACTTATTAACCTCACTCCAAAGAAATAGTGAAAATCATAACTTATTTCTTAACACAGCAAAAACAAAGATAATGCATACAAACAAAACTGCCATGGAGAAGGAAATATATGTTAATGAGGAAAGATTGGAAGTGGTGGAAAATTTCGAATATCTTGGGTCACTGGTTACCAACAATGGTGACACAATGAAAGAAATTAAACGGCGACTATCAATTGCTCTTCAAAGACTAAAACAACTGAATAAATTATGGAATTGTACAGATAGAATTACAAAGGTCAGATTTTTAAGAGCATGCATCTTTCCCATTGCAACATACGCCTGTGAGACCTGGACACTTACTAAACAAGCGGAACAGCGCATAAATGCATTTGAATATAAATGTTACAGACAGGTTCTAAGAATATCTTGGGTAAAGAAAAGAACAAATGCATCCATACTTCAAGAGCTGAATATTGAAGAGGGTTGGCTAGTAAAGACAATAAAACAAAGAAAATTGAAATATTTTGGTCACTTGAAACGTCATGGAGGTCTAGAGAGAACAATAATGGAGGGGTATATGCCTGGGAAGAGAGGAAGAGGAAGGCCAAGGAGAAGATGGGTGCAGGATGTGGCAGATGATCTCCAGATGGGTGTATCAGACGCAGGACATCTTGCTCATGATAGGAAGGTTTTCCGGAGGGTTGTTATGGCAGCGAGGTTCCGCGAGGGACATGCTACTGAATGAATGAATCGCGTCTATAGATACCGACGAAAATGTACAGCAAAATAAACGAAACAAAACGATCCATTGCCAAACCTACTAATTAATAAGATATTTACGAACTTGCTTACCGTTAATTCACTGCGTGCTGCCCAAAAAATTGATTTATCGAATGCGCGTCAAAACCATGTCAGGTCAAAGCCTAGAATCTCTCCAATAACTCCTAATAATTGTTCCGATTTGATCTTTAACGCAAAGAGCACGGAAAAATAATTTCTTAATAACGGCTGGTTTTGTCGGTAGCGGTGACCTCCCTAGTTACAAATGAAAATGTAAAAAAAAAAAAAAAAAACCACGCATTACTATACCTACCTTTTAAATATAAGTGCTTACTTAACGAGGCTAACAGTTACTATTGTACAGAGAACATTTTCCATTTTAAAATTTCAGCCAAACCTTAATTATCCGCTGCACCTTCATGAATACAGATGGAAGATCGGTCGCACCTCGAGATAAATACAAAGACAATTTTTAGCACGCTGTTATTGGCCTTGTATGCAGTATGATACACTTTAAATGGGAAAAAAAAAACTTTTTTTCGACAGTGGAGAGTAAAGACAATTTAAATTTTAACTTCTAATTATCTTTATGCCTTCTTTAATAATGTCACAACCTATAGCCGACTTTACTTGATTTTCGCCGCAGCACCCTGGCATACGCACCCAGTTTGAGAACCTCTGCAGTAATGCCTCGGTCGAGTCAGCAGGCAAAGACCTTGCCAGCTGCTATACCACGCAACCGGGTCACAGTTTCCCCTGCTACGACAAACTTAGGCAACTGCAACTATTGTGTTAATGAGAGAGTCATTTCAGTCCGTCGCAGTGTATGCAGAAACGGGTGTAAGGTAACCACTATTCGTATTCGGCCTGACAGCAAGTATTTGGCCGAATACCGAATAGTTATTAGGTCCATTATTCGGCCCCGAAGCGAATACAAAGCGTATATTCGGTACAGCCCTAGTAACTAGTAAAATCTTTAGCCGGATAATTCTTCAAAGAATGACTCAAGCACTTGATAGTATAATAATGCAAGAGCAAGCAGGATTCAGAACAGGTAAATCATGTATTGATCACATCTTCAGGCTTCGTCAAATAATTGAACAAATTAACGAGTGGAATAGTGCAGTTTTATATGACTTTTGTGGATTTTGTAAAAGCCTTTGATAGCCTGCATATCGAATCACTATGGGAGATTTTGCGTCACTATGGTGTACCACAGAAAATAGTAAATTTGATCAAAGCCATTTACTTAAAGTTTCAATGCAAGGTCATTTGTGACAGTTATACAACAGAAAATTTCTTTATCAACACAAGAGTCAGACAGGGATGTATAATATCCCCCTCTTTGTTCAATTTGGCCATTGACTGGCCATTGACTGGCTGATGAAGGAAATTACACGAGATAGAAAAAGTGGCATCAGGTGGGCACTCAACTCTGTTTTAGAGGATTTGGATTATGCTGTTGACATCAGCCTTATATCCAGCCATCATGTGGATGCTCAAGAAAAGATTGAAAGACTTTCAACAACAGCCCTTAAGATAGGACTCAAAATAAACACCAGTAAAACTAAAGTAATGAGAAATAATTTCAAAACAGAAAATCCAATTATCTTAAATGATAAAGCAATAGAAGTTGAAGAATTTATATACCTCGGAAGTACAGTCACTCCAGGTGGAGATTCTGAAAAGGATGTAACATCAAGAATAAACAAAGCAAATCAAGCATTTGCCATGCTTAACAATATATGGAAGTCCAAGGGATTTAGTTTGAAAACAAAACTAAGAATATACAAGAGCAACATTTTCAGAATACTATTATACAACAGTGGCGTCCGTAGCTCATGCGTTGCGAGTCCGACTCGTAATTCCAACGTATTCCGTGGATTTTGTATCATGGTATGGGGCGTCGCAGGTCGATCAAGCCTTAAATGGGTACCAGGATGTATGTCCTAGGAAAGTTAACACGACCGGCGTAGTGCTGACAACATTACCCACCCAGTGTCGATTGGTCTGTAAAAATATGGGTGCTCTTCCCATATGCCCGTTGCGCTTAAGGCGTAAAAAGGGATCTTTACTTGCTTTACTGTTATACAACAGTAAATGTTGGGAAATGACAGCGGGAATTACACATAACATTGAGACGAGTATTTTGGCCAAACAAGATCACAAATGAAGAACTGTTGAGGAAAACAGAATGTGCATCACTGGCAAATGTTATCAAAGTAAGACGATGGAGATGGCTTGGACATGTTTGCAGAATGCTTTGTGACACTCTGGCAAAAACATCTCTCCGGTGGACAGAAGATGGGAAAAGGAGATGTGGACGACTTACGGAAACATGGAGAATGACAATAGAACTGGAATGTAGGAATGTAAAATGACACGGGATACCATGGGCAGAAAAACAGCAGAGCGGTAGCAATGGAGATCATTTGTGAATGCCCTATGTGTCAACAGCGACTTGAAGAGGAAATAGATAGATAAAAATTAAGGTTTCATTTGAGGTTTATTTTTAACATTCTTTAAGAACCGATATTTCATATATATATATATATATATATATATATATATATATATATATATATATATATATATATATATATATATATGTACACGACATTAAAAATGGCTCAACAAAATGATCAGTGTCACGCAAAGCGGTATTGCTTACAGCCTTATTACTTGCTGGAATGCTCTGAGGACAGCACAGAACCTTAATAGGACCGACGCGTATAATGACGCCATGACAGGAGGAGACGGACACCCAGCAAGGGCATGAATGAGGAGGAGATCATAAGTATAGTTGAATGGACATAATAGCCCTGGCGTAAGAATGCCACATGAGATCAGGAGTAAAGCCAAAATAACACACAACAGGATTACACCCAGAAAACAGGAAAATGGACACGAAAAGCGGAATCCTCATTCGAACTACAGGACAGCAATGGAGGACCCAGACATGGGCAGAACGATAACAACACACAGCTAAGGACAATAAGCCACAACTTCTGGCGCCACAAACCAGAAATTAGCCCAATTAAAAATAGACCACAATTATAAACGAAGCTGCTGTCGACAGGATTTTACAGGATGAAATTATACCCCCCCCCCCCCCCCAACCCACTCCCCCTTTTAAAATCTAAAGTTTCTAAAATCCAGTTCGATGTCCACTGAAATTAGTCTGTGCTGCACATACAATTACCTTCAAGTTTATTGTACGAATAATTCTGTTATTTGCATTAATTAAGGTTCATAACTGTTGTTTCTCTTTAAATGACTATTCAGCTATGGACGCAGCTGGTTTGATTATGAGAAACTGCTAGTCACTAATTCCCAACAACTACAGAATCAATTTATTTCCATTTATTCCTTCAGAACATCGTAGCATTGAATCTGGAGTTGTAATTATGGAGTCTGGTTGTCAACGATCAAACCCAAATACATCAAAAGCGTCAGAAGACACGTTCTCATGTAACCTATTATTACAGTAGCGTTTAACACTGTCATGACTCTCCAGCTAGGATACAGACTACGGACATTGAATGTTCAGACCAACAGGAGGCCTGGTAAAAAGTTAGCCTCATTGTTAGACTGTACTATTAATTCGAATAAACCACAGAGGATCTTAAAACGGACAGTACCGGGTACCGCCCTCTGTGGGAGCTGGAACGATAAAGGGGTTGGTTGTTGCCTCGGTAAAATTGGGAGCAGGGAGTGGTGAGCTTCAGTTAGCCTTGAGGGCACAATGACAATTTTTCTGGTCATGTCTGTAAGCAAAGTTCTGGATCTCATCTGCTTTTCTACCCAACAGCGAGTTTATTATATGTAGTGCTTGTGATGGTATTCGACAAGATGGTCAAACCACTTGATCTGCTGTTTCTCGATTAATCTAGTACAAGGTGCATATATGTATGTATGTATGTATGTATGTATGTATGTATGTATGTATGTATGTATGTATGTATGTATGTATGTATGTATGTATGTATGTATGTATGTATGTATGTATGTATGTATGTATGTATGTATGTATGTATGTATGTATGTATGTATGTATGTATGTATGTATGTATGTATGTATGTATGTATGTATGTATGTATGTATGTATGTATGTATGTATGTATGTATGTATGTATGTATGTATGTATGTATGTATGTATGTATGTATGTATGTATGTATGTATGTATGTATGTATGTATGTATGTATGTATGTATGTATGTATGTATGTATGTATGTATGTATGTATGTATGTATGTATGTATGTATGTATGTATGTATGTATGTATGTATGTATGTATGTATGTATGTATGTATGTATGTATGTATGTATGTATGTATGTATGTATGTATGTATGTATGTATGTATGTATGTATGTATGTATGTATGTATGTATGTATGTATGTATGTATGTATGTATGTATGTATGTATGTATGTATGTATGTATGTATGTATGTATGTATGTATGTATGTATGTATGTATGTATGTATGTATGTATGTATGTATGTATGTATGTATGTATGTATGTATGTATGTATGTATGTATGTATGTATGTATGTATGTATGTATGTATGTATGTATGTATGTATGTATGTATGTATGTATGTATGTATGTATGTATGTATGTATGTATGTATGTATGTATGTATGTATGTATGTATGTATGTATGTATGTATGTATGTATGTATGTATGTATGTATGTATGTATGTATGTATGTATGTATGTATGTATGTATGTATGTATGTATGTATGTATGTATGTATGTATGTATGTATGTATGTATGTATGTATGTATGTATGTATGTATGTATGTATGTATGTATGTATGTATGTATGTATGTATGTATGTATGTATGTATGTATGTATGTATGTATGTATGTATGTATGTATGTATGTATGTATGTATGTATGTATGTATGTATGTATGTATATGTATGTATGTATGTATGTATGTATGTATGTATGTATGTATGTATGTATGTATGTATGTATGTATGTATGTATGTATGTATGTATGTATGTATGTATGTATGTATGTATGTATGTATGTATGTATGTATGTATGTATGTATGTATGTATGTATGTATGTATGTATGTATGTATGTATGTATGTATGTATGTATGTATGTATGTATGTATGTATGTATGTATGTATGTATGTATGTATGTATGTATGTATGTATGTATGTATGTATGTATGTATGTATGTATGTATGTATGTATGTATGTATGTATGTATGTATGTATGTATGTATGTATGTATGTATGTATGTATGTATGTATGTATGTATGTATGTATGTATGTATGTATGTATGTATGTATGTATGTATGTATGTATGTATGTATGTATGTATGTATGTATGTATGTATGTATGTATGTATGTATGTATGTATGTATGTATGTATGTATGTATGTATGTATGTATGTATGTATGTATGTATGTATGTATGTATGTATGTATGTATGTATGTATGTATGTATGTATGTATGTATGTATGTATGTATGTATGTATGTATGTATGTATGTATGTATGTATGTATGTATGTATGTATGTATGTATGTATGTATGTATGTATGTATGTATGTATGTATGTATGTATGTATGTATGTATGTATGTATGTATGTATGTATGTATGTATGTATGTATGTATGTATGTATGTATGTATGTATGTATGTATGTATGTATGTATGTATGTATGTATGTATGTATTTATGTATGCATGCATGTATGTATGTGTGTATGTGTATATATATATATACATACATATATATATATATATATATATATATATATATATATATATATATATATATATATATATATATATATATATATATATATATATATATATATATAATGGCATCCGTCAGTCCCGGGGGACTATGGAGATGTGCCGCTGGCTTTGGGAACAGCATCTGCTGTGAATGTAAAGTCCGATGCGGGAATGGCAGCCTTTGCCACACAGGATACACACAAAAGCAGATACTCCCTCGTTGTGAGGCAGTTTTAGTCTCTGGTTTCGCCTCTCCACAGCTCGTTGTGATCGGTTTCTTTCAAAATGTGACAGTCCGTTTTTCACTTTCTGTCTCCATAGTAGTCGATCTGCAGCTGATTTTTCCCATGTCTCTGTGCCTATGTTGGTATCTATTAGGTCACGTTTGCATACATGCAGCTTTGGCCTTCCTGTAGGTCTATTGCTAGTTACCAATTTACCATATAGGAGATCTTTTGGAATACGACCATGCTCCATGCGGGAGACATGTCCCAGCCAGCGCAGACGTCTTTGATGGTATTTTTGCTCTTGTGAGCACACATTCGTTGGAGACAAGGTCTCGCCATAATATACCATAGATGCGCCTCAGACAGCGCATATGGAAGGTATTCAGTCTTTTTTTCCTGTGGAGCATTGGGAGTCAAGGATTCGCAGCCGTACACTAATGTGCTCAGGACACAAGACTCATAAACCTTCATTTTTGTATTATCAGTTAGCTTTTTGTTTGACCAAACTTTCTTTGTGAGATTTGCAAACATAGCAGAGGCCTTTTCTATACGTTTGTTTAGTTCTGCATCCAGAGAATGATTGCCTGAGATACGTGAGCCTAGGTACTCAAACTCATTTACAGCCAGCAGCTATATATATATATATATATATATATATATATATATATATATATATATATATATATATATATATATATCTTCTAGTTTTGTTCTTCATAGTATGTAGTGAATCTCATTTTCTCCTAGATAATGTATACCTAGACAGAATGACGTCAGTAATAAGTGTGAGTGGAATATTTTGAGTCTAACTGGGACAACACGGGAATTACTGATAGTCTAACTTCACGGGAAATAAAGAGAAATGCTGATAGTCTAACTTCGCGTGAAATATAATTATTCACGTGTAGAGAAATGCTGACAGTCAAAGTTCATGTGAAGTATGATTAGTCACGGGGGGTCACACAAACTGCCGGCCAAATGGAATTCGTGGAAATTAAGGAACACGGAGAATTCGAGAATACGAAGAGGGGCATTAGAAGGCTATATAATGCCATAGAATGAGCTGGGAGTCAGTCTCGTTTGGGCCCAGGAACGGAGTGCATGGACAACGGTGGAAGATGTGTGGATCCAACATGTGTTTGAGAGTGAGTGTTATTCCAAAGTCCAACTTGGCAAACAAGCTAGCAGGCAACATGTCTGCCGGCCGTGTTAGTTTTTCCGTCAGGACAGCTGTTGTGTTTTTTCGCTCATTATGCTTGTGGTAGGACGATTGTGATTTCGGCTAAAAGGTAATAATGATACTTTTGATATTTTAGTTATAATGTGTGGCTGGACAGTAGTCTATTTCATGTGCCGACTGAGGATGCCGCGAGTGGAAGAATGAAGTGCAGAAACAGGAAGAATAAAGTGCAGAAATAGTCTCGTGTTATTTTCCCAGTCATCCATTTTCTGCTCGTCGTGTGATGTCGGTGTGTGAGATAGCAATCGTGCGATGACACGAGCCAGATAGAAGATAAAAGAAAGTCATCGCATAGTAGTTCTTAGTAAATTTCATCTTCAGTGTTGTGCTCAAAACCCATAATTCTTCAGTTACTTAAGCAGCTGTAAAAGGTTGGGTCTCAACATTACTTCGTGTGTTTTTGATGTTCTGTGTTTAATTCAGAAAAATTTCAAGCACATATAGATATATTAGGTTGACTGGGTAGAACACTCTATACATTTCACATAATTTGTACGTGTGTTGGGTAGACGTTTTTAGCTTACTTCGTCCATAAGTGAAAACTTTGTTCTTTCTTGATCGATGGTCAGAGTTGATAACTCAAGTAGATATCTGGCCATTAGTATTTTCCTTATAGAGTTTACTGTAGTTTGCATGAGTAAAAGTATGTTGTTTGTAACATATAGATTAAACTTGATTTTTCTGTCTATTAAAGGAATTTCTACCGTAGTGACATTCACCTGTAGAAGACACCATTTGAGGAATTTGTAATATTTTATCAGGTTGTTTTGAATTTTAGTGGGCGAGTCTAATGTCTCAGGAATGACTTCTTGTATAATTATCAAGAACTCTTTTAAGTAAGTTGGCAAAATGAAATTAGGCGTGACTCTTCCCAGCATTTGGTAATTCAGAGTTTACTTAAATCTGTGTGTGTCATCTTTTACTCTGTCCATTATGTCTCTGCATTTTTTTCTTCTGCTTTGAAGATTTTCTGGTAGGTTCTGGTGATTTAGTCTAGAGATTGTATTTCAGCATGCACTATTGTAATTGTTCTATTGGTGAACTTCGGGACATATTCTATCAGATCGCTTAGTCTGCTTTTTCATATTTCTTATTTTATTACATTCATTGTAGTAAATATCTTTTCAGTGAAATGTCTTATTCTTCTTTGGTTGTTAGAAAGTATCTGAGTATTGTCTTTGATTTCGCGGACATCAACATTCCTAGCTGTTCCAAACAGAAATCTTAGCGCATCGTATAGATCTCTAGTATCTGTTATGGCGTTTCATTTTTCTCAAGCGCGTCAACAAAATAAATTCGTAGATTCTTCTAAAGTATTTAATTCTTGTCTCAAAATCTTGAAAGGTTTCACGTACATACTCTTATCCTTGGTTGTATATTTCAACATGACAGTTTTGACCTATGTGCCTAACTGATGAAAATGATTCTTGAATATCTCTAGAGCTGCTTCATAAATTTGAATTTTTAGACTTCGGAGTGGAAACTGTGGTCTTCGAGCATACCTGTACAGGATAGGCATAAAAGAATCTGCTGCCTGTGATTGTGAAGCAGAAAGACAGACCCCTGAGCACATACTGCAGTACTGACTTTAACTCTCCCAGCAAAGACTGGATCTGGCCCAGGGGATCCACATTGCTAGAGAAGCTATGGGGGACCGGTGACGACCTTCAACGCACAATGCTATTTTTGACCCAGACGGGACTCAATGTTTAGCATGACTGATGTCGAACGTAGAAAAAAAAAAAAAAAAAATGAATTTTTATTATTATAGCTGCTTTCCAGTATGCTTTTTTCCTTTCATTGAACAGATTCTTGACTTTTGTGTGAATACCACATTCTCATTGATGGTGATGTCTTGCATGTGTGCCGTTAGTTTATCAGCTACCTCAACTATACAGACCAGTGTCACTATCTTGGCCATCTGGTTTGTCATCCGTATAATGTGAAAATATCAATTCATTACACACAATTGATGTCAGTGCGTGGGGGGGGGGGGGGGGGGGGGGGGGGAAGAAAGAGAGGGGGCATGTTAGCTCAGTCGATAGGAGACTCGCTTTCAAATCCAGCTACGACTCAATGCAGCCCACGGTGTTTGAAACCGGGCGGTTCCAGGGGTTCACCCAGCCTCAAGGTAATGGGTACCAGACTTGACACTCTTGGGTAAATCGCTGAGGGAACGTCGCTGTAGCTACGGATTTGAGTGCTGACGGCGACACAGGCTGACCGCTTCTTGTCAGCTGTCCGTACTGGTGGCAGAGAACTTATGTTTTTTGACCGTGTACAGTGAATCTTGTTCACATCTCCCAACTTTGCCTTTTACCTTTAATGTCAGAAGTTCATTAACACAACTATTAGGTATCCATAAGTTGCTGCATCTTCAAAATTATGCTTCTAGTTTCATCTCTCTGTCTCTCTCTGTCTCTGTCTGTCTGTCTGTCTGTCTAACTGTCTGTCTGTCTGTCTGTCTGTCTGTCTGTCTGTCTGTCTGTCTGTCTGTCTGTCTGTCTGTCTGTCTGTCTGTCTGTCTGTCTGTCTGTCTGTCTGTCTGTCTGTCTGTCTGTCTGTCTGTCTGTCTGTCTGTCTGTCTGTCTGTCTTTCTGTCTGTCTGTCTGTCTGTCTCTCTCTCTGTCTGTCTGTCTGTCTGTCTGTCTGTCTGTCTGTCTGTCTGTCTCTGTCTGTCTGTCTGTCTCTGTCTGTCTGTCTGTCTGTCTGTCTGTCTGTCTGTCTGTCTGTCTGTCTGTCTGTCTGTCTGTCTGTCTGTCTGTCTGTCTGTCTGTCTGTCTGTCTGTCTGTCTGTCTGTCTGTCTGTCTGTCTGTCTGTCTCTCTCTCTCTCTCTCTCTCTCTCTCTCTCTCTCTCTCTCTCTCTCTCTCTCTCTCTCTCTCTCGTTTGCAATACGAATGTCTTTAGCAACAACTGAATTGTTATTGACAGCGCAACGTTCTTTTCTAGAGTTTTGCTTGTTGCTAGGCTTGGGTTCATCCGTTACTTATTGTTACTTATTGACTTTATTTTTGGTCGGTTTGCTTGGATCTGTTTTAAACCGAAAAAATAAAAACAAATGCCCTATGACAACCAGAAATGTTGGTCGAGGACACTGACAAAGAAAGCAGTGGTCATGATAATGTCAGCTTTAAGACGAACGGAACAACAATTTGACAACTATTTTACTAGTTTAAGAGTTAGTGGGCGTCTATGGATAAAGATAATCCAAACGTTATCGATCTAGCAGTGGTCTATAGTTCGTGGACGGTGGGGGTGTACAATACTTCTAGGAGAAGCAACTCACAAAAGGAACTGTTGGGCACATGAGGCAAAGTCTTTAGCCTTTTGTGGAAATTAGCAAGTCTTCATTAGGATAAAGATTAGTGAAGTAGTTATTAACTATTTTCACTCTTCTACGACTGTCGGCACCTAACACAACGTCTGTCCCCTTTGTCATAATTATCATATTTTTTGTTATGTAAAAAAAAATCATAGCGCCAGGCAGCGCCACCCCCAGTACCCACACCACGGACCACTAGCAAACTAAAGTACACTGCGCTATCCGCGGAACCACTTCGCGTCACCAAACGCATAGCGCTCTATCAGCTGAACCACCCCACGCTATCCACACTATGCTGCCCGTCAACAAACTCAGCGGTACACACACACGACGCGCTACCCACTGAACCACCCCGTGGCACCCATACGCCTGCTGCTTCACACCACCACGTGACACCCGAACCAACGGCAACACCGACAACACCACGCTGCACCCACACCACCAAGTGCTTCCACATGACCCGAGGCATTCACACTAACCGCAGAACTCATGACACACCGCAGTACCTACATCACCCTCGGTACCCACACTTGTACACCGTCACACGGCACCCACAATACCCCCGGCAGCCGCCGAACAACTCCGCAGCACATAGTATTATCAAAGACAATAATAATCAGCTTTAAGCAGACACCTACGATATGCTTGATCACCCAATATATTTAATATATCGCAGCTATAGATCAACTCTTTAAAATACCATCTCTCTCCTTTAAAAAAATACACATGGCGTCCCGACCATTGAGGACAGACTAGACTTGTGCATGCAGGCAGCCATTGTAGACAGCACCCAGCCATTCCAGGGCTTCAGGGCTGTAGGCTCCAGTCAGGTGGAGGCTTCAGTGCACCTTAAAAAGACTTACTACACTACACAGATGTTTTCCTAGAGAAAATAAATTAATGACATTAAATAGCTTCTACGTAGACACGGAATAACGATAGCCATTGCTGCCCATGAAGCAAAGGATTACAAACTGTTCTTCCCCACACTCTTCTTCTACACTCAGATAAAGGTACCAATTATTCAACCGGGAATGAGCAAGAATGGTAACTTAAGAATGATTTCTGAGACTAGCAATTAGAGTACATGGATACAGGGTTGGGCGGTGAAGGAAGCCAATAGCTATGCAGCTAATTTGGTCAACTAATGCTGACTATATAATTTGGACAGTATAAAATACTCTAATTTGAAACTCCCTAGCAGAGATTTCTAGCTCCTGGGCACAATGAAAGATCCGCTAAAAATTTTTACCGATCGAAATATCCCTTTCTTCTCCAATTGAATATGGCCCGAAATTAATTTGCCTCTGGATTTGTGGGCGATCGTTAATGATGGGAATTTCGTAAAAGAAGACGTTGGCCTAATAGTGTATCTCGCCCGTTCCAACGTCATCAGCCAGACATTACCAGAGTGAGGGGAAGGAGAGAAGTCGTTGTGTCGCCCGAAGCAACCAACAGTGGGCACAACATCGGCCCTTCCCGTCAGCACGTTGATAACCATTATCTGGAAATTCGCCATCATCTTTCTTAAACGCTGGTGTCCTTCCAATTTGTCATGGCCTAAGATACTGCCAGCCCAGCCAGTTAAAATACACGTTTGTAAAAGAATACCGCCATGAACAAAGCCCTCATTGGTTGGATCGTTGCATGGGAAAGATGAGAACCAGAGGATAAATTGTCACAAGGCACACGATGAAATGAGATTATTTGTTCCTTTATTCCAATCTTTACAACAATTAGATGTAATGTCAAAGAAAGGACACCCAGGGGGCACATTGCCGGCTAATTGGGATCGAGAGTTTGCTTAAACCACGTTCTTGACGTCAGCAAACACATTGTTTTCCAGCCACTTGATTTACACAAAACAGGGGGTGTTTGGGGTGGGGGTGGTAGAAGGTGGCTTGTACTTAATTCCTGAGTCAGTTTTTAGATCTGTGTACAAAATGGACAGTTAACATTGTTACTCGTCATATTTTCCATACTTGTATATTTCCTCCTTAGTCACAACACACACACACACACACACACAAACACGCACTCACACACACACACACACACACACTCATACACATATTACGAAAAGACATACTGATCTTGCTAATGTAACAGGTAAATAGCTGAAAGGCTACAGTTTCTAGTAGTCGCCGTGGCAGAGTGGCTAGACTCGCTATGCGGATCGGAAGGTCCAGGGTTCGCTCCCTGGCGGAGCCGGAATTTTCTTAAAAAATGACTTTGGCTTCCAGGTCGACCCAGCCTTGAGTGGATACCGGGTACTATACCGAGAAGTAGAGGCATCCAGCGTGATGCTTCACCCATCGTGTGCCGTTGGTCTATAAAATTATAGGTCTAACCGCATATGCCCTATACGGCTAAAGGCGTGGAAAAGGGTCCTTTACATTTTTTTTACTACATTTTCCAGATAGACACATTAGAATGAAAACTACAAAAGATAAATGTTAGCTGTACAACATTATTGCATATACGTATTTTGCATCATGAGAAAAAAAAAAAAAGAAATGCACATTTTTTTATGTGTATTTCTTTTAAATCCACAAACCATAAGATGTATACCCTTTGGCTTGGTACTAGCGATATCGCAACCCTTCGGCCTTGATTCCACGATAGCTACCGTAAATCTGGGAATGGTTTGGCTTTTTTGCCTAACTCCGGGCGTAAACATGGGCCACAAGGAGTTTGTCACCCAGTCGCCATGCAGCTGGTTTAACCAACTTAACGGGCAACATATGTAAATTTTGAACAAAATGGTATTTATTGCATTTCATCTGGAAACTGTTATACCTTGACCTGAAGAGGCGGTATCTAAGATTACCTGATTGTGTGATTCACGTATAGCGGCTCCCAGTGATTGTTTTACCTCTGACTCTTGCTTGAATGGTCGGTCTCTTTTTACATTATGACGACAGCTTTACCTCGTTGTGGTATACAGTCTGCTGAAAAGCCAAGTTATATACATGATCACACAATTTTATTCGTGTTCTAACGAAATATAAAGGTGGAGACAGGCATGCTCCGTGCAGAGTGGCAAGCATCATTTCAGAGGTCCGAGGTAGCTAGCATCCTTTGGATATTTTCTCCAGGAAATGCCGATGTGTTGGGAAATGAGCAGGATAGACTGGATGGTTCTTCGCTGCTTGGTGGTGAACTGATGTATGACAAGCTGGATGCTGTGAACGCTCTTTGGGAGCGATTGAACAGTGCGGAGGCACAGATATACAATTACGGTCTGGGGAGAAGGCGCAAGGGGTTACAGGGGGATCTGGTCGGGGCTCAACACTCAGGGAAAAGGCAAGCGGATATACAATCAGACAGTTACCATCGGAATTGAAACTCTTCGTTTGCTGCTGAAGATAAGGACTGAGCACTTATGGGAGTGTCCCGAGTGCTGTGATGTCGATTCCTAATTCACAATTCAACATTTAACGATATCTAGCGCTCACACCCCATTCCCCCTCCCCCCTCCCCCCCCCATCCAGTTCGCATTACGCTCTGGCTCTTGGAGAGACAATAATATATCCCTTCTTATTTCCTCACATGTCTGGTCTTCATATATAGTAACTGAATGCAGACAAATATCATTGCTTTGGATACCTCAGCTATATAAACCTTGCTGGACATTGGCAATGCCTGTTAGTGAAGGAGGGATTGAAACATGTGGTGCTTGACCTGATTCGGTGGAATCATTATGCTGTTCATATCCAGGGAATACAGATGGAGATCTGTGGCCTCGGCTGGAACATAATAAAAATATATGCTGTCATTGGTTCATAATTCACAAAGCAACAGTGGGACTGGCAGAGGAGATCCTTGGCAAAAGGTTCCCCATTTGTGGGGATTTCAATGCATGGAACAATGAATGGAACAGTACTGGAGACAATCGACAGGGAGTTGCCCTTGCCGATGCATGGTCGACTGAACTTTTGTCTGCATAAATGATGGCCAACCACAATGGCAGTGAGGACCGGTGACACAGACACCCAGCGTAGTAGATGCAGTTCATCGAGATGACAGTATGCTGTTAACTACAGGTAAAGAGAATGGGGAAGCTTACCTGAAGAGGTTAATTTCATAGACAGACCACAATGATGGAGATAACAGAGAATTAGGACAGCTTTAGTCCCAGATGAGTGGATGCACAGCTGCCTGATTCCACTTACAAAGCCTGGCAAGAAACATTCAACACTTAGCGGCTTTAGAATCATAACCCTACAAAACACTCTTGGTAAAGTGTTGGAGAAGATAGTGAGGGTAAGCTACAAGAATTTGTGGAAGAGAGAAAGCTCCTTCAGGCTGTTTGGGAAGTTACCGGCCAGGAAAAGATACATGGTCAAGTGCGGCCACTTTTGCCTTTGACACCTTTGAAGGTTTCCAGATCAGACAGGAAACGATGGCAGCGTTAATTGATTTAGAAGATGCTTACAACAAAGTCAGAAACAGTATCTTGATGAAAGGGCTTAAGGAGAAGGAAGTCTGTCCTTGGTTGGTGAACTAGATAGCAGCCGTTTAGCATACTAGCCGGGTAGCTCTTCGTCTGGGTTAATGGATCTCTGAACCATGTAATTTAACATCAGGACTACTTCAGGGATTTGCAATTTCACCTGTGCTGTTCAATATGTTTACGAGCAAGATTGAGGAACTGTGAACACCTGAAGTTGGCAGAATATTGACATTTAAAGATGTTGTTCTCGTATATAGGAAGGGAAGAGATTGCAATCAAATAGCTCAAGAGTTAAAGGCGACAGTAGATAAGGTGATAGACTGGTGAACGGAGATGAGAGCTGTAATCAACCCAGAAAAGGCGACTGTCCTGTGGTGTTCTTTGGACAACAGGATTGTTAGGGCGGATATTCCCAGACTCAAAATAAATGGCAGGGACTTCAAAAGAGACAACAGACTGCGGTACTTGAGTTTCACCTTTGACAGACGTTTGTCTTTCAAGGATCACATAGAGGAGGTTGCGACAAAGGCTTAAAAAAAAAAGGTCTTAATGTACTAAAGATTATGGCAGCGATGGGTATGGAGCAGAGAATGCTGTTTACACTTTACCAGCACTTAAAACATCTCAGTGACTGATTACGGATTGGGGTTACTCACTGTCTCGAAGAGTCAACTAGAGAAACTAGAGCGCATACAGAATGAAGCTGTGCAGGTGATCTTTGGATGAACAAGAGACACCCCGATTGTGTGCATGCGATACAACCTTGCATTAACGACCATTGCAGACAGGCTAAATTTGCTGCATGCTAAATCATACCCCAGAGTAGCTGCAGACAAAGAACACCCTCTATTATTCAAAAAGCACTACAAAACAGCCGCCTTTTCTAAGTTGATGACAGCTTCCATTTTCAGACACAAGTCAGTCACTTTGTCTACAATTGCCTGCAGCTGTTTGGCTATCCGTTGTCTATCACTCCCTTGCCTGTATGCAAGAACATATGAAGATGTCTAGGAGGTAATGGGCCAAAACAATTGTTGACGAGGGATCTAATGTGAACTCCTGCCAGACATGCTCCCCTGTGGAGTCCTTCTTATTGTACGTGGCTTGCCCACAGACAACCAGGATAGACTGGTGACTATCGGGATAGACCTCTTGACGCCCTGGAAAGACTGGTATCGCCGGGGTATAAACTGACCCTCTGGAAGCAGAGGGTCGACTGTGGACCGGGTGATCACCCCTTACACAGATTTTGAAAACCAATAATGAAAGATGCCCATCGTAAGAGAGGGAGAATAACAGACCCACCCAGATTGATACAAAAGGTGACGACTCCGCAACTCGCTGGAACAGGATTTCTTCCCAACGTTCGGGTTAGCAGGGTACATGTGGGAAAAACTTTACGGGTTTGCATGGTCTGAGAACGCATGCCGGAAGGAGGAAATGCGAGCTTTTTCTAAATCTTTTAGGACTTCATTACATTTCCCAAGAATTTGTTATATCTACTTATGATTGAAACAGTTTACTTGGTGCTTCGCGCGCACTATCATTGGTGTAATACTGAGTGATCTGTGTTATTTCGACAGCGAATCTCTTGTGTTATCCCAGACAGTCAAAATCAGCTCATTGTAAACATATTACATCAAGGGAATAGTGGCGGGAAAACAGGTACATTCATCATGGACATTTCTCTCATATCTTCCACTGTTTGTGTGTCTGTATGTCTAAATCAACTTCAAATAATGCATGGATGGTTCCGGCTAGCTCTGTAAAACTGTGAACTGTACACTATCTCTTTATAAGCCCGTAAAATTACCAACATGTTAAGAGAAAATGTAATTTGGGAGTATCATGTTAGCAATAAAGTCTATGAGGAAATTACTAGACTATTATTTTTACAAATGAAATGTATCAGAAAAATCTGGTCAGATAATGACTGATCTCGCCTTGGGGGTTAGGCTTGGCAACTATCTTCAATTCCTGCTTGTGTTCACCGTTGTATTTACATAGCAATGTTTCTTGATAAAATAAACTTTTGACAAAGATGCACAATGATTGAACGCAACTACTTTTTCTTTTCTAAAGTTTTCTATCTTCCCAATGTGCCAGCAAAAGTTCTCTATGATAGGGTATTGATGATCGTCAACGCTTAAACTTAGCATGCATTAAAGCTGACTCATAATACTCTCATGACAAACATGAAAGTATTTTTCATTTCAGTTTGACTGAGATTAAATTTTTTCTTTCAAACTAATTCCATCTTTGGAAATAACAAAAATAACGTTTGTTCCAGCTTAGTTCAGGTAAATTACATCTGCCTGTAAATAAAACTTAAACAACAACAGAGGACTTTTCTAAGACAGAAATTACACAGCAGCGGAGACAGATTGTGTAAATGTCAAAGTAAATTGTAAGATTCCGTTTTTTTTTAAAACTGTTACACACACATACACATAAGCACACAACCCTTGACCCGCCATGATGGTTATCGATGGAAGCACAGGCACACAAAACCCGCCATCTTTCTTTGCCTTCTGCTTGTTGACTGGTATATCATAATTTATTCGCGTCCATGTCTTTATGGTGTTATTCCAGTTTCTCCTTTACCTGCCTCTAATTCCCCACCTAATGTTAATTGACACGTATAGTTTTTGCAATTGAATGATCTCTCACTAGGTGCCCGAACACTGAGGCTAATGTGATTTCCTGTGAACTTGTTTATTTTATTTTTTTTGGCATATTTGTTTACTTTGTGTTCTAAATAGCTAATTCGTAAAATTTTGATGTAGTATTATTGTTTGAACACATGAATCCTCTTTTCCATTACCGCAGTGATATTCCAACTCTCACATTCGTATAAGAAGATAGACAAAACCAGTGATGTGTATAAGTTAAAAAAAAAATACACACACACACATACACACACACACACACCCTACATTGCTATGCTGATTTTGCTCTTCCACGATAGGTTCAGATGGAATATTGTGGGTGTTGTCATAACAAGCCTTGTCCTGATCTCTTTGGTACAACTGCCAAGGTTATCCTATGTGAGAGCAGATGTATTTACAGGTGTCAATTTCTTCTCTCCCCCCCCCCCCCCCCAAGCAGGTGTCAATTTCTTCTCCCATCCCCCACCCACCCAAGTCATTTTCCCCCCTCCCCTTTATCTGAATGTTGGCAGATATTTGATTTTCATGGTTTTTAACAGTATGGTGCTTTCCTGTACAATAATGTCCGTGCTATGTCTAGCACAGACTGTCTCTAGTTTTGTACTAAGCTCTTGGAGTTCTGCTACTGAGCAAGCCGTGAGATCAATGCCGTACGGAAAACGTAAATTACCTACTGATCCTCCGACAATAAATATGGATGTTTCATGATTTTTTAGTGTTTCTCTCGTGATGTATTTTCAGAAAAATTTAAAAGCCTGGAGGATATTATGCAGCCCATTCTCACCACTTCCCCCTCTCTCCCCCCCCCCCCAACCACCAATTCCCACTGGGTTTTTTGACACTGCGTTTCTCTATCATTGTTCCGACGTTAAAGATGTGTTCTCTGGTGCTTCTATTTTTCGGCTAGTATGTCTTTAGATTTAGCTTCTTTTCTGTTAAAAAGTATGTTTAGCATTACCTTACTTGTGTGTTGATTAGACTATTAGTTCTAAAATTGTTACAGGTTTTCAAATTTCCTTTTTTTTTTTTTTTTTTTTTTTTTTTTTTTTTTTGCAGTGGCACACCAACGATTGTATCCATTCAGCAAGTAACTTCATTGTTTCCCTTAAGAACATCTTCATCGCACATCGGACATGACCATAAGTACTCCGATCTCCTCTTAAGTATTGAAACCGCTGAGTCTGGAATGATCTTTACCTGGTTTTGGAAGGGTGAACCAGGTAGCTGTGTACCCAATTCTGGGATACTGACGCTGTTCTGAGTTTCTGGTTGAAGTGAAACGCCAACTCCATCAAGTCTTCATCACTCATGCTCTTCATGTGGGCATACCTGACTCCTCTGGACTCGGCGCAAATGCCTTTCGCTTTTTTGCAATATATATTTTATATCCTCTACCCTAATAATATTCTAGTAGTATTAGTAGATGTTTACCCCACTGGGACATCACACAAGCGATAAACACCCGATGACACAAAGTGACACCTTGGGGATTAGGATCACCGTGGAGAGGTCCCAGAAACCGCATTCAGACAATAGACCATATTTATTGCCGGGCTATATTACGGTCCCTGGCAAAAGCTAGGGTGGAGCCTCAGAATAACGAAAAATTGCATCTCACAAGGAGATGGCTGAGATTGAGGTAATGATATCCTGAAAATAATTATCATTTATATACACAATCATGTGATCATGTCGAACATGTGTTAGTTAGACTTAGCAGTTGGCGGATAGACTGACGGACACTTGGGACTTTGGCTTTAAAGTGATGTTGAGTTCTTTCCTACTAGGAGTCCAAACCAGCCAACCGAGACCCGACTCCTGTAACGTTTCGTTGTGTCCAGAGCCAGCTCAAAGTTCTCTCAGCAGCTTCGCTGAGCTGTTTTAGGGCCCGTCTACGCTGATTTTCTGTTAGGCTTAGCTGCTGTAGCACACTATAGGAGGATGTGGAGACAACACTTATTGCTCCTACCTCGACGTTGAAGGTTTTCACTGCGTACGCTTCTTCTCACCTCAGACCGGCAACGAGACCACAGTACTTCTCGAGCTTGTACATGTGACTTTCCTCCATTCATTTTCTACAAAACTGAAAGCCTTACAATGTTTAGTCTCTCATATGGCATTGATGATGCCTGTCCTGTCCATAGATGACTCATTGCTGATAGTTGCACTGCCAGTGAGGGCGTCTGCTCTATCATTGCCTTTCACAGCAACATTCCCTTGGACAGAAATTAAGGTAATTTGGCGAAAAGCTGCATGCTGTATCAGATGGAGCCATTGTTTCCTCTATGATCTCCTGATTTTCTTTAGCATGCTCATTGAGTCTCTGAGAATGCATGCATTGGTAAATTCATGACTTTTTAGCTATTCTAGCGCCTTTGTCACAGCCATAACCTCCCTTGTCATGCAGCTAGTGGTAGAAGCGATGGCTCCACTGTCTTCTTTGATGACTTTTCCTTCAGTTCTTGTCATGAAAGCCCATCCACTTCGCTTCTGAGGAGTCACATAACCATCTTTATGTATAACATCACGTCTCGTGATGTGTGTTTCTCCATCAACGCTTTCACTTCTGCATCAACTATTGGTGACGCCAAGTCATGGCGTTGTCTTGTCAGAGTGACAACCACCACAGATTACTGTCTGTATTCGTTTGTTAAGGGCATCCATTCTACTACACGATGTATTGAAGGTTAATCACCTGTTGAAGTAATGTCTCTGCCATGTCCAACCAAGACTGGCATCGTTAAGGTCTGTTGCCGTTACGTGTATTCAGTTCATCATGCTGTGGGTGTGTACAGACCTGTGATTTTTGAGGTGGGCACACGCTTGGCGCATTTTAAGCCTGCTGTTTATATATGGAAGATCTTGTAGGTATCTCATTGCTCTACATGATGTATCTTTAGTGCAACCAAGTATGATGTGCCTTGTACCTTTTTGAGTCAGTCGATTTGTGTCTCGCTGAGTGTGAGGATTGCCAGTACTTGTTCTATGACAGATAGTGTTAAACCCTGATAGAGCATAACTAGCAGTCTTTGTTGACCACACATGGTAGTCATAACTCGCACTGCAGCTAAATATTAATTGTTGATTATAATATTGACTTGGAATTTGGAGCTAAGGCTTTGTTTAAAACTCCCAGGTATTTCAAAAGTTCAGTCCTTGCAACCTCTTCACCATTCTGAGGATGTTCGTTTTGTGTACTATGTGATTGTTCAGAGAAAACCAAGCTGCAGTCGTTTTTGCAGGGTTAATCTGTGCTCTGGAGGTTTGACACCAAACTACTATGCGTCCAATTTCCTACTGCAGTTCTTTAAAAATGCTGCAAATTTTTTTGCCATGACGGTACACTAGTATGTCATCAGCGTATGAAAGGTTCTTTCTTCATCTGTGGTTTGGATACCGATATTTAGTTTTTTCGAAGCCCCACCCTAGATTTTGCATTAAATATGGCCGAACAGCTGAACGTGGTTTCCGGGACCTCTCCACGGTTGATCTTCATCTGCATGGTGGCACTTTGTGTTTATCGCTTGTGTGATGTTCTGGTGGGGTACAACTTACCTACCTATCCTTCGTATTTTAGACTAGGACTCACTAGATTCACCAATGTTGAACTAAACATGATATTTTATTTGAGATACAGCATCCACATTAGTGTAAACTACTTACTGATAAAAATCAGTATCATATAATTTTTATTAATCTATTAGAGTGCAGTTTTATTGTAAAATGTTCACTTTGAAATTGTAATAATACGAAGAATGGAAAAACTTATAAATTAGTATAAACTGCTTACCGATAAAAATCAGTAACATATAATTTTATATTTATGTAGAGGGCAGTTTTATTGTCAGTTTTTAAGTTTTAATTAGAATAATTTAAAAATGAAAAAAAAAAAATAAAAAAAAAAAAATTATTTTATTCTAAATCACACAATGATTAAAACACACGGTAAAAAAAAAAAAAGATACACGATGGTTTTATCCCTGGACTCATTATACGCCAACAACTCGGAATAGGTTACCTAGTTATTCCTCACACTACATACATGTATGGTTTATCTCTTTCTGTGAAGGGAAGCCTGTCTTTTTCGGAACTGCACATGTTTCAGGCATTAACTGAGACAGTATGGGTTACTTTGATAAAAAGATTAGACATGGTTAGCATAACAATACTTGTCAGAAGGTGTGAAAGATACCTAAGTGCCGCGAGGCTGTATCGCAGTACATGTGGAACCTAGGTTTGAAATCTAGACTTAACACGGTGTTGACTAGTTCCCTACCCTGAAGACTTTTCTACCAGACATCGTTGACACCAGCTGTCTGAGGATGGGTGGATTCTAAAGTCCATTCATAGGTGGCAGTGCTATACCATTATCAAGTGGATATTTTCTTGGAACCATACAGAGTACAAGAGTCGGTTAGCAATCTTGATAATGCTGTGATTCATGATACTGGAATTTAAAAACATGTAGAAGCCTAATCTGTGAACCATTTATTTTCGTTAAATAAGCAGCATCTTTCAAGGTTTTGATGACGGAGTTCTCCAAACGTTCAAAACCCTTAATTATGTAGTGTGAAGAAGCTACACGGCTCCTGATGAGACAGACTAGCTTGCACAGTCGCAGACGTGTCGTGATAGACGATTCAGTTTTTTATATAAAAAATGTCTTTGATATTTTCAGTTCAGGTTTGTTAAATTTTAAATATGTCAACAAAATCATAATAAAACAGCAAAAATGTAACAAAGAGTTTCAAACATTTCCATTCCGTTTAATATCCCACAGGTCGGCATTTACTAATTAATTTCACACACTTATCTTCAACAACAAGTTTGATCAGAGAAGAATGTGAACATGATTAGTTTCATCTGACAAATAGAGGCAATTATATAATCACATGTTTAAAAAATAATCATCCTGAAAATTACTTATCGATCTAAAGAGTCATTTCTATAGTTACATCTTTGACTAAAGCTATCATTAAGACAGTTATATTTCCAAAACAAGATACCACTATATACTTATATTTCTGACCAAAGATACCACTAATATAGTTATTACATTTCTGACTAAAGGTGCCAATAACACAGTCATATTTCTACCATAGATACACTAACATGGTTACGTCTCTGGCCAAAATATATCACTAACAAGATTACATGTCTAACCAAAGATATTATTAACAAAATTATTTTTATGATCAAAGAAACCATTCACACACACAGACACACACACACACACACACACACACACACACACACACACACACACAACATATATGACCGAGATGTTGCATAAATGCTCGTAGTTACTCTGGCTGAGGGTATCGTTCGCTTAGTAAAATACAGATTTCCATCTCTGTATTACATATAAGCACACACTCGCACACACATACAAACACAGACACAAACACAATGAAGCAAACTTTTGTGCGTGTTCAGAGCGTGACACTCATCAATGCCTTAGTAACGACGTAGTATCCTTTGTCACGTCTCATTTCACTCATTTACAACTTAGAATGCATCGGATGTCTTGTCGTTTCGTGCTTGTATTACTTTCCTACGGCATACAGAATTAAACAAGGAAGCAAAAGATTATATGGAGTCATGCAACGAAGAGAAGTTGGAAAAGAGAGGGTAGAGACGAGGGTAACAAACATGAGATCTTGGAACAGGGTGATACGAATGTACAGGAGAGGAAAGCGAAGAGAGATTCAACTTCTGGGGAGAGATGCTGCCTGAATTCACGGATTCCAAATGGGGGTGTGATCTCTGGAAATTGTTATCGTGGTACAAAACTGGGATTCGAACCATGCGGTGTGGAGACCGTTGTGACAGGTTGGTAACTTCTGTTTCGGCAGCAAGTTGTCGCTTCCATTTGTTTCTCCGGTTCTGAAACCAAATTTTTACCTGGAAAAACAATCGGATTTTCTTATTAATTTAATAAAGGAAAAAAAGCGATAAAAGAAAATATACAAGGAAACAAGCACCACAGTCATTAGCTTCTGTTTCTTCTTCAGCATTCCGTGTCCATGAATTGCTTGCTTCCGATATCACCCGCTCCCATTCATCTCTGTCATTGGCTTTCTCTTTCCAGTTGATAACTCAAGTGATTGTTTGATGCTTGGATATTATCTCTTCGTCATCTTCACTTGTGCTCAACTCCCATCTCTGCGCATGCAGCAACCATCGCAACTCTATTAGCCCTCATGATGCCAGTAATTAATGGAGATAAAACATTATCTTTGGCAACGGGACCAATACCGAGACAACATTGGGGTCGGCTGAGACCAAATTCCCCCTACCCCCACAATTTTTTCAGGTCGAATTTTCTGTGGAAATTGATAGAGCTCAAAGGCTTTATATTAGTATAAGAGTACAATGATAAAAATCTTCCCTTCTCTCTTCTTCTTCTTCTTTCCTCTTCTTCTTCTTTTTCTTCTTCTTCTTCTTCTTCTTCTTCTTCTTCTTCTTCTTCTTCTTCTTCTTCTTCTTCTTCTTCTTCTTCTTCTTCTTCTTCTTCTTCTTCTTCTTCTTCTCCTCCTCCTCCTTCTGCTGCTGCTTCACTTCCTCCTCTCTTGCACAAGAACTAGTGAAGCAAACAGCTGAAAAGATTTACCAACCTCCAAAAATAAAAAAAAACCTACTTGATGAAAACACAAGAAAGATATTTTATATTTAAAACATCCAGACATAAATAGACTATTGATTTACAATGTTTGATGGCTCTTCCAGTTCTGTCTTCAAGTGGCTCACGTCACTGCAAAAGCGTGCTATTAGTTAAATAAGTATTAATCAAAGGGAAACCCTCAAGGAGATGAATGGCGCCTTTGCTGTTACAACTAGTATTCTTACAATGGAGACTATGGCTGTAATAAGGACCCTAGCATAGCTTGGTACTCAAACACTATTTGCCTACTGGAATAAAACCTTATGATGACCGCATTTTCATTTAATAATCATTTCCTAACAAGAAACATTTGCTAATGGAAACACTGTTTGAACCAATCACCTACCTGGGTTTCAGTGAGATGCAGAGTCGCTGCCAAACCTGCTCTTTCCGAACTGGACAAGTATCTCTTGAGGTCAAACGTGGATTCCAACTGAAAAACCTTTTAAATATACAACAGTTTCATTGCTAATAATACATTTATGTATATCTGCGTACCTACATAGCTTGTTTATATATATAAAGAGAGAGAGAAAGAGAGAGAGAGAGAGAGAGAGAGAGAGAGAGAGAGAGAGAGAGAGAGAGAGATAGAGAGTCTAAGAAAGAAACGCATAGCTACTGAAAGGAACATACACACTCAAAATGAAAATGAAAGTATTCTAACAAATAACTAAACTTGTAAATTGTCGCTAAAGCTTAGTTAGTACATGAAAGCTGCATAAGTCTTCAACAAAACCAATCGTTTTATCTTGTCAGCACATGTTGTAAGAACAGGTTAAACCCCCAAATTGAATCTGATTATATCTGCTGGAAACAATACTTCCTGTAGGTACATTACATACTAGTTAAAGATTAAAGGAAAATTAATTTTAGTGGCTAAAATCAACATATTTTCACGGATATTGATTGATAATGTCATATTTTATGCGGAAAATAGCCAAATTAGTTCTCAACATTTACGAAGATATTTGAAACACTAACAAAGTTGGCTTAATGAAATTTGCACATAAATTTAGCATTATATTTCAAACGTTAAAAACTAAAGAAAATTCACTTGAAGCTATGGTGTAAAAGCTATGCTCACTTCAATGGTACAATAATGATTTTTCCAAAAAAATTAGGGCTAGGGGTTATCATAGATGACAAAAACTCATAAAGTATTCAAGCTGCTGCATTCATTCTAGTTCAGTCTGTTTCAATGTTATTCTCCTATGTGTGAGGCAAGATGGAGACAGTATTTTACTAAAGTTTTGAGATATCATTGCACAACACAATAAAAAATATCCCCCCAAAAATTATTTTTGAGAAATTGAGCCAATTACGCTAGAGAGCCGGACAATATCGTCAAAGAAGCGTCCTTATATATATATATATATATATATATATATATATATATATATATATATATATATATATATATATATATATATATATATATAAGGTCTGACAATTAAGTAATGAGACACATATGACATACATACATACATACATAAATATATTATTTTTCTGTAATGGCTGTAATGAGAAAAAAGCAAATGATAGCATGGAAATTCATAACCATTATAAATATAATTCCAAGTTTCAGCCCACAAACACAAGTGAGCAACCAGCAAAACAGACGTCAATGTAAATCTAATAATGGCACTGTTTCATTACTGAAGAATTTCAGTAGTGACAATTTGTATAGCATAAAAAATGTGTTCCCAAAAAATCAATTTGAAGCTAAAAACTGGAGGAAATCAGATTGCAAAAATCATTTCCTTTATATCAGATTTGAATGATTGCATAATTACGTTGTTTATCCTGCTTTATATGTGAATGATGGGCACTTAAAAAATCACTCTCAGCATGAAGGTAAGGTATCAAATAGAATATTCCATGCAATAGTTCTATGTCAACTGAGGTGAGGAAGAGATCTCAGGAGCTATATAAATCATATCCCGATATGCGAACACTCGCTCTCTAACCGATGATAGCAAACAGTCCGCCTCCTCTCGCTCGATATGCATCATTTGACTGATCGATTGTCGATAATCTTATCTTGACATTTGGTTTGCTTGATTATACGACTGAATCTGTCTTCGGCTTTCAAAAATAAATATTTCCGATAGTATGGTCTTGTATACTGCCGGGAACGCACCCTGGGATTACTTTTCAGAACTCCTATCCAGGCTTGCTGACCCTTCAGAGACCAAACTATAGCTAGTCACTTGAGCCAGGCGAGGCGAATTCACCTGAACGAGACATAATTATATTTGTGAAACAGCTTTTATCAGCACCCACCCGCTTCACCATGGCTCGTGATAACCAACAAAGATGGGGGAAGATCGACCAGCACAGGCTAAATACCAGATGCACCACCCGATCGACATCAGCAAGCAAAGAAGCTGCCCCTATCGAGGCGCCACCAACACTAGAAGTCGTCCCTATCAATGCGCTTCCGACTCCAGAAGCCGCCCCAATCGGGGCGCCACCGGCATTAGACGTAGCCCCTGTCGTGGTGTAAAGAACAGCTATGCAAGAACCATCAACCTCACCTGAGAGAATGAAAAACGGTACCACTAGTTCCCCGCAACTATTTCTTTTAACGGCAGATCAGCGTGGGCCAGTCTGCAACCATCGCCCTGACCACACTGATGCTGATAAATGTACTCGAAGCCGTACTCGATAAGCGAGTGGTAGCCAGATTCAATTTAACCAGAGACGGCGTGATCGCCACTCTGAACAGAACGAACCGCACCACGAAGCTGGTTGACCAGACCAAGAAGTCCGGCAGTGAGGAACTGCGGCTACCAAATGAGATGACCGTGATAGCCACAATGTTTCAGAATGTTAGGCGTTGGGTGGTACAGTGGGTCTGTCTCCACCTAAGCGATAAAGAGATTCTCGAGCAGATGAAGCAAGAGAACCCTAAACTCAAGAAAACCAGAAGCAGAGAGGCTAGGATCGAAATACAACCCGTCCCTGGTGGCAGTCATCGCATCAGAAGGCGAGGGCATTTTTGACGCAGTCTACCCGAACCAGAGGAAGCAGAGGCCGGAGAAGTACAATCCGCAGGTGATCCAGTGCTCCCGCGGTCAAAAAGCCTGGCACTCCCGTTTCTTCTGTGTGAGCGAACTCGAAATTTGTCGACATTACTTGCAAAGCCTCAGGCCATGCACTATAAGAAGAAGAAGATACAATCTGTTGAAAGGGTGGGGGAGTCGTACACAAATATAGGCTTAAATACTGGCAACGACAGACTCGGAAATAATGAGGAAAGTTACAGAGAGAAACGGTAAGGTTATGTATTCGTTCACTCTGAATAGTAAGGCATAAAGATGAACATGCAAGGTAAGCTTGAATTACACAGACATCGTCAAGAATCACCTTCATCAAGTGCCTTGCACACCGACGATGAGCCATCATGGTTCTCCACAAACTGCGATCTCCAGCAGCATGTCACCATTTTACACGATCATCAGAATCACGGATCAGGTCAGTGTTCTTCTCTCGCTCCATCCACTGTGATGAGCCATCCAGCTTTACCGTCCCAATTTCTATCAGTCTTGCCAGTTGTTTTTATAATCAGTTTACAATTGTGATCTGTCTGGAGGATTCGTATTCTAATTTCTGAAAGATATCTTGGGCCAGATGTTATTATTGTAAGCCGGGCTGCTCACAAGGAACGTAAACTGCAGGAAACTGACATAAACAAAAAATAGCGACTGTACTTGGTGACCCAGTGCTCGATGATTTATATACCGTTTGAAGCTTGACCATTATTGGAAATGTTATTAGACAGTAAAGTGTTTGCGCTTAGTTGTGTTCTAGTCTACCCTTAAGTAGTTGATAAAAATTATGAATTTATATTTAAGAAAGGGAAAAAGGTAAACCCATGCGTTGCCATCCTCTGGCATTATAAAGTTGACAAACGTGAGTTTTAAAGGGTAGATTTAGAACATTGGAACTGCTTTGTGTCCGAGATGACGCAATGGATTGCTTGTAGTTAACTTCACTACAGTAGTAGAGGATGCCTTGTTTGCACGACGGTGCATGTCCTATGTCCTATGTCAATCGTGATTCAGTATTTGATGTGGTCAATATAACAACTAGGGCTGTACCGAATATTCGCTTCGTATTCGCTTCGGGGCCGAACAGTAGACATGTTGACTATTTGGTATTCTGCCGAATAGTTGCGGTCGGGCCGAATACGAATAGTAGTTACCTTACACCCGCTTCTGCATACATTGCCTTAATGCTGACAACATGGAACGATTGGTTTTGTTGAAAGGTAATGCAGCTTTCCTGCATTAACTAATCTGTCCGTGAAAATTTCCAAGTTTAGTTACTTGTTATAATACTAAGGATTCTTTCATTCCTAGTTATTAGTTACCACAGACTGACTGAAGGAGGCAAAACATAAAATGTTTTTTAATGTTTACTATTCTGTACGAATGCTAACTAGACATGGAAAGAATATAAACTCCAGCCACATCCAAGTCGATATTATGAAAATCAAACGAACGGAAACATATAAGTACTTGGGTGCAAACTTCAACTGCTCCAACATGCTGAGAGAAGAAATAAAATTTAGAAAACAATCTAGAAATAAATTATACTATGCCCTTCAATATCTATTAAAGTCAAAGTGTCTGTCTTCCAACACCAAGATCAAAATATTTAAAACGTTGATAAGACCAGTAGTTTTATATGGCTGTGAAACTTGTAGCAGAAATAAAAGAGATGAGGCCTTATTACAGGTTTTCGAAAACAATCTTACGACAAATCTTTGGACCCATCAAAGATGCTAATAGCGGGGAATGGAGAGTGTGAAGCAACAACGTAACACATAATATGTTTAAATCACCATTGATGGCACGAGAGCTAACAGACTAAAATGGTTGGGGCAAATTGAAAGAATGTCAGATGACAGGACAGAGAAGTAAAAACTGCATACGCCTGAGAGGGGATAGGCGTAGACCACCAGGCAGACCCACACACACACACAAAAGTTCGAGAGATAATGTCCAGCCAGACCTGCATAGAACTGGTGTCACAAATTGTGAAGATAAGGCCAGCCAGAGAGATGAATGGAGACGGGTGATATCTCCAGCAGTAAAACTTAAGGGCTCAGAATGCTAAAGAAGAAGATGACTAGTCTGTGCTACTTTATGTGAATTAAAAGTTCAGCCTACATTTGACATTGTGAATGTGTTTTTTTAGATATATTTTATACACTATACACTATTCGTATTCGGCGAAATAGTTGGTCCCGTTATACAAAATCACTGTTCTGTACAGCACTAGTTTAAATTACATCGAACGGCCGAGCGAACGACGGTTTTGAAAGAGGTGGGAGTGGTGACCACTTGAAAGATCTGTGGAAGGATGGATAGAGGAAGACCACTGTAATGATGCTATAAATGGGGATAACGTCAGGGGATGACTGATATAACTGGGTAAGTCCCTGATAGCATGGGTTTCACGGAGATATGGTGAAAAGACAAGAGTGAGTGAGTCACGTGTGAATGCGAGATCTGGGGGATTGAGAATGAGGTGGTCATTCGGTGACTGGGCCCAGACTGAGAGCATGTGAAGCTGAATCTGTGTAGATGAATCCAGAGTGAAGAGTGCACGTGGATCTGAATCAGAGTCGAATGGATGTTAGCGCTGAACGACAAGATAACCAGCGCTTTCAAATGATTGTTTAGGCCAGCCTTTGTGTTACACGGTTTGATTGTTGAGCCAGCCGTGTACATGCCAGTGTCCATCGTCTGAAGCATGTCTGGAGCCCTAATGCGTGAGCAAGGCGAGAATGCCCGAATGGCGTAAGTTGGTTCATCTGTTGATTCGTGTCTTGTGCTACAGTGACAATAAACCTGTGAAATGTGTCAGCTAGTGTCGACCGTCATTTGAAGTTGTGTGGCCGTGGAGAGAAATGCCGTCTGGTTAGAATGAGCTGTAACCAAACACCTAGACAACAGAGTCAGTGTTGAATCTGCACTAGGGAGATCAAATGTGGAGGAGACACAGTACATTCATTACAACAACGATAAAAAATTCTTGACAGTCTTTTTGCGTGGCATGGAGGTGTGTCAGCACACGAACTAATATATTCTGCAGGAGATCACAGATTGTGGCGGGGCATAATCCCCCACGCCAGTCGTCAAGGCACCTGATGATGATAATATACTATTCGTATTCGTATTCAGCCGAATAGTTGGTCTCACTATTCGTATTCGGCCGAATAGTGAAAATCACTATTCGGTACAGCCCTAATAACAACCGCTGCCTTTACCTCCCAGGAAATCTTTTGATTTTTATTTTAGCCTGAAGCAGCATGGAAGCCTCGAAAAATGGTGCACAGACTCCGACCTTGGGATGGAGCAGAGGACAGGACCCTCGTGTCGGAGGTAAGGGAGACATTGCGCTACCTCAGTTTCTGGGAATTAAGTGTCGTGCTGAAAACTGAAGCTCATCAAATTGTGTGTTTAGATACTTAACTCTACCAGGGATTGCATATGAAACAGCATGTATTTATTTTTCGAGAAAACTGCAGTTTGCTCGTTTACCTGATTGCGAGAAAATACTGTCCTTGTTTTCTTCTTTCTTTGCCTTCTACGTTCCTCGTCGTCACTATCTTCCTTATAGTTGCTGTTGTTATCTTTTTCTGCTACTCTGCCGTCATCGTTATCTTCTTCACTTGCAGAATGTTTAATAGATGGTGAGCAGTTTGGCAGATATCTCTTGTTTCCTGTCAACTCCTGTCGGTAAGTGTCTCCACTATCGCCTCCTGATGGTACCGGTGAAACAGGTGCCTTTGGAGACAGCGGATACAAACTGGTAGGATGAACTTGGCTACCTGGAACAAGTTACATAAATTTAGGTAATTAAAGCATCAATCAATCATTTATTCGATCAGTCACACTATCTATCTATCTATCGGCCTGAGACCAGACACAGTTTAGCACTCTGCGGAAAAACGTCAGCTCATCCTGAAAGAGCTTACCGTGCCGTACAAGTCGCTGATGGAAGAAAATCACACGTACAAGCTCGAAAAGTACGGCGATCTGGTGGCCGGTCTGAGGAGAGTTGAGGCGTACACAGTAAAAATCGAGGTAGGCGCAAGATGACTCACTAAAACAGATAGGGGAAGCAGCGGAAAGGGCATTGAGCTGGCTTTGGAATGCAACGGAACATCGGTGGGCCTCGGTATACTGGTCTATAGTGGAAAAGACCTTTACATCCCGTTAAAGCCAGTGTCCAATAAAAACGTGTACCACTGTCTCTAACGTCTTTTCGATGAACCAACCGTAAGGTTGTTACTTTGGTCGTGAGGTTAGGCGGTTAATTTGCTACCGCCATGACTCATATATATATATATATAAACCTCGTAATACCAGTTGCAAAACGACCTTTTCCTCTTGTCCGATTTCGATTGTCTGATACATGCAGCAAGAGATGTCCGAGTTTTGACGTCATGACCCATATCCTACCCTCCGAGATTGTATAGGAGGATAATTAACCGAAACAATTGTCGACGAGTGATCCTTTTCGGTAAAGTTCCTGCGGCGTATGCTCCTCCGTGGGGTTCTTCTTATTATTATACTAGACCAATGCTACCCTTTTGAGAAATGTATCCTTTTTAAATGAATTACCATGCATAACCCATGAAGGGAGGAAAAAAGGAAAGGCGTTGTTTTCCAGTCTTACAGGGACAGACCAAGGCATTCTCCAGCTTCTGGGTAATGGGACACTCCTGCTCAGCTGTGCGCCGTAGGCTAACCCGTAGCGAACAAAGTGTGTTATTTTTCCATGATGGACCTTAGGCAGACGCGAAATGGCTGTCACATGAGTTTCATAAGTGTTGGATTTTATTTTTGTCGTCATTGAAAAACTATAATAAGTCATTGATACCTTCCCTTTTATTTTACCTTTAAGTGATGTTTTCTTGGAATAGATTTAATAAGTTTCTCGCGTGATTCTCTTTTGATTTATGTTCAAAATTTTATGTTTTTGCAGAGCAAAATCTCAAGGGTAAAAACCAAAAAATGCTACACTGTATGTCCTATGATCTCTTCGTTTGTCTGTATAGTATACCTTCTAATATCTCTGATGTTCACATTCTATATTTTTGAATATTACAATTTCAAACTGGGCTCCTATAGGCAAAATAATGTGAATATACTGGGTGGACAAAAAGAATATTGATAATATACTGGATGAACAAGGATAATATTCATAATATACTGGGTGTGTCCAACCACCTTCTATTTCCATGCCTGTCCACTGCCAAGCACCATAAATGGACCAAACTCCGTCACACCCCACCTACTCCCTCCTCCTCCCCATCTCCTGCAGGCGCTGATAACCAGGTGGTCTGTATACCTCTGAACCTTCCTTCTGTCCACATCCCAGACATCGGTCATCAGTAAGGGCCTCCGGTGCGTACCCTTATGTCCTTCTAGCGACCGACACGCTCTTCTTCAGGACGCTCACAACTTTTTTTCGTAGGCTCAGGTTGCAATATGATCCCAGCACCCGACCTGATAAAAATAATACACCTGTTTGGTTTCTGAAACCTAGGTCTTCCTGGACTCAGAATCTCGGGGCATCTAGAGCTTTGGATTTTTACATTGAGAAAACTCTTTTCGAGGTTTTTTTAAATTGAAATTCAAACCCCTCAGGCACTCTAACCTCTCGCCTCAAGAACTGTAGTCACTCACACGATTGAAACGTCGTGATAATATTGTTAATAAACCTGCTGATAATGAGGGGGCGGTAGTAGTCTAGAGAAAAGATTTTTATGTTCAGGAAGGGGACAGGCAACTCAGTGACACTTCGTTCTATGAACCCTAGTCACATGACAGTAAAAATCAACAAATTAGTAAAAAGTACTATCACTACCTTGATCAAGGACGATCTTCTACGAGCTCGGGTCAGCTCTTTATTTGTCAAGGACAGCTGTCTGGGAAAGCCCGGCTTTCCTATTATTCCCAAGATACATAAAACTGACAAACTAGGCAGACCGATCGTGTGCGCCTGCGCTTGTCCCACAGAACTCATATCCGGGTTCCTCGACCGTATCTTACAACCCCTGGTCGTCAACCCCTGGTCGTTGGTCATCCGTCTTACATCAAGGATACCAACCATGCAGTCTCTATCTTTCAATCCATCCGGTTCACCTCTTCTTCAAGGTACCATATCTTCCCCTTAGATGTTACCTCCCTCTACGCTTATAATCCATAGGCTGATGGACTCTAGGCTTTGTTGTTCTTTCTAGATCGTAGAGTCAGCCCTGCTAAAGCCACTGACCCCTTGATACGTCTGGGTAAGTTCGTGCTCACTCTAAACTGTTTCGAGTTTAATGGCCACTACTTTAACCATATCAGCGGCGTCGCTATGGACACCAAAATGTGGCCTAGTTATGCCTGCCTCTTCATGGGCCACCTCGAGCATCAGAAACGTCATGCTTATACAGGTAGGCTCCCTTGGCTCTACAAGAGGTATATCGATTATTACATCAGTGTCACCGATATATTCCTATCTCAATTCAAAACTTAATTTTTTTTCCTCCAACTTCCATCCCAGCATCCTTTGCATTATTTGCAATAATAATATTGCTATAATCCTGGGTGGACAAGAACAATATTGCTAATATACTGGGTTCACAAGGGTAATATTGCTAATATTATGGGTGGACAATAATACTATTGCTATAATACTGGGTGGACAAGAACAATTTAAGGATGATTCTCTATCGCCCTTTTCAGGATGAAATTTTTTATTTGAAGCTACACCCTGGCTTTTGCCGGGGGCCGCAATAAAGGCAGGCCATAAATATGGCCAAATGTATGAACGCGGTTTCTGGGACCTCTCCACGGCGATCCTCATCCGCATGGTGGCACTTTGTGTCATCGGGTGTTTATCGCTTGTGTGATGTCCTGGTGGAGTAGAAAGTCAGTCAGTCAGTCAGAACAATATTGCTAATATACTGGGTGGAAAATAACAATATTGCTAATATACTGGGTGGAAAATAACAATATTGCTAATATACTGGGTGTACAAGAAGGATATTGTTTATATACTGGGTTGACAATAACAATATTGCTAATATACTGAGTGGACAAGAAGGATATTGCTAATATACTGAGTGGACAAGAAGAATATTGCTAATATACTGAGTGGACAATAAGAATATTGCTAATATACTGAGTGGACAAGAAGAATATTGCTAATATACTGAGTGGACAATAAGAATATTGTTAATATACTGAGTGGACAAGAAGAATATTGCTAATATACTGAGTGGACAAGAAGAATATTGCTAATATACTGAGTGGACAAGAAGAATATTGCTAATATACTGGGTGTACAAGAAGGATATTGCTAATATACTGGGTGTACAAGAAGGATATTGTTTATATACTGGGTTGACAATAACAATATTGCTAATATACTGAGTGGACAAGAAGAATATTGCTAATATACTGAGTGGACAAGAAGAATATTGCTAATATACTGAGTGGACAAGAAGAATATTGCTAATATATTAGATGGACAATGATTATATTGCTAATTTAATCAGTGAACACGGATAATATTGTGAATCTACTGGGTGGACAAGAAGAATATACTGGTTAACCTCACTCCCAATTTTTAGTTGATTATGTGGATATATACTGGACATTTACCAGCTAAAATGAAGCAGTTTCTGTTGTACTTTCTGTTTCAATGTTGTTCTCTCTATTTCTTTCTACAATATGATGACCTGAAAATGAGACATCATAAGCAAGTCACACCCCACTCCCTTTTTTTCACCACCCCAACCCCACCTACCCTCCCCCTCTAAAAAATTTTGAATTTATTATTATTACTTTTCATTGCCCAGCTCTCTAGCATAGATGGCTAAACCGGATTGCGCGGAGACCGGGTCACGAACTCCTTGTGATCCGGGTTCAATCCCGGGGGTAGGCAGGAAAGCCACATTTTCTCCCAGATTTACGGTATTTACAATAGAATCAAGGCCGAAAGGTTGCGATATCCATAATACCGAGCCTGAGGGTTAACAACTCATGGCTTCTGGATACTGAAACAAACAAACATTACTTTTCATTAGAATCACGCCGGCTGCTTTCACTTTCAGGACCGCACCTGGTACCCACTCAAGGTTGGGTCGACCTGGGATTCAAGCTTTTTTAAGGCCGGCTCCGTCAGGACGCGAACCAAAGACATTCTGAACCACTGGCGGGCGTCTAGCCGACAACGCCATGGCGACTTCCTTCGCTTGCAGTAGTGGGAGCATTTGTGCATAGCATGTCACCGGTGTCACCTTTAACTTGATATGTAAGGAACTTTTATGAACTTACTATCAGGCCTAAAGTCTTATCTGTGAATGCCAGTCACTGTCAGCTGAGCGCTGATAACTGAGAAGTGTGTAGGATGGAAATGACGATAAGAGGTACAAGTGTTTCTGGTTGTCTAAACCTTGGTATCATTGCATTCTTAGGGTGTGAGGTAGTGCACAACCTGACAACACTACTTGCCTGGGAATCCTATCAGAGTCACCACCAGCCCATTTCAACCAGGCCGTGTCTCACCACACAGCCTACCACAAGCAAAGTACCAGATAATATACTGTCTAGGTCAACTTAACTACCTGGAGAAGCTATCTTAAAGTCACCCAACACACGTGACAGCTGTTGCTTAGCCATCATCATCGGGTGCTCTTCATCAAGCTTTGTTCACTTCAGACCGCCACCAGCTGTTGCTTACACCGGGCATTAACTGACATAAAATTATAACTTTTTCTTTCAAATACATATTGCTACATAATTTTAACATCGTAGTCAAAGATCTACACACACATATATCTATCTATCCATCTGTCTGTCTGTCTGTCTGTCTGTCTGTCTGTCTGTCTGTCTGTCTGTCTGTCTGTCTGTCTGTCTGTCTGTCTGTCTGTCTGTCTGTCTGTCTGTCTGTCTGTCTGTCTGTCTGTCTGTCTGTCTGTCTGTCTGTCTGTCTGTCTGTCTGTCTGTCTGTCTGTCTGTCTGTCTGTCTGTCTGTCTGTCTGTCTGTCTGTCTGTCTGTCTGTCTGTCTGTCTGTCTGTCAGTCAGTCAGTTTGTCTGAAAATCCGTCCACCGGTCTGTCTGTCTGTTCGCTCCCCAACCCGTCTGTCAGTCTGCATGTCTGACTTGGCGTATGCAAATATACTTCCGTTTTTGTGCACTTTTGAATTTGTTTGAGATAACAAAAGAGAACAAGACACTAAGAATGTAGGTCTCCTGGGCTGCCAACAATCACTTTCCTGGGCTGCCAACAATCACAAAGTCCGATTCATCGTGGCCCTTATGGTATTTATATATACCCGCAAGGCCATGATGAATTGGACTTTGCTGGCAGCCCAGGAAAGTGATTGTTGGCAGCCCAGGAGAGTGATTGTTAGCAGCCCAGGAGAGTGATTGTTGGCAGCCCAGGAGAGTGATTGTTGGCAGCCCAGGAGAGTGATTGTTGGCAGCCCAGGAGAGTGATTGTTAGCAGCCCAGGAGAGTGATTGTTGGCAGCCCAGGAGAGTGATTGTTGGCAGCCCAGGAGACTTTCTTGATTCTTAGCGACATTCTTAGTGTCCTGTTCTCTTTTGTATCTTTCCTCATGATCGACAATTAAATTGTTTTATGCTGTGATTGCCTGATTACATGATGTATTGTTATTATGAGAGCAACTTTGTTAGTGTCTTGTAGTTCACAGTTCACATTAGTTAGGTCTTTGTGTGGTTTTGTTATTCAACCAGATTTCTTTTGTATTCTGTGTTTTGACTGTGATAGTGATCCTATCCAGTCTGGTGAGTGATGAGGAAGTATGGCCAAGTTGCGTTCAGGAAATCTTTGGAAATCTGTGGTGCCAAATACTTGAGTTACCTCATCCATGGAGTGGTGTTGGGTGGTTGCTGAAGCTAGGGAGTACCACCTAGACCAATACGAGTGTCTCAAATAATTAGAGGGTGACCCTAGTAATCTTGGCTGTCACCCAAAAATAACAATAAATGGTGACGAAATTGAAAATGTCACAAACTTTGAATATCTAGGCTCTGTAATAAATAGCAACGGAGACTGTTTGACAGAAATCAAAAGGAGGATGACCATAGCAATGCAAAGATTAAACAGCCTAAAAAGTTTATGGTTAAGCACCAGAATGAGATCAAAATTTGAATTTTGAGAGCATGCATCTTCCCTGCAGCAACATACGGATGTGAGTCGTAGACTATCCCCCAGTCCTTAAGAAAGAGAATATGGGCTTTTGAGCTGAAATGCTGTAGAAAGATTCTTAGAATATCTGGGACGAAAAAGAGGAGAAATACTGACATCTTGAAAGATCTGAACATCACGGAAGATTGGCTAATAAAAAGCATCCTGTCTGGGAAGATGAAATATTTTGGTCATAACAAGCGCCACGACGGATTGGAAAAAAATTATAGCAGAAGGCATGGTACCAGGAAGGAGGGGCATGGTACCAGGAAGGAGGGGCACATGATAAAAGTGACTCCTTGAGTATGAAAGTGCATGAGGCGGGATAGTTGGCGAGAGACCGAGTTTCTTTCAGGCAGACCGTGATGAGAGCGACATTCTGCAAAGGACCTGCTACATCATGATGATCAACTTCAAACTAATTTTAATCTTCGTCTGTTCGGACTGCACACTCTAAACCTTCATACATTGCCTTATTCATATGCCCGATACGCCTAAAGGCGTGGAAAGGAATCTTTACTTTTTTTTTCACTTTGTTTCCGTGGTATAGTTTGCATTCAAAAATTTACCATAGTGATTTTCTGTATAAACTATCAAAAGCATACCAAAGTTCAATTTCAGGAGGTGTAGAAAAGGTACCCAGATGATAGCGGTGGCATCACCGACATGTCCAAAAATGAACTGGACCAGTTCCTCAATTTTATCAACAATTTCAAACCGGTTTATTAAATTCACCTCGCTGATCTCTGCCACTTTTGTAAAGTTTTTTGGCATCACCATCAGCATCATTTTCCCCTGACTACAGCCTGTCACAACCCTACTGATTCTCACAGCTAACCACTGTTTCCATCCTCTCACTCACTGCTTGGGGTCATGGCCCTTTGGGAACAAGCAACGGAATCAGTAGTGATATAAGATTATTATGAAAAATAAAGCATCTGGGTGTAACCAGAGGGTCTGGCCGATTTACTACACTCAGAGGAAAGGCAAGACGGACATATAGCCAAATTGTGACAGGCACCATCAGTTTTGGAACTCTGCGCTGGCTGCTGAAGATGAGGACAGTGCATGAAGGGGAATGCCCAGAGCGATGTGATGTCAATTCTTGACTCAACTCAGCTCACTCACTGCTTTATACAAATTATACTCCGTATCCACAGCTCCTTTTTCTACGTAGGTTGTGCTCAGATAACTCCTACATTTCTTAAGCAGAGCATATGAACCTATTCATCCCTTCTGTGTCTGCTCTTATGACGAACTCATCCTGCAAGAGTTTCTGAAAAAAAAAGTACTACCCATCACACGGTGAGTTCCCCCACGGAAGGCTCCATTTATGATGGACTTAAATTGTTAAATACTCTCCAACCTAAAGAAATGTGGTGCTACAAAAATTATTGCTTTGCCACTTGGACATCCTCTGCTCTAGACACTAGGAGGACCTTCAGTGAGAAACCAAGAATAGTCTACAGACGAGAGTGCAATCTGAAGGACATGCTCGTCACAAGCCAACTCCAGCCGATCCAAGCAGCACTTCCATTTAGAAATACGGAATACTCGAAAACAATAACGGCAATGCATGTCCTATTTTATCCAGACCACCACGGTAAGGTTCCCAAATGATTCTTTTCAGATCAAGAAACCGTATACCTGCGAATCCCCAAAAAGAAATGGGAAATAGACAGAAAGCTAACTGATCAGTCGCACAGCTAGCCGGGCGTCTGCTCTATTTTTGCCATTCACAACAGCATACCTTGGGACAACAACAACGGTGATTTTGCGAAAAGCTGTGTACTGTATCAGATGGAACCACCATCTCGGCGCATGCCTTGATCTTCTGTACCTGGAAAAGTCGCCTTGAATCGATGACATAACCAACTAAATGATCAAGAATTTAGGGGAAACAGCCAAAACAAAACTGTTGCAGATTTTCAATAATTGTTGGCCTACTTTCAAAATTCTACTTATATGGAAAGAAGCAACCATGATAACTCTCCTAAATCCCAGAAAAGACAGTTTTATTGCTTTTAGTTGTAGATCAATTAGCCTTACCAAAACAATGGAATGCATTGTCAACCTTAGACTTCAATGGTACATGGAAAGTGAAAACATCTTCACGCTGCAGCAGGCATTTCTCCACAGAAGACCAGACAACTTACCTCTTAAGAAATTGAAAACTCCTTTTAAACAAAAAAATATAGTGCTTGTGGCATGGATACATTTGAAGAAAGTTTTTGACAAAGTCTTGAAATGTCTCAAGAAGAAACCTACAAACTACAAAGTGACTGGAAATGTGTTACGACCGCTGAAAGCGCACAAGAGCATGAGTACAGATAGACGGACTGTGGTTCCAGAACATACAGGAGACGGTTGTGGCAGCACTTGGTCTTGTGGATGCATACAATAGAGTCAGACACGATAGTTTGATATCTGCACTCATGGAGAAGGGAGTTTTTCCCTGGCTTGTGAACTGGATAGCAGCTATCCTGCACTCACGTATGGTTGCCCTTTGCCTGGGTACATTGACCTCAAAACCATGTAACTGGGACTACCCCAGAGTTCTGCAATTTCACCAGAGCTCTTCAATGTGTATACAAGCAACAAAAAAAAAAATCAGCTGTCTTTCCGATAAATGGAATACCACCAAGAGAGATTAGGAAGCCCACATACCTAAGAGTAAGGTTTATTGATAGGGTAACATGAAAAAAACACATCAACAAGGCAGCAACCAAAGCCAGAAGGAAGATAGCTATCCTAAGAAAACTAAGTAACACAACATGAGGCGCAAATGGGAAAGTACTTAGGCAAGTTTATCAATAAAGTGTACGACTAAACCTTGAGCACGGATCAACTGCATGGAGTTCAGCATCAAAAACCAGACTACAAAAGTTAGACAAGGTGCAAAATCAAGCGCCCAGAGTCATAAATGCGGGGTGAAATCTACACCTATAGCCGTGATGGAGAAGATGGTGATGACCAAAACTCTGACAGAACGAAGAGACACTGAGATACTATTACAAGCAGAAACATTTCTTAGCATACCCCAACACCCTATATATTGCAAAATCTAGCAATAAGGCGATTAAAAGAAAGAGTTTCATAAACCAGGCCGAACGTCTTTGCAGGCAATGGAAGAACAATACAGTGTGCAACTTAAAAATCCAACACTCGCTCTACTTCAAAATGAATACCCATAGAATCTTTGGGTTCGCGTCTACACGGATGGGTCAGAACAAAACGCAAGCAGAAAAGAACGAGCAGGAGTGTATATTGAGCATCCAAATAATACCAGAAGAAGAAGGAGGAGGAGGAGGATAATAATAATAATAATAATAATAATAATAATAATAATAATAATAATAATAATAATAATAATAATAATAATAATAATAATAATAATAATAAAGAAGAAGAAGAAGAAGAAGAAGAAGAAGAAGAAGAAGAAGAAGAAGAAGAAGAAGAAGAAGAAGAAGAAGAAGAAGAAGAAGAAGAAGAAGAAGAAGAAGAAGAAGATCGTCTGTAGCAGGCTCATTGAATCGCATTAATGAATTACTTGGTTTTTCAGCAATTTTAGGGCCTTAGTCATGCTGCCGCTGCAGCACAGGCTCCACTATCTTATTTGATGACTTGTCCTTTAGTTCCTATCGGTTCTGATTTCTCAAGAAACCATCTCTATAAGTAACAGCATCTTCGATTATGTTTGTTACTCCACCAATGCTTTCGCTTCCTTATCAACTATGTCCGTCTGTGGTCATTCAAGAGTTGCTTCTGTCCGTATACGGTCAATGAAGAGTTACTGCTGTTACTGTCCGTATATCGACGTTAAAGAGATATTATGTCTGTATATGGACTTTATAAAGAGTTACTGCTGTCCTGTTCATTTACATTAAAGATTTGCTGTACTACTGTCCGTACACTGACAGTAAAGCATTGTTATACTACTGTCCGCAAACTGAATTGAAGAATGGCTAAACTACTGTCCGTACACTAACACTGACGAATTGCTATACTACTGTCCGTACACTGACATTAAAAAATTGCTATACTACTGTCCGTACACTGACAGTAAAGCATTGCTATACTACTGTCCGCAAACTGAATTGAAGAATTGCTAAACTACTGTCCGTACACTGACAGTAAAGAATTGCTATACTACTGTCCATACACTGACATTGAAGAATTGCTATACTACTGTTCGTACACTGACATTAAAGAATTGCTATATTACTGTCCATACACTGACATTGAAGAATTGCTATACTACTGTTCGTACACTGACACTGAAGAATTGCTATACTACTGTTCGTACACTGACATTAAAGAATTGCTATACTACTGTCCATACACTGACAATAAAGCATTTCTATACTACTGTCCGTACACTGACACTGAAGAATTGCTGTACTACTGTTCGTACACTGACATTAAAGAATTGCTATACTACTGTCCATACACTGACAATAAAGCATTGCTATACTACTGTCCGTACACTGACACTGAAGAATTGCTGTACTACTGTTCGTACACTGACATTGAAGAACTACTATACTACTGTCCGTACATTGACATTATAGAACTGTTGTACTACTGTCTGTACACTGGCATTAAAGAATTGCTGTACTACTGTCCGTACACTGACATTGAAAAACTGCTTTTGTCCCTGTATGGTCTTTGTATAGTTATTACTGGCTGTATTTCGACATTCTTCTGTTGCTGCTTTCGACCTTGAAAATGCAATTGGTTCGTTGTACAGTAGCTGCCATATTTGAACCTTTCTGTCTAGAAAATCCGATTTCAGAATACCCCCTTTAGTGGATTTTTACGGCATTCTAATTGGGGGATTATAGTCTATACCCCCCCCCCCCCCCACTTCCACCCTCACCCCAGTCGCAAAAACCAATTGAGTCCTGGAACCTATACATGAAGTACCTGAAAGTGCTGCCACATGTATATTGTCCTTCCAGCGTTGCTTGTGCCTTCGCCTTATTTATTAAGTCACTACTGCCCTTACAAAGTCATGTATTAGTAATTATGGCTCTTACATGGACATGCACGGGTTGCCAATTCTTTACACGGACATGCACAGGTTGCCCAATCTGTACATGGACATCCACGGGTTGTCCATTCTGTACATGGACATGCACGGGTTGCCCATTCTGTACACGGACATCCACGGGTTGCCCATTCTGTACATGGACATGAACGGGTTGCCCATTCTGTACATGGACATCCACGGGTTGCCCATTCTGTACATGGACATCCACGGGTTGCCCATTCTGTACATGGACATGCACGGGTTGCCCATTCTGTACATGGACATCCATGAGTTGCCCATTCTGTACAAGGACATCCACGGGTTGCCCATTCTGTACATGGACATCCACGGGTTGCCCATTCTGTACACGGACATCCACGGGTTGCCCATTCTGTACATGGACATCCACGGGTTGCCCATTCTGTACACAGACATCCATGGGTTGCCCATTCTGTACATGGACATCCACGGGTTGCCCATTCTGTACATGGACATCCATGAGTTGCCCATTCTGTACACGGACATCCACGGGTTGCCCATTCTGTACACGGACATCCACGGGTTGCCCATTCTGTACATGGACATCCACGGGTTGCCCATTCTGTACACGGACATCCATGGGTTGCCCATTCTGTACATGGACATCCATGAGTTGCCCATTCTGTACATGGACATCCACTGGTTGCCCATTCTGTACATGGACATCCACGGGTTGCCCATTCTGTACACGGACATCCACGGGTTGCCCATTCTGTACATGGACATCCACGGGTTGCCCATTCTGTACATGGACATCCACGGGTTGCCCATTCTGTACATGGACATGCACGGGTTGCCCATTCTGTACATGGACATCCATGAGTTGCCTATTTTGTACATGGACATCCACGGGTTGCCCATTCTGTACATGGACATCCACGGGTTGCCCATTCTGTACATGGACATCCACGGGTTGCCCATTCTGTACATGGACATCCACGGGTTGCCCATTCTGTACATGGACATCCATGAGTTGCCTATTTTGTACATGGACATCCACGGGTTGCCCATTCTGTACACGGACATCCACGGGTTGCCCATTCTGTACATGGACATCCACGGGTTGCCCATTCTGTACACGGACATCCATGGGTTGCCCATTCTGTACATGGACATCCATGAGTTGCCCATTCTGTACATGGACATCCACGGGTTGCCCATTCTGTACATGGACATCCACGGGTTGCCCATTCTGTACACGGACATCCACGGGTTGCCCATTCTGTACATGGACATCCACGGGTTGCCCATTCTGTACATGGACATCCACGGGTTGCCCATTCTG